>CM030370.1:94086079-94634694 GCA_003604175.2 Clonorchis sinensis | reverse complement strand
GTGACGGTTTTACGTCTGAGTGATTATTATCATTATCATTTTGCGTACCTCAGCATTGCTAATCCGATGTTCTCACCAGACCCACCCACCAGATACCGTTGGTCAAACACTGACAGGTTCCGTACGTCATCAGCATGTAGGGGCCAAATTTCTAATCCAAGAAACAGTAAAGGTCGCATTGCCACAGTGTATACCTTGCCTTTAAAAGACGGTGTTATATGTGTCTGGTCTTCCCGATAGTAGAAGAAGTCTCATCTCCAGCCGGTCCTCCGGAACTTGTACGGTTGCCCAGGTAAGCAAATTTATCCACCACGTCTATCGGTTCGCCTGCAAGCAAGAGGGTTTGATCTCACCCAGTCTCGTAGCAGCACTTTACACTTTACACCTGGCAAGCATGAGGTTTGGTTTCGGTCCCACAGAGTGTTGTAGCAGCACTCAACACTTAGCAGGCATACCAAACCGTGCGGCAGAATTATTTGGGTTACTTAAAGTGTTTTGCATTTTTGATGGATCTGGACGAAAGAGAGCAATATCGTCTACACATCAATGTCTTTGAGTGGACTCCTTGGGTTTTTGAAGCAGGAAGATAAATTTGAAACGGCACGTCGGTAACAAAGTTGAAGAGGAAAGGCGAGAGAGGGCATCCTTGGTTTACACAACTGGACGTGATGGACTCAGGCGAAAGGTTACCGTATACTCGTATCCGTCTGCTGGAGTTTGCATACAGTGCCCTCATAAGGGATATGCATTTCGAATGGACACCCTTGATCGCCAGACTCCGGCAAGGTTTCGGGCGATTGACGGAGTCCAAATCGGCTTTCAGGTCAAGATAAACGACCACCGTGGGATGTTTGAAAGAAGGTAGGATTTAAGAACTTATCTCAAGGTACATACGTGGTCGATGCATTCTCGGTGAGGGCGAAACTCAGCTTGGTCCTCACAAATCTTTCTCCCGGTGCTCGACCAACGTGCGCAAAAGAATGCCAAAGAACAAGTTAGATGAAACGGATATCACGACGGTTTTCGCATGATGTTATCGAGCCCTTTTTGAAGGCTGAGATGACGTTTGAGGAACACCATTCTGATAGTATGCCATTTTCATTCGATGTTTTCAGAATTAGGGTCGACAGGCTGTTCCAAAGGACCTCAGCAGCTTCTGTGAAGAGTGCAGGGTGCAGATCATCTGGGCCGGAAGCCTTGTCGTGTTCAAAAGTGATATCTCCCGCTGGACTTTCGCTGTTGACGGCGGCTGGTGTTGATATTCCTTTCGAGTCTTCTAGATTCTTCCAGCTGTTGTGTTGAAGGAGCCTAGCTGATCTGTTGTTTGAAGTGTTCGGCCCACCGCTGAAGACGACGATTGCGGGAGTGAATTATCGCATTGTTCCACTTGTCTTTTGTTCGGTTGATCGAATCACTTGACATAGGGCGCGGCTTTTGCATTCAGCGAAAGCCTCCATCTCCCGGGCCTTCGCAATCCATCAGCGTTTTTCGTCATTCTTCGAATTCTGTGTTAGAAGGATCTGCGTGCGCCATCACAGTCGTTGGTTGTTAGTGTAGCTCTTCCGGCAATGGTAAGATCTGCTGATCTCGAGGATATCCAGTATTATTCTAATCGAGTCGCACGGCTTGTACAGACAGCTCTAAAAGCTGAGAGCATACCTTCTTTAACTCGTTTTCTTTCAACCCACAAACAGTTCTCGTTATCCGTACGACTGTGAGTTTCCAGCAGCTCTCTAGCCAGACCAACTCGATACTCCTAACCTCCCGAAGTAAACCTATCACCTTAACGCGGTGGCCGGGCTTCTGTGCTACAATGATCCTGTGGGCTATACTGAGTGGAACTTAGTTCCTAAAGGTCCAACCATGTCAGGAAGGCCAACGGTGCAGCCCGACGAATAATAGCAAATCCCCATGCTGCGAGAAATTGTATTACGAGGCGGTATGGAGGTAAATTAATACTTCCCTCTGCGATGGGAGTTCGAAAGTAGTAAGGCAATACCCCCAGGTGAACAGCATTCCTATATTTACGGAAGCAGCGATGCTGTCTTCCGCGGAGGAAGAACGGGTAGAATAGGTTGGCCCTAAACACCGCACACCCTGGTCGGCCAGCGGTCGACCGTGACCGCCTGCGCATCTTCCAGTACCGTCGAACTAATTATAAACGCATAGAGTCTCGTGCTACTCAAAAAGCATTTGCTGTGCGCAGCCGCACTAGGATTCAGACAGTACTGCCTTACTCCCTGTATTCTCGGGCCAGACTTACACCGTACTGCCAAGTAGGTCCAACTGTTGGATCACTGGACACGGAAAGGATCTCAAAGGAATGCACCAACGCCCACTGTTTCTCAGTTCAGTGTTTTGAGTCAAGCTAGGGGAAGGGTCCTCGAACAGAATCCCATATCCCCAAATGCCTTGTGGGTCAGACTTTTGAGTCAAAGACTCAAGGTGGAGTACCTCAACCAAACCACCTTAGGCTTGTTCAAGCGGGAAGTGTCATTCATTCTTGCAGCTCTTCGCTCACCGACCCTCCCACACTACGTTTCTACCTGTCAGATGGACCAAACATTCAAGCAACCTAAATAGAAACTGACATATATATATATATTCGGGGGTTGATATGGCTTAGTGGTTAGAGTGCGAAGTCCCTGGTTCGGACCCGACCTCTGCATCTCGACTTCTGTCTAAACTTGGGCAACCTGGCGGTATCCCGACCTTCGTGCTTCCTTCGGATGGCGTGACAGCTAGGCACCGAAGGGATGCTACAGCTGAACGATTATTATTGTTGTTGTTATTATTTTTATTCGATTACATCAATTATCAGCCATATTTTGCAGCGTCTCCAACCAGTTACAGGGGGATCACACAGACTCCATCCTAGAAGGTGAGCCGAACCAACAGCATCCAGGCTTTTCATAATTCCTTTGATCTCCATCAGCTCTGTCGAAGGTTGGCCGCCTTTGTGATTGCATCAGTCTGAATTGGACACGGTAACTAGTACTGCTCGGCAAACAATTGTTCGATATGGGCAACACACCGCAGGTTTCGACCCTGGACACATTCTTCGATTGAAGTCCCCATTGAACAACCGAACTATCGTCTACTAACTTCGGCAGTGAAGCATCAGTGTCAACACTGATGTTGCTGTCTTTGATTGATTGATTGAACTTCGGATTCGCTGACACCAGCCTTCACGAGCTATGGTTCTGAGACAACGGTTGTCGAAGACCCGAAGACATCTTCGTCCCACTACTCTCCCAGGCTACGTCTCATAACCGTACAACAAAACAGCCTGTATTGTAGCCTGATACACACCTGCTGAGATTCGGTGTTATTTTACCGCCACGTGGCCGCCGTAAGGCGACGATGTACAAGTGATTCCAGGAGTCTTGCCACGACTAGAGTCAAGCTAACCCTGTGATTACCGTACTCACCACAAGCCCCTTTTTGAAAGCGGGCACTATTGCTGACACTCCCCAGTTTTCTGGAGCAGTCTCATTTTCCCAAATGCAAATAGATCGGACAAGCGCTGATTGAGGACTTCACCTCCATTCTTGGTCGATTCAGTTCTGTTGTCTGTGATGGCCTCTTTTTCCCAGGTAGACGCGAATAGGCGAAATAGGCATCGTCTGGGGAATTCACTGCTGTCCTTCAACAGAGTTGGTAGGAAGTCATCGGAACCAGGAACGCGGTGGCGCTTGAGTTGGGCTATGCATTGGGGCACCCCTGAGGCCGAAGGTAGCTCCATTTTACGTTTTTCCTAAAGACCGGTACTCCGGATTGGGGGTAGCAGGTGATCAACTGGATTGTCGTGTCCAGTGGCGTTGTTGTACCTCTCGCGTTTTTATTCGTGAACCCGCTGTACTTTTTGAAGCGTTCTGTAACCTCTATCCTACACTCTCCGATGTACGCTGGGGCGACCTAAATATGAATCGTCACTAGTCCTCATCTCATGGATTTCCAATAAACATAAAACCCAGCAATCCTCAGGCTAGTAGTTGAAGACAAAACCTTTTAGCTGCGAGCGGCTGACAGGCAGTGTGATTGCTTTGCACTTAGGAAGTATCGAACTTCACCGAATTCACTACACTTGAGCAGCCGCTCGTGACAGGACGTTTGTGTCTTTAAGTGTTAACGCACAAATAGCGGGTTCGAACCCCCCTTTAGATTCGTGAGGTGCCTGCCAGTGATGGTCCACAATAAACAGGAAGCAGATGTGCAGTTTTTATAGGCCAGGGTGATGTCGATCGAAATCTCTGCTCATACTACCAACAGTTTTCGCAGCCAGAAATTGAGATAAACCCCTGTTTGTTTATTACTATTTTCTGCCTTACTGTCTCTTCTTTTTGATCAGCTGGAATCCTACTCGCGCCGCGTCTTCATTCACTCAGTTACTCAGCTCGGTCTCGATAAATCGATAGATCCAATCAGTCCGGACAAAGACACCCTCCGTCAAGGTTGGGACATATACCAGAAGCATCGCATATTTTTTGACTTGGTGCAATGCCATTCTGGTTCTCGAACAAGGTGCCTGGTGTTTGGCGTGCTCAACATTCACTTTTAGGTTACAACAATCAGTAGAAACCCGGCGGACCCGGGTTCAACAGGTTTAAATCTGTTGGAGGAATCGCGATTGCTTTACAACAAATATTATCCCAACCTAAACGTATCCGGCATCCATGAGGCATCCGCATTGCGCTCAGAAAGCTTCACAACTCGTGAATGGATCATGACAGCACTACGCAGCAGCACGGGGCAAGATAGACTATTCGCTATGGCCTACCTTGTCACTACACATCCCATACTGTCATTACGTTATCTGGATTCTCTCATAGCTTCCGTAGTTCCGTCTAAACAGCGTGATTGCATTCGAGCTATCGGTTTGTTCTTCATTATAAAGCAACTAGCTTCTAGAGGTTACTCACCAGTTATTCATCCGGTCACTGCTTCCGAGCCAGCGTATTCTGGTACCTTTCGACCTCCGGCCTGTCTACCCGCTAAATGAAGTTTCAGTCGCCCAGCGTTCTGAAATATTATGTCTTTGGTATTTTGAAGACCAGCTGAAATCCAAATACCTGCATTTCATCAAGGCGCTTGAGGTACTGCTCACTCTTGCTTACAATCTTCTCTAGCGGTTGCTCTTGAGTGACACAGTGGAGGGGTTTAAGAGGAAAGCTTTGAGTAAGTCCTGTTTTTTCATTTTCTTTCAGTGCTTAGATGCTCTATCAGACTTAGCAGTGAAGTCGCCGGAAAATCGAGGGGTATGGCTGCAAATTCTATAGTTGACTCCGTAGATGGTGGTTGGAATTATTGTGAATAAGCTGGGAGATCGGAGTAAAGTTCTAGCTTCATCAGTTATCCATAGATTACGCATAATGGGTAAGTTTCTTCCTGATCGTCACTAATGTATCAGTTAAAAAAGGGTTTCACATGAGCGCTGTGATCGTGCAAGAAATCCGTTCTTTTCTCTTTCGCCCAAACCTTCCCGAGCGTGCAAAGTACTACGCTGTGGTATTCCTTAGCTCTTTGCAGTTAAGAAACAATCCTACCCAGTGCACTGATGACAGTATTGCACAGGACCTACCTGTAACTCTAGTGAAGATCTATACCGCATTCTTCAATGCAACCACGAAGAACGCACTCCCCGAGAAATTGGTTGCTGTTCTACTCACTGGGTTGAACCGAGCTGTTCCCTTCGTTTCAGGTAGGTTTTATTTTGTCTAGCAAACAAACCCAGTTAGACTTTAACATTTTGCGAGCTATATTAGTAACTTTGGCAAACATAGTGCATAGATGTTTGATACCTTAATTCTTTCACGACAGCCGAACGTGCTGTCCATATATCCGTATTTTTGGGTGGCAGCGAAATGTTCAGGCATGAATTCAAATGACTGATCTAACTGGCTCCGTAACTCATGGTCTATGTTGAAGGTGGCAAGATAAATTTGTACAAGACGCTCAATATCTTAGGTGTTTCTAATTCATGATTCGTGGCCCACTGCACAACATTCTCTGGAGCCCTCAAGATCGAAAATGTGGGATTTTCCAGCCTTGCCTGCTTCTTTGACGGATTCGCCGTTCACTAGAAAGGATTGATAGGTCGCCCATAGTTCTTTTCCATAAAATGGATTTTCTTCACTCATTGATACAGTGAACATCCTCACTATCGTCTGCTTTTGTTGCGGTGCTATTTTCAGATGAGTTGTTCTAGACAAAAGACATTTTTCGACCAATATACTCATTTGCAAATCAATTTTGTTTTGACGGGAGATCCACCTGGAACCCAGATGAACCTCTCGTTTATGATGTTTTTAAGCACTTTACATCCTCATTAAATTGGTATCATTCTGAGCTTCTGTGAAAAATTAGGGCTCAAGCGTTACTGTTTCTAGGCCCTCCACTGCCATAATTCCGCTTGATCAGTTTTTGTACTTTGTATTTTGATTATTTTGGATCTTTGAGAAACTTGGTTGTTTACTTACTTTCGGACCCACGGTAGAGGATTCTGGCAATCCTGGTTTGCTGCTACCTACTGCTCGCTATGCCTAGCTTGCTTTGCGTAGGAACACCAATCTTGAACGTCAGTACTTTATTTTACTGCTCTATCCAGGTTTCCCATTTGAGGGCATTCGTTTCATCTGGCCCCGATTGCTACGAGCTGCATGCCTGGAACGATGGCCTCTAACGTAGTATCTTTGACACCACACATAATAAATTGGTACCTCTGTAGTTGATAAGTTCGTGTTCCAGCTTACTTACCTGCTCTTTATTGTAGAAAACCGCTTTGAGGAAGTCTTGGTGGACGTTGACAATATTTTTTCATTGGTGCATCGGTCCAGTTGCAGCATCTCACTCCAAGCCCTCGCTGTTCTGTTTCAACTCAGTAGCTGTCGAGTAAACATCCGAGGTCGTTATTATCAGGTAACGTGGTTTGATTCTGGTATCTGGTATCTGATGCTGAACAGTAGTTTACCATAGGTTTGACCCTTTTCAACATTATGCATACTGTTTTCTGTTCTGACAATCGGACGATGTACCACGTATGGTTAATGCTTAGTTTTACAAATTCGGCTATAAATAACGCTCATTTGAATTTTCTTGAGAAGTTAGGATTGATAACCATGGGTTCGCTCACGATCTTTCAACCGCTACAGTTTGGTTATTTTGTAGGTCCTGTATCGCCAAGTACTTGATGATCTCTCACGAATTCCTGAATTTTTCGGAGATCGGGCTCTGATTTGTAGTATGAACCTTGTGCAACGGGCGTATAATCTGATTCACACCTATTTAACAGTTCGATCATCCAAAATCAGCGGTTTTTTAATCTTTGTTCGTTGCCTACAGCTTCAACGAATCCGAGTGCTCGAGCAACCTCAAACTCCATAATGAATAAAGCAGCAGACGTTATCACGGCTGTCAGTGGTTCATTCGTCGTAGATGTATAGTTTATGTAATCTGTTCCTTTTAGCATTATATAGCTGGATCTCCGTTGTACATTGTTGTACATTTGTTGCAAGCACTCTATTCATAAGATGTTTTGGTATTTTCACATGCGTTCTCGTGACAGATTGTGTTGAACACCAACTTTACTAACCTCTTAGCAGCTGCTTACAACAATGTTTGTTGTTTTTAATGAGGAGCGTCACTCGCTTATTATGCTGGACATCAAGGCAATACACACGATTCGATATATTGTACACCGTCGTTTCGACTAAGGAACTGCTCCACCCGAAGCACAAAAGGTATCCGCCGGATTTTACTTGAGTTAGCCTGGAGGCTTTAAATCAATACAATCTTTTTATGATTGTTTTTATCAGAAAGATCCGAATCGATTCCAAAGATATTTCATCCTAGAAGACAGGACCGTATCTCCTCGCCCAAACTACATTCGCTGAATAGCTACGAATTTTAGAATAAAGTCTAGCTTAGAAAATGCACCATAAGGCTGTTTCCTTAGGAGCGGACAGACCCCCGTGTATGTTGAGTAGACAAGATGAATTCTCTAGATGAGCCTCTACATATCGGTTGGCTGCTTTGCCTCGGTTAAGTTTTGTATGACTTTCCTTTCGTTCAAAGCGCTAAACCCAGAGGAGCACTAAATTGCGTTTTAACTCTGCTTCTCTTCAGGCAGCCGGTTTCCTCATGGTTTCTTTTTTAACCGTCTTACTAATGGCGTTCCGGCTTCTGGGCGAGTAATGAATGTCCATGATTTTTCCCACCAAGTCTCGAGCTCTGGCCTCCATATTAAGGACCCAGTGGATGAATCTCTCAGCGTCCATCTAACGGAACTGCATTTTAAACATGCACCTGTCATAGCAGTGAAGTTTCCTCGATGAAGTAAAGAAATACTAGCATTCCAGCGACTTGGTAGCTAGGAAGTGCACGCGGCTTTTTGCGGTCGCCATACGATTGGGTGTTTATATATGTGGTCCATTTCACAGCTTTAGTGCTGTGTTTTTTGAACGGATGGACCAAAACAGGTAGCATTGTAGAACTACGCTCATTTGCATTTGCAGTTTGGTTTTCACGAAAGACTCATCTAAAACACATTTGGATCTCGTTTTTACGATAATCTTCAACTGAATGTGCTGCACAAAGGCCGCTTCATGTTTTAATTTGTACGTATTCGAGATATCGCAGTATATTTTAATGACGGAAACTACTTGCAAGGTTGCTGAAAACTGTTCGACAGTCCACGACCGGTTTCACTCTTCTTGGGTCTCATCAGCTAGGCGCATCCCCCGAACTTTCGTCAACCTTCTGCACAATTAAAATATGAGATGGCCTTCTTTCAACACATTCAGTTGAACATTATGACGAGAACAGACGATTCTGTTTGGTTTCAGACGAGTTTCCCGCATGAAAACCAAATTCACATGCAAACGAGTGTGTTTGTCGAATTTCATGTAATTTGAGTTCAGGTAGGGGATTAGGTTGCCTTTCATGAAAATTGCACTTTATACCGCCATGAAGATTTCTGCAGACGAACTCGGGTTGACGAAAAACCAGATGAAACTCTTAGTGAGTTTTGCTTTCAGGAAAGGTTTTGTGTTGTCGCTAGTACTAAAGTTATTCGTAGTTGGATTTCTGAGACATTTCCGTAATCTTTTGAAGGCACCCAATTTACGCAACCCATCGACCTCTCACCTCCAAGGGATGTGTGCTCTCTACGTAAAAATCAGCGCCCAGAACGATCGTCAGTGCTCTCTCGGTGATGTTTGGCTAGCACATGTACGGATATAGTTGTTCTGGGATTACCTCATTAGAAGATGCTTTGCCCAGTCGTAATCAGCAATCGCCAGCGATCTCGCTACAAAAGGGATCCAACATTCGGTCAACGAACTTCCATACCTTCGCACCGATTTGTCACGCGTTAAGCATCTGGGATCTCAATTACAATTGCGAATATTTAACTAACTTTCGTTACTGGGGCGTAGTGTGTGTAGGGGTTCAAACCACTGAAACCGAGAAATCTGTTTGAGTATAAACTCCAAACCACAGAAATTCTGAAGCATTAAGTGTATGTTTAGAAATCCGTGTAGCTATCTGTCGTTCCTTCCGACGCGTACCGTCTGTGTTGATGGTACGCTTGTTATACTGGACGACATTTTACACGCACAACTGATGCCAGAATGCTGAATGGTTCACCGAAGTGTCATCCAGTTACTCGCGCATCATCTATGAAACTGTTTAGATATCGAATAATGACAGATCTGTTGCCCGAAGATTCCCATCAGTCTGCGTATCGAAGATCGAGTTCGATATTGGATGCAGACGCTTACTTCTCTCAATTGTTTCTTCGCTTGACCGCAATGGTTTTAGATTCATTTGCTTTTCCTGAATCATGCTAATGGGTTTGACACAATAGATACAGGAGTTTTGTTGCAGCTTCTCTCTGAATATATGGGTGAGGTAGGTCTCGTCCGGCTTCTTCTTGACCTGACTTGAAAGTTGACGTGTTTTGTTTATTGTTCTGAAAGTACTCATTACTTTATTGAAAAGAAAGCTTTTGAGGCTAACAGACTGGTTTCAAATGACCGTCAGCTGTTTGCTACGTAATATATTTATATAGAAAAAATCAGATGGGGACACACAAGACTCGCGAGAAAAAAAAGTCACTTGGTCTCATGTAGGTATCCAGTAATGAACGGCTGGCAGTTGACCGGACCACTGGCTGTTTCTGTCCTAACTACTGGACCAAGTCTGCTGCAGAGTTCTACCCAGTCTTATGTGTTTGCACTTGGGAGGCACGTTCATTCTGATGCTAAATGCTTCAGCTGTTTCCAGTATGTCTGTCCGCACAGCTTTGCTGGGGTGGGGTGGGGTGCTATTCTGCATACCACTTAAGACTCTCTTGGTACCTAGTGCGTGACACGTGTCAACTACATGGACAACAATAGGTCTTCTGAGTGACCGCGCACAATTTTTAATAACGGATTGGGGCATTGGTCACGGATACGGACGGTAAGTCAACGGGTCATTCGAGCAACATAGGACGTATCACAGACGCATCTGAAGGGCTAGATCATCATAGATGAGATGAACACCGATAGCTTATCTTTGTTATTAAAAGCGGTGCTAAGTGGTCTTTTGATTGAACAGCGTTGATGCTGATTTTGTGGTGTCGTTCAATTTCTTTTTAATACTCCGGCAGCCGAATCTTCTTTAAGAGGCAAGCTAAAAAACGGGACTTTTTCTGCTGCTGTCATTAGTGTGGACTTTTGGGATGGTTGATGAATCTCTTTGGATGGGCGTTTTCTAGAGGTGTATTCTGTACTTTTGTCAGCCCGTCTAGCAACTTATCACTTGAGCAGATTTTCCTGATTGTTGAAGCCAGGCATCTCACGAAGGCCACCACGAATTCAAATTGGACTGAGTTTTCCGTTTGTGAGTTTTCCTCAGATCAGGGCGCTCACCGTGTCTTCCTTCCCAGTTAGGGTTCGTTGGTATCGGTCACTTTCTTTCAGTGTTTCTGCGTCAGTACTCTGGCCCCTAAACCGTCGATGGTTGTGTGTAGAGTTAAGTACACCTCGCTTGTTTACACTGACCAGCCGTCGCTTCGACTAACCTTAGCTCCCTGGTTACTCTCGCCTGAATGCTTATACAGTTGAGCGCTGTTCGTACTTTTGAGCGAACTGATTTGCTGCACTTGTAGAAACTCAGGCGTAGATGTGCATATGATGAACATGTGATTCAGGCTACTCGTATTCTGGTGATACGTTTTCGCACGATAGTTTCTGGGTGGAGATTGCGTTTGGAGAGTTTGTCTCAGATGAATGAATATTGACATCCAAATAGAAAGAGTAACGCAATCACTAATTATCAGTTCAGTCGGAAGAATTAGTTGATGCCCACAAGAATTCTCATTTTCTCATCCCTAATTTTCTTAGTCTGTTTCTAAGAAGTGTTCTGTATATGGACTGCAATTTTAAGAGTAAAAAAACCACTGCGACCGTTCGCTAGACAGGTTTATCAAGCTGATGATTTAGCCAATAATTGATGTACCTACCACCTTGGGCCATAACACTCAGGAGAAGTGAGTTAACGCGACCAAAGGCCTTAAAAGCTAGGAAGAATCAAGAAAAACGACTGCTTTTTAACTATAAACAACTTGGTTTTCACTTGACTGATGACTGTGGTGTTTTGTTTTTGAGGAGAAGGACAAGTCAACGAGGTGCTCTTCTGATAGCGGGATAGGTCAGCATAAAGTGTCGTTTACAAGTTTTCATTGATAAGCCTAGTTTTGTAAGCGCCGTGATCGATAAGTGAGGTGCAATTATTATGAGAATTTGAGATGACGGGTACTCTGGGACTGCGCCCATATGATGAGCCCAAAGAAGGGCGAAACCGGTCGTGTGCCGTCGAAGATATTTCAACAGCTTAATATGTGGTGTTCCTTGGAGAAAATATACTGAGATATCTCAAATATCATACCTACTGAAACCTGATATGGTCTCTATAAACGAAAGATTCATCTGGGAATCAGTTGAGTCTCCCATTAAAACCAAATTGGTCCGCAAATGAACATAGTTCGTGGACTCTTGTACTAACTTCATATGCCCCATTTTTTGAAATGATCGTTCAGCTGTAGTATCCTTGCGGTGCCTAGCTGCCGTGCCATCTCAAGGAAGCACTAGGGCTGGGATACTGCCAGGTTGCCCAAGCCTAGACAGGGGAAGTAGAGAGGTAGAGTTCGGGTTCGAACCACGGACCTTCCGGTCAGTAAATTCGCCCTCTAATCACTGAGCCACATCGCCATCGTCATTGTCCACTGCTCATCTGGGCAAGTGCGCTTCTTGATGGCCTCTTATTTGCTTTCTCAAAATCGGTTCATAACCTCAGTTTATGCGGTTCTTTCGGGGGTGAGATGGCTCAAGTGGTTAGAGCGCGAATTCACTGACCGGAAGGTCCGTGGTTCGAACCCGAACTCTACCTCTCTACTTCCCCTGTCTAGGCTTGGGCAACCTGGCAGTATTCCAGCCCTCGTGTTTCCCTTGGGTGGCATGGCAGCTAGGGACCGGAAGGGTGTTACAGCTGAACAGTTTTTTGTTCTTCGGTTAACTTCTTGTGTGCTATCACTCAGCTAACAGTTGATGGTTCTGGCGTATGATGCCATAGAATGGGCTCTGGAGTAGTTTCAAATCGCATGCCAGCTCAGAGTCGTTCCTCTTATCTGCGAGTCACACTGCGCTGTGTAGAGTTCATTCTGTCTTCTCATTCAATAAATACTATAGACACTCTATCGAAAGCTTCGAGATCCGGAAATTCTTCACACTTCCAAGGGACCAAGTCTTCTCCATTTGCTTTACCGGAGTATGTTAGCGGATCCCGAAGTTGAGCGCCTCTGTGCCTTCGCTCAGCGACTTCTGCAACTTTGCCTGTTGTGCTGTAGTCCCGGATTCGTAGTTGGCACGTTGATTCTATTGGGCAAGGTAAGTCCTTGCAATCGGATCATATATCCATTGTGTTCAAGCTTTTCTGTCGATAACTAAAATCTTTCGTTTTCACCGTTCCATGCCTTGTCGCAGAATCGAGCCTAGATTGTACCTGTTCTCGTTATGGTCCGTCCGAACAATACACACGTGCTATATGTACCTAAGACTAGTCGCGTATTTTATGAAGAAAATGTTGACGAGAAACCAGACTTCCGCTTAGTAGAAGTATTTTGAATTTAAGGATACTCGAGCTAGTCCACCATGGTACCACGCACATTCACCTAGGGTTTTGGTATTTAAGATCGGTTTCGGCACCCTCAGACAATATAAGTCATGTTATCGACCATTTAGACCGCCTGGATGATTGATCATTTAAATCACGAGCGTTTGTACGCATAGTAGCGAACAAAGAACAATTTCACCTGGTCTTCCAATAACCATGTCCTTCATTTGCTGCGCTTTGTTACTCTATGGGACCTAGGTGACGTCGACTTCCATACGAAGAGCCGATGTTACGTTGTAGCAATCCCCAGCCAACAGCCGCCACCTTGACGTTGGTATTCAAGCCTGAATGCTGCATCGTTCCGGATGGTCTGGGGAGAGGGGGGAAGGCACGATTGCAATATTACCTCTGACAGGAAATGAAGTTAGTTAGGTGTCTCTTCCAAACAACTAACATTTCTATCGCGGCCTTTGAGATCTGAGACATGTCAAGGCGTTCGGTCCAGATTGCTTGCATCCAGCACTTTTCAAACAAGGCGGGGGTACTTAAACGGTTGGTTTGATGGGACTACGATGAGTAGCGTAGAACGGAGAAAGAGCCCTCTCAGTATGATCTGCTGCTTTAACTCTAACAAGTTTAAGAAGTGTACGCAACTAATTTGCCAAAACCACTGAGGCAGCAGCCCGGTAGCTGCAACTCCCAAGTTGATCTGGAGTACGGAGACCGAAGGCTTCAACGTGGATAAGGTCTTTGGATTTTGGGAAGAACTTATCCTCGTTTATTTTGTTAGGCGACGATTTATGTACTGAACAGAGGTTAGGGGACTGGCAGATGTGTTAACTGCAGTGCATCATTCGATAGGTGTGGTGGGGGTATGGGCGAGGCCCGGTGAACGCAAAGGTGCAAAGGCGAATAATACTTCTCAGTCGCTCAGGCTGAAGAGAAGCGTTTTGTTGAGGTACCCCACTTTGACCCTTTGATTCATAGGTCTGACCCACAAGACAATGGGAGAATGTGGGGTTTTGTTCGAGGATCCTTCCCTTAGCTTCTGACTCATAACTCTGAATCGTGAAATAGCGGATGTTAGGGTTTTTTTGAGAAACCTTCCAATGATTCAACAATTTGACCTACTTGGCAGCAGGGGGCTGGTCTGGTCCGAGGATGCAGGGAGTTAGGCATAGTTGTCTGACTCCTAACGCGGCTACACACAGCAAGCGTCTTCTGAGCAGCACCAGACTCTTTGGTTCCAAGAGTATTTCGACCGTATTGGGTAACTCACCAGCAGTCACCGTTACCCGAAGTGTACGGTGTTTTGGACCAACCTTTTCTAACCCTTCCTTCTCTCGGGGAAAACGGTATCGACGCTTCCCTAAATATGGTCATGCTGGTCGCTTGCCTTTGCACTCCAAACCACTTCCTAATATGATTTCTCAATTTACGAGGACTCGTTGTTCTTCATCGGGCTGCCCCCAATTGGTCCTCCTGGAATAGCTGAACCTTGAGGAACTGAGTTCCAACTAGTGTAGCTCGCAAGATCATTGCAGCACTGAAGCTCGACTACCACGATAAGGTGAAATCTTAAAACTGGACCTTCCCAGTTGATTATTTACCTTTTCTTCTCAGGATTTTAGAGACGAGGAGATAAAATTTGTGCTTGAATATCACTGATGTTGCTGCCTGTGCTACTGATGCTTACGCTGAGAAAGTGCAAGGGTCTGTTGTGGGACTGCGCGGCCCACACCTAAACTGTATGTTTGCACATGGGCCACTGGATGTGGTTAACAAATTTATTAATTCTTGCAGTTCTATATCCTCTCGTGAGATCACCCTTGAAATACGGAAAGTGACGGTGGCTTTTGCCAACTAATGACTTGTGGCTTTTATGTGTCCGTCAGCACAAAAGTGCGCCTGATACTACTATACGGGTAAGATAATTGTCCACTTCAAGCACAAGGTGTTAAAAATCCCAGCGTATGATCCTGGATGGTGGTGGAAACATCGGATCAACAATGATCAGGTACGTCAGATGGCTTTCGAGTGCTGACGGCAGGTAGATGAGGCGGTTTGACCTCATAACTTTCTCCGGCTTGGTTATGTCCCTCGGATACCACCGAGCAACTAAAAATAACAGTACCGAAAAGCCCTCCCACGCTCTGATTCACAATCCAAAGATGGTGGCTAATAAGTAGCCCTACCCAGGTAATTGATAAGTGAAGCTGACAACTAGAACCGACATGCAATCCGCGCGTGATCTAGTTGTGCTGCTACTGTTTCTACTGATATAGTGATCTCCGTCAGAGGGGACAAACTTGACCAGTGCCAGTTGGAAACGTAAGAATCCCTCACTGGTTGATTTTTGCATGTCTCAGAAAAATCTCCTGGATTATTTCAGCACGTGAAATAAGTACACCCAGTGGTAGCTTGGTGGGTACTCACTGACATTCCATCAATTGCGCTAGTTTAACCTGTGCGGAACACGTGCACCGAGGATTTCTCCGTCACCCATAGGTGTCAGCAGACTTTTGATTGGGGAGATCGGAAATGGAAGAAGTGCCCCTCTTCTAGCCTGTGAATCAAAGTCTGACTCAAGGCAGCAGGGGGATGTAGAGTTTTGTTTGGGGCTTATAAGTTAATAGGGTTTTCTTTGTTGATTCGTCCCGGAGGCGACGACTCAATAGTCTGATCTGATCGGCTGCAGCAGTCTGGCCCAAATCGAGGGCGCAGGGAATGAGACATAGATGTTCCAGTCCTGATACTGCTGTGCACAGGAGAAAGCTGATCGAGCTCATGACAAGGTTTAGTTGTTTTTCGGCTCTACTGAATAATGCGCCGACCGTCACCGTCAACTGTTGGGTTATCGCAATGTGCCGTTTTTAGGGCCGACCTTTTCTAACCCGTCCTTCCTCTGGAGAAGGCAGCATCACCGTCTCCGTGGATATGGACATACTGGTCGCCTGGGGGAGACACCTTACTGACTTCACAATCCTATCGCAGAGTACAATACAACTTTACCGACAGACCACCTCGTAGCACCATTACTCGTACTACGGAGTCTCGTTCGTCTTCGGTTGGCTGTTTCCCTTTGTCGTTCCTGGCATGGTTGCGCCTTGTAGACCCAAGCTCCAGCTAGTGTAGCCCGTGGGCTCATTACCGCGTCAGTGTTTCAGCTTCAGGCCTGGAAGCCAGACAAACAGGAACCACATCACTACCTGCGATAGGCTTCACTCAGTAACAACCGCTTAATGGAATGTACATGAATTTCTAATCCAGTTTAACTGCTTTACGAAGCGTTATACAGGGAGCTGCACTCACATCTGCGCTGCATTTCTAACAAAGCTCCGTGTTTTACCTGGACCGGTTTTGCGAAACCCTGATTTTGACCTCAATGCAATGCCACTTTCACAAGTGCGAAATGTCGAACGTTGGTTTCGGCCTACTTAGTTAGCGTGTTCATATATGTGGTCTTCATGTAAAGTTCACGGTGCAAAGATAACGCGAGTGGGGAAATCTAGAGAGTCAGCTTTTGTGACATGTTGTCTTGACGAACCGTGTCAGCCAAGGTAATTTGGTACAAATCCATCAGGGCAGCTTGAGATAAGGGCTATGAACCTGAAAACACAACAATAAATCCGATGAAATTGACGTTGATGCACATGAAGTGATGCGGTCAAGCTTGAATTATACCATTGCGACGGTGATCAATACTATTCAGTACGTGCGAGTATTATCCCTCCATTCGCTTTGACTGATCAGGTCAACGGCCCATTGAGTCTGGCCGTCACCAAAATATTGTATTCGTAAACTTTGATTGTTTTGGCAGGAGATCTCGTGCGAGACTTATTCATGATGAACATGGAATCCCCTGCTCCCGAAACGTTCATTTTCACTATTGGATTCACACTGTCGCTTTCAACTCCCATTTTCCACGTGATCGGTACGCAAGGCTTTTAGAGAAGGGGAACAGGCTGGCAGTGATGACCACGGTGCGGTTCAGTGTTCGCCTAATGGGTAGAGCAAGTGTTCATCGTGTTTTCTATCTACTTTCAGAAGACGATCGGACGGCAACCCTCCTCTACTATGTGCGAGTATGATCTGTGGGTGCTGCTTTCAATTTTCCCTTGTAGTAGTAACATTTTTCTGACTTTGTCGCTTCAGCCTTTGAGATCTCGTTGCACTCCTCTAGCGAACTTGCTAGTGCATTTTGATTTTTAACACGCTGACATCACACTTTCACTTTCGTTTCAGGTTAGTGCCGCCAAAAAGGACGTGATCGTCTTGAATCAGGTTCCCGTCAAGTTCCAGGTTTGTTACATTCTAATCATTGCGTACGCTCACATTTATCTTATCAAATTGAGCTGGACGGCCGATCCATTGGGTTACCCTGGGTTATTCTTTGAAGTATCAGTTTTGATGCAGACTAATTTGGCCGAGAATTACAGTATACAGACAACACAAGCCTCCCTGTGTTGCGGACAATTGGTACTGTTTTGCAACCGAATGTATACAGTTTGCGTATACGGTAAAAGAGCGGAATTCCGTCCAGAAATAAGGGGTGTATTAAGTAACGTAACAACGTCAAAATAACCGTGTATTAACGAGGCGGAGTGCAAAGTTATGTGAATGACTATTCCACGTGACTCTCCTTTTTATATCCGAAACTTATCTCCTAATCACATTAGGCAATAACAGGTCGTAAAAGACAGAGGGAACAAGAGTCAGGTGTTGATGTTGCGTGTTCAAACGCCCATTTGTGTTTAGGCACCTGAAGCGCAAAGAACTTCTGAAGGTTGTTTTTGCGAGTATGTGGTTCTTAAAACCTTTAAGAAATCAGTGGTAATTTCTTGACGCCACACTTGGTAAACGTGGTTGATGGAGTAAATTCTTCGACCTATGAGGAATCGGTTTTTTAAATGATTTTCACTGCACGTGGTTACAATAAGTGGATGTTATTTGTTAACCGACACTCATTATGTCTACTTATTGCTAATCTCAGTAGATCCCACTGTAATTTTATAGAGCTGACTGTGGAAAATGTTACTGGGCCTCACTAGACTACCCATGCACGGCCTGCGCCTTATCCTCGCTGTATGAGGGAATTACGAGCTATTGAGGGAGCTTTCATTTCATTTATTGGTCGATGCCTGTTGCTGATATGTCCTTCTATGCGCGCTTGCGTCAGCTTTCACCATCCTACTTCACTACAAATAATCATTTGTTAAAGTTCACTAATGCGATTGGCAGTCTGTGCGTCCAGAAACAGCTGATTATGGCCTTGATGTGTTGCCGTAACCTTTCCTGCGCTTTTTATCTAGAATAACACCTCTAAACAAGCTTCATGTGTTACTAGTTATTTGGTCATTTGGTACTAAGGGCCCAGTAAAAGAGCTTGCGTGTACCAGTGTTTTTTTTACCAGTGTTTGTCTGCCATCTGCGTTTCTCAAGTCACTTACAAATTAGGTATTAATACCGAACTATGCATCTGATACAGCAGTCTCTGCAAGACAGCGACGTTTTGCGGAAGAGTTCCGTGGTAACGAATCCTCCCGATCACGATCTCTTTAGGGAGATGTTCATATTTCAAATGAGCGCACAACATGAGTTGACGACTGTTGTGCACAACTGTACGGACACATGAGAAAAATTGGTTATATATCAGCTAGGTATTCGTCTGTTCACCGAGTTTGGCCACAACCACGTGATCTACAACGAATAACTCCATCCGAGCTACCAATATTTCGATAAATTGCAATTATCAGACGGACTAGTGTATGCCACCTATGTTCCGACCCTTCAATTTTGAGCACCGGGAGTTTGTTGCCAGGAGGCCCCTATCTGTTGACCAAGCCGGTGTGACAAACGTTGCAAGTGTCACACGACTCCAACGGGGGCACTGTCACACCGCAGTAAAATTTGATGGGTTTGCGAGATGTGTAAATGAAGTAACGTATTTAATGATCGGCAATCATACTGATCATAAAGAACGCTGTTTGGCTAGCCTGCACCTACCAGCTTTCAAACGCCATTCACAACACATCGCTGCTTAATCCCAGTAGTTCGTTCATCGTGGTGACCGTCGTCAGTAGGTCTATTATTGTCCTTTACCGTACTTCCATCAGCAGTGAGGTGTTGTGTCAGGTGCCCGATGTGTTTCCGTTAATCCGCCAAATGAATTTTATTTCCTACCTTTTGACTTCCTTACCACATCCTATTGAATATTGTTTAGGTGAATGCAAATGAGCTGAAACTGCATGACCCCGTTTCGTTGTCATTTACGGGGAATGGACCAAACGGTGACGAAGAGGAGCGTTTCAGCGATGCACCCGACTCTGCAGAGGAAGACGAACCTTCTGCAGCAAAGAGTAGTGAAGCTGTTTCATTGCCCAATGAGCCCATGTTAGCCTCTTGGGATCACAGAGCACTTTCCAAGACGATGACAGGTAACCACCATAAGGACCATCCAGCGGGACAGCGTTACAGTCCAGATGCGCGTGAACCTCTGTTTGCCCGAGCAGGTGGTCAACCCTCTTGGCCCCTTATTCTCCTAGCATCCCATTCTCATCCTACGGTTGCTCTATTGGCCACTAATCTTCTTCAAGGAAAGTCTGTGGTCTACACGGGAAATCCCTTCGATGACTTCTCTCTCGTACACTTTCTTGATCGGTTTGCATATAAGAAACCAAAAACGACCGCTAAGTCCAAGCACAGTGAGTTGATCAATCACTGTTCAGTTTCCTCGCGTAGTTCGACTAATGTCGTTGATTCCACTTTCAGTGCTCTCGTTTCCTCTTACCTACCTCATACTTATGGTGGTCTTGGCGCTGCAAATTATTCGTCTGTTGTATGTTGTGTTCATTGATTAACACTAAGCTGAATTTGAAAGAACGGGTTTCAAATACTGGTAATCTCCTCCTCAATAAGGGACTCAAACATTACAGGCATACGCATTTAGTGACAGTTTTCCATTCATCAGTAGGCGTCATTGAAATCTCCGTAAGAACTAGGGATATTCCGCTAAGGGGCCGGTGGGCTGAAAAAAACTCACCAGAAGAGACAATGTAACGCCATGTAGCTGACCCTTTTATTTTTCAACCCTTCGTTTCTAGGTACTGTTAGCCGGACGATTGCAACCCGTGATTAAGCTGGCTTAATTTGATGCTTCGACAAAAAGTATAATACGGCCGTTCGGATGAGCGAGATGATCACTTGGATACGTGTATCATCCGGTATCCCTATTCCATAACGAAATGTTGAGCTCTAAGGCCACCTGTCGACTTCCATGTGCTGCATGTGGATATGTAACTTCGGTTCACTTGATGAATTATATTCCTCATCCGCTACACGTATTGGCTGTGGTCATCGTGGGGTTCATTCAACTATCATAACACAGATAGGCTGTGTATACGAGCTGCGTTCGAACCCGGCAGATGACTTCAGTTGGCTCTGGTAATGCGTTAGAGGGCTACTCGGACAGTCGCTGCTGAAGCTGGAATCGGATACAAAAGACGAATGTTATTCGACTAGAGGATATATATTTTCATTAACGAATCCCAGAAACTATTAAGAATACTACCAGGTATGAAACAAATTTCCCTAAAGGTAGATGAATCAAAAGGATAAAACACCTCTTTCCTCGAGACTCTCGCATTCGCTTCTATTATAACATCGTCAGTTTCTTGATTCAGTAAAACAGTTTGGCGTATCTTTCGGTTTAATGCAACCCGCATGGGAATTCACAGGGTGACGGAATGTAACAATGTGAAACTGTTGTCCAAGTTCAATCGCGCGAATGTGCGGGTACGACAACATTTCCATGCCCATTTCACACCAGAACCCAAACTGTTTAAATCAGACTGTCCTGTCCTTCGTAACTCCACTGGAATTATAACTTTTTGCATTGGCGTTTTCTACAACCCGAGGGTGCGACACCAATCCACTTCGTTAATGGAAGTCGCCCCACAGGTTCATCTTTCAAGAACTGCAACCATGCATGCGACTGGCCATCGAATTAATCAAACATCGGCTTGATATGTGTACTGCATGGTATGCTCGCTATTCTTCCCTGGAAAGAAGCGATTGGTTATACAAATCATGGGGGCGTTGGTCACGGGTTCGAGACCGTCCGGAGTTTCTTGAGATGCGCACTACTGATGATTCTCAATAAGGATGAAACAGCTGCACAGTGCTTCTCGGCTTTTTCAGCATAGATTAACTTCACACAGGACGAAATCTCCACACAAAAAGATCCATTTCTGTCCATTTTTGTCGATGAATGCCTCGTGATGTTTTTGATGGGCGTTCTGTTGGCGGGCAAATTTGAAAATTTTGGAAGGCTTGTTTAAAACCACCAAACTTTTCGTTTGTACCCACACACTGCTGATAAAACAATGTAGATTCGCGATAACACTTCCAGTATCGGTTTACGTAAATGAACACACATGGTGCGAACTTTTGCGGTGTGTCCGGCTGGCGTTGTCTGGCTACATATAGGCCAGCTATACCAAAACTATCTACTCGTCAATGAAAGTTTGATCTGTGTAGTCAGAGGTGCTCTTCAGTCTGTCTTTACTTTCCAAAATGTGCTGATTAGCGTCATTATCAAGCGACCAGGAAGTGCAGTTTGCAGTGATTTTTACTGTGCTCTATTTAGTTGTAGAATAAATCTGCTATCGCAAATCCCCACCTGCCGTTAGAAATACCGTCTTATAAAAATTTAAGTAGTGACAACTGACGTCGTCTGTGCACCCAGCTCAGATATTCAAACCAGTTCAGCGAGACTCAGGCCCGTCTACTCTCTATTCTGAACCGACTATCCTTTAAGTGAGCTGCTAACGCGTGTATGGAGCAATCACTCCTCATACTAGACATATACCCACGCCTTGTCTATTTTTTAACCGATTATAACTAGATTTTCGTTAGTCCTGGCAGCCGTTGTTTTAGAATATGTAATTGGTGCGGTTCGAGTGTACCAGTTTCCAAGCCGCGCCAGCATTTTATTCTACACACAGGCCACAAACCAATATCCATTGTTTTGGGATTTCCAAAAGCCGTCACAATCCACGCTGCCAATCGCCCTCAGATGTAGGAAAAGCCGTTTGATACATATAACATCAGTTGCCTTCACTCTGAAAGGGATGAACGGAAATCCCTCTGTATAGCATTTTAGCTTATATTGTATGTGGAAACCGTTTTACTATTCAAATCAAGAAGCCTACCCGTCGCTACTGAGTAATCTTTTGCTCGAGCCCTCGAGCTATGTACCTGTCTTATGTGATAGCTCCCGAAGTCTACTATTTGCTTTTGATGGTTCCTCTAAGATTCCGGCAGGAAAATGAAGGGGAAGGGGGACTGTACTCGCATTTTGTTCGATAGCAGTCCCGCATCAGCATGTGTTGAATGTAATCTTGTGCCTTCCACACATGCGATTAACCACTAAGCAATAGGGTGCGCGGGTTTAGCGTACTGCTGGGTGTTTTTTTTCATAAAAAAGTCATCAAATAACTTGACCTGATGATTCCATTCACATTCGTCTTCGTTGGATTTTTGGCAAACGGTCATTTAGGATGTGAATAGCAGTGAGTTAAGCCTGCATATGATCATACCCTCGAACGGCTATCGCTTTTGGCATACCCAAACATAACTTGTCAGTGGTGTGGCTCTGCATATGACTTGACGGCCGTCATCTCGCCCATGACATGGGGTAGGCTGTTCACTTGGCATTACACTAGATGTCATACTTAACACTACCTAACACCTTTTTTCTAATGGATATCCCAGTGATGAGTGGTCACCAAATTTTATCCTAGCTGTGTTAACTGGTTGCTAAGTTCTGCGGAGGGAGGTATCGCTTGTGACAAAGTTGACGTTGTGTCAAGCTAAGACTTGGTCTTTAATGGAGAATAAAACTTGAGTACATACGACCTGTGGAATGCCTTCATTCACTTGAGTTTTCGTTATTTTTCATTGGATTATCCTTTCGCATGATCAGATGCTCCACCTGGCCGTGTGGTGCAACGGAAGGCAGGGGTAACTCTTGGACCGCGTGCTCTGCCAGTCAACAGTGCCTCATTCCGTCAGATGTCGCTTAATCGTATCGCAGCGGATGAACAGTTCTTCCATACGTAAGTTCAATCTGCCCACTATGTTTTTAAACAACGCGTTGTGTTGTAAACGCTCGGTTTCTAGTATCTCCCTTACAGAATTATACACAACCCCTCAATTTTCATGACTTTCTGGGGCAGCCGTTTGGTCGGTACACTTTGGTACACAATCTACAACATATACGTGCATTTCTTATAATGTACTACCTAGTTAAAAAAGCAGTGATCCTCTGGATTGTTTATACCACTGCTCACTGAGGGCGTTTTATGCTGGGACAATTCAAGGAAATTCCACTCGGTTTACATTTTCGAAATTTTTGTTAGCTAGTCAGACACTCTTGAGCAATACATGGTGACTCTATATAAATCCCACCGAAAATGCCTGTTTGCAAGTTTTTCCCAGAAAATCGGATCCCCTACCTCCTCTGTAATATCCTTTAACATGGAGCTCATGATAGCATAGCTTTTGAGGGGGAAGTGGTTCAATCTGGATCCCGGACTACTTTTGCGCCACATATTCGTCGGCAACATCCTAAATGAGAAGTCACTTCGAATCTCGATTGAGTCATCCATATACACCAGTGAGTGCTTTATTGAACATCAGTTATTGCTTGAAAAACGCATGAGCTCGTTACCGAAGCTAGAGTACTTTTTCAGCGATTGAAACAGTTCGTACAATGCATACACGACTGATGCATCTGGTTAACCAGCGCTACGGTGGCTTAATGTCTGCAACCCTGCGAACAAGTCCATTGCCAAGACCGGGTAGAGAGCATATTCTTCATCATCTGAAGCAAAGTCCCCAGTTTTCATTGGCGGTGGTGGTTGTACAAAGGCAAAACATCACCATCCCATTTAAACACCTTTATTAAGCATCGGGTGATGATTGCACTTCTCGACATTTGATCGGGATCACCAGACACCCAAATAGCGAAGTTCGAGAAATCTGGGTTGTATCCGAGAAATTTGAGGTGTATGATCAAACTGAGATATTGTAGGCACGTTTCGGACATAGCATACAACAATCGAAAGAGAGCTCAAGGTCTGAGGAAGAGATGCTGGTTATCCAATTTGACACAGAGTACGGATACTGAAAACCGAAATGTGGAACAGATTCTTTGAATTTGGTAAGGATTTATTTCGGTTTATTTTACTGGTCGAGAGTTTAGATATAGAGTACTGGTTTGGTGTTTCACAACTTAGTTGAAGGACATGCGGGGAAGTATAAGTGAATGAAGAACTGTAAGAGCGAATGATATTTCCAGGGGCCAAGAAGTGGATTGTTTGAAGCACCCCATCCTGAGTCCTTGGCTGAAAAAGCTTGACACACATGATCGTGAGGTAATGTATGGTTGAGTTCAGAGACCCTTCCCCTGGCACCAGTCGTTAGTGTTTACCTAAGGGGCCCTTCTCGGAGCCCACGACCCAATAGTCTGACCGACTGGGCTGCAGGGGGCTGGTCTAACCCGGTGGCGCTGGGAATAAGCCATAGATGCTTCCTTGCTGATGCTACTTTGTGTAGCAGATGTGTCTGGAGCCGCATCGCCCTCTTGATAGGTTTTATTGGTGTTTTGATCTTATTAGATTGTTCCCTGGTTATAATGGTCAAACTGACGATGTTTGTGGCCTACGTCCTCTAAGTCGTCCTTCCTTAGAAGAAGGTACCGTCTGCTTCCATAAAAAAGTTTTCCGTCTGGGGGGAGCACCTTACTGTTTTCCCACTCCTGTCGCAGCGAACAGTATCATCGGACCGTCTCGTGGTACGGAAACTCCGTGTTCTTAGTGGGGTTGGTCTGTATTGACCTTGTTGGTATGGTTGAACCTTAAGGTGCTGGACTTCGACCAGTTTAAGGATCATCGCAATACTGAAGAAAGTTGGTGGCTTTAGGTTGCGCTTTGTTGCAGTAACCGAAGTATTCGCATTCCATTGCCTTTCGCCAGATATAGTAGATGCCAGTGTTTATCCGGAATCCAGGTGCACAACGAGATAGTTCATACCTGTGCACCAGTGAGCGAAATCCTACGAATTGCGTGCGTGCAAAATGGTGCCACCTGAGAGTGATGCAGACATGTTAAGTAGAAACTGACGGGTGGAAATAGGAACCAGTCGTCTACTGACTGACGAACATGGACCAACCACAACAGTGAAGCGCTGTCGGTCAGACAAGTTTTGCGTGTTACCACATGGTCCCGCAACGCTTAGGGTAATTGCCCTATTGCTATCCGGAACGGCATTTATTTTCACGTGGACTACTGTGCTTCTTGTCTCCCAATATAGCTATCAGTGTATGGACACTATACCGAATGTGTGCCAATTATGGCGAACCTCCTTATTTTTGCACGATTTCAAACGTTCGTGTGTTGTTTAGACTATTCTGACTATTCATACGGTTGGCTCTTTGAATTCGGGAGAGGTGTGGTGATTGGTGAATTCCTCGGTGCCATTTTGTAGCTTGGGCCACCACACTGAAACCATGCACTCTAAAATGTCAGGAGATGGAGTTTGCGTCTATCTGAAGTTGATGGCGTGCACACACCTACAGATGTGTGATTTGGTGAAATTAAAATTTAAAACTAATTTAAACCTTCTCGATCACTTTCATATAGTTTCCTGGTTAACCTCTTGGGCTGTCTCTAGAATGTAGCATTTGATATCAGGATCCCGCTTTCTGCTATGATTAAAGGAATGCAACTGGCTTTAGCATCTTATGAGATGACCAATGCAGCCCACTTGAGTCACTTTCTGGGCTTGTATGTTCGTTCCGCGAGAGTGCTACTACTGCAGCACAAAAGCTTGCATTTGTGATGTTGCACAATGGTGACGATATCGTCTGCTTCTGTATCATTGGATGACCTAGAGCTTTCCGTGAACCAGAGGCAGAAATTGCAGAAAACAATTTACCACCCCAGGCAGGTCTTTTCTCGTGACAGGGATAGTGTACTTGGAAACAACAGGGTAATTTGTCGAGTTAATAGTAAAATATTGTGTAAAAAAGTCTGGGAAATGAAGCTTGAGTAACCCAACCGCGACCTGTCTAGCCAATTTCACAGTGTCACATTCGATTAGACGGTATTCATGCATACTACTGAAATCACGTCCTTCACTAGTAGCCTGATGTTCTTCAATATTCTCTCTGGACGTTTCCATGGATGATTCCCTGCGAGAACTTTTAGTTTTTTTAAGTAGCGCTCACGGACCAATAGTAACCTCATCAGAAATGTCTTGAGCCTCGTGTTGACTCTGTTCTTGCGGCCAAAGTTACCGAGAAACAAAGTGGTCATAGTGTAGAAAGTCACTCTCGAACGTTTTATTGAAGTCACAGAAGAGAGGGTCGATGTATTTTCCGAAAACATGCTGCTTATTCTCGACGTCTACCCCACTGGATTTGTGCACATTTTATACCTTTCAAATATCCTGTACTCCATTATCGGTAGTGCGTTTTCACTTATCTCGAAGACTGAGGATTTATACAATCAGTCATTAAAACCCCCACCCCAGTGATGATCCGGTGCGCTGCCGTGCAGCAACCGTTCGGCGTTTTCCTGCACAATGGATAAGATGACTGTTGGAACTAAGCTAAATATGATCCAGTTTCTAACGGATTTTGGAGGTGGTAATCGTAATTTGGGTTATACAAGATGATGAAGAAATGTCTGGTATTAATACCCATTGGGTTTAGTTTGAAGGATATCAGCCAATAGTGAACAGATTACGTACTCAGTGACTGTCTTGCCAACAAGAACAACGTTCTCAAAACAGTGCGACTCCGGAATACGACAGAAGTGACATTCCCTCCGTTCAAGACCGTTCACTTCATCTGGCGGATACGGGGGCCACATGAATAAACACTCACACAACTTTGTCGTCGTCAAGGTGAAAAAAAGTGACGCAGTTGTGATTTTTCACTCCCCCTTGATCAATTAATGAATTTTTAAAAGCAATGCGAGATGTTTGGAGCACCCTGAAGTTGGTTCCAGAAAATTAACGGTTAGAATCAGTCAGTCAGCCAGTAGGAGAGAATAGAGTTGGATACAACGGTCAAAAATTTATGAATGAAGAGTGCGAGTTACTATGGGCGACTGTTTTTCCACTAGCGAATTTTGGAGTTATCCTGTGTATTAGATTCTTTCTTTTTTATTGGTCGAGCATTCCCTCAGTTGACCTAGAGATGGCTGCACTATCTCAGTTCCACGTAATACCCGAATAGCTTGGCTACTCGTCGGATTTCGGTTGTTCTCGTATTTGGCATAGTGTCAATTGTAAATTCTTCCCCTATGGTTAATAACCTCTGACTTTATTACCGCTCGAAGTGTACAACACTTCCATGGCAAGCGCTGCTTGTTTGCTTTGTTCATTTCACTAGACTTGTCCTCCTTGCCGTCGTCACTATCGACTGTTCTATTCTCTTTCTCCCTCTGTAGCTATTTTACATTTTTAGCATCACGAACCGGCAAAGTGGCGAATAAGAGATCCGGTGATGGGGAAGAAAGTGACGGTTCAGTATCTGACGACGAATTTGACGCTTATCTGGGTGAGTTTGAGGGTTCCGGATGTCACGATGATATTTACCTTCTGTAGAGCAACGGGTCTCATTGATACACTCGAAATAAACAACATTAAACGACAATTAGACAGAATTGCTGGTGCTCGTGTATGTCCGTGACGTTTCATTTCACTGTCCGCTTTCGTTACATTGAATGTGGATTTCAGCATACAGGAAATGAAACTGGGAAATTATGTGACTAGGGGTCAGAAGTCCGCGACTTTTTGGACACACGGAGCTGATTAGGCTTACTGGTAAAGACCGGATGGAGGGTGACAGAAGGAACAGGTTGGTCACGAACAAATGTCAGGACGAGATAGTTTCTTCTCGGAATATGTGGTAACTTATCAAGGGAAAGCTCAGGTCCGAACCATCGCTCTCCGAACCTGCAGGTTCGGTTTGAGACGTCCGATGACCATAGCTTCTCCCTGGTTCAAGAGGAATCTAAACCACCAAGTTTGTTATGTTTCCAAATTCGCCTGTGGGCAGGTTTTTATAGAGCCAATAGACACCGAATATAGGTCGATCCGTGATCTTGGTCATGAGATGAAAGCGGTACGCGAATGGACATTCTGCAGGCATCTCAGTCTCATGGTTTTCGTGTGTCTTCCGCAGCTAATGAATGGTCAGATTCACACGTCAAGGGTAGGATTACTGTAACCATCTAAAAACTTAATGTATACAGTTACAGTTAATGAACACAAAACAAGATCTATTTACCTGTTGTACGAAGTATACGTTTGGCGCACGTATCAGGAATCTCTTGTTACCGCCATCTCTGGTTTGTGGGAACCAGGAATCCTGGTCGCAGGACTCGAATGCGTTGGAGGAGTGGGGCTGTCCGATTTGAGGGAGAGCAACACTGATCTCCTTATTTGCGCCTACTAGTCACAAACCCAGAGACATGTGGAGAGGGCGACGACGATGGATTCCTGTGCAGTGATGCGTGCGCCAAACACAAGTTTGTGCGGGTGCCCATTCGTCCGATAGTCTGAGGTGTGTGTTGGATGTTTCCTTTCCGATTGCGCATTCTTACTCTGCCTTCTCCCGCTACAGTTCAGCACCGCTCTTATGGGTCTATATTGCAAAAGCTATCTTTTTTACTGCTTTCTTGAGGTTCAGGACCTTAAGATTGTAACTGCATGTTGTGATTATTGTGGTCGACTGCATGGTTTAGACGCGGTATTTTGCCCCGCTTTGGAGGGAGTCGATTGATGAACTAAAGTGTACTTGTAGGCGCACTTCTCGAATGCACTGTGAACTGCATAGTATTTATTAAGAGAGCCGGTGGTATCAGACTTCGCTTCTACAGATGAGCTTGTTCCAATTTCTCTTGGGTTTTTATTGGTTTAATCTTAGGAACTACCACCCCTCAGAAGAGTCTACTTTGTCCGGTCCTTTCATTGGCCAATTCACAGGGGGAGACAGTGTTCTCTTTCAATTTCGACTATAGACCGATTCCTACAACCCGGAGCCAAGAAGTCCCAAGCTTAGATACTATACGATTCAAGTGTAAAATCTACGCTCAACTTGTTGCATTTTCGCTTCACTTTTATTCAGCCTTTTATTTTACTTTATTACCTTCTACCTCTTTTCCACCGAAGCGAAACACGAACGCGGACTTATTCCAACTGGTGACGAGCTTGATGATGAAGGTAAGGACTGTTTTTAACTATAGGTCGCATAAAAATCGGCATCTGCTCGCCTTTTTCGCTTTTTTTGAAATGTGGCGGAAGTTATCCAGCTTCTGGGGACATACAGTGACCTTTTCGAACAAAATCACCATAGTTACTTCAGTTGGCAAATCTCACTACCACTGAGCTCACCTTGGCGAACATATGCTGGGAGCAGATTGAGCATATTCCTGACTAGCCGAAGCTGTCTGTCCTTTCGATGCTGTCCGCATACGAACCAGTTCCAGATACAATCTGGTCGCGCGTCCGTCGGCTGCTGGTGACGCAAACGAATTATCGACTGTCACAGGGGATTTCGTCTATGCGCTGCTTGTCCGTCGCCGCTTTCTATCGCCCCTTTCGAGGCCGTCCCAAATACTCACACCCCGCCTAGACATCGCGAAGCTCGCTTACAGCCGGACCACTTGATATCATTTTATTTTCTGGACTATGCTTCCTGCGAAACTGCATAACTTCGACGTCGACCAAAAACGCGGTATCACCAGTATTCTGCCCATGTCTACTTGCGCCCCTCCCCGTTGGCTTAGATCTAACCTTAAGTGACGCACAAAACATGATTGCCATATTTCAATCGTATGATTGTTCTTGTCTTCCAAAATATATTCTTTTCTTCAAAACTGGGACCCACAGTTCCTCCGCATATGTGAAATGAATCCTTATAATAATTGGTCAAGTCCGACTTCCTAGTGAGGCTGTTTTGCCAGCCATGATTACTTTATGTAAACATTGCCAATATATCATCGCATTTTAGAGAAGAAAAAATGGTAGATGTTACAAAGTCCTCGGTGATGTTCTAAGTTTGTTCCGCAATTTCGTCAGGGGTTTGAGATTCACATTGGCTCATTTCATGAGATTTTGTGCTTTGAAGTATGTTAGTTCGGTGGCACTGGACTGTAGAGTAAGATTTCTCACTTGTTATTGATATAGCAGAGCACGAGATGTGAATGAAAACCGCTTGTAGCCCAAATATCGTTTTGTCCGTTTCTACGGTGTTTCCAACTTGGACATATTTTACGAGCTTTATTGGTTCATTACAGACATGGATGAACTCGATGCTTCATACCACTGCAAGAAAAAGAAAAGCTTGAGATCTTCCATACCTGATCCTGATGACAAGAGGTTCAGCGGGGATGATGATTTCTCGGATCATATCGATGCTTCCGAAGATGAAGACGGCGACGATGGGTCAGATGATGAATTCACACTCAAGAAGAATGCGTACAGGTACAGAGCAGCTGTTGTTTTTGGTTTTGCTGAAGTTGTCACGTATACAGTTACGAGTTACTTACCGTCCTATAGTTGTTTTTTTGCCACAGGGTCTCCGGAAATAGAGTAATCCATCAGAGGGAGAGAGAGCTACATACGTTCCACAATAGTCATACGGTTATGTGCCTGAAACGGCGTACAGTAGACTAACTGTTCCAGATGTAGGTCAGATAACCTTTGATATGAACCGACTCGTACACCGGCATGCCACCGGGGCATAGTTGCCATATAATTTGTTTCGTTGGAGAGAATCTGTTTAGAATGATCGCTCACCGGAACTTTGAGTGTAGTGGTGGATGATAGATTTTGTCGCCTTGTGGGACAATGTAACTTTCAGGGGATTGTATTCATTTTGTTTTGTCATCATGTTTATACCGGCTGATAGCACTCTGGAGAACTCTGTCTTTTCACCTGCCAATCTCATCTCTTCGGTTTTATGTCGGCTTAAATGGCTTGCATGCCTTGCCTCATAGGGCTCTACGCAAATCGTCTACGGCTCTCCAACTTTACGCACAGGTCCATTGATTTGACCACTGTGACCTGGATGGTGCTGACATGCCAACCAGGAACGTCATTTCCAATCAATCACATAGAGCGACTCGATCAACTGAGACTAAAGTAGCCTCGTTATCGCCTTAAGCGTGGTACATACGACGTTCCCGTGTTCTCGAACCCAATCTTTCATGTCCTTTTCGAATTTGCAAACTGCGATGTGGAGAATGGTGTTTCCAAGTTTCGACGCAATGGTATCAATCTCATAACTTGGTGGTTGTTGCAACTTTTTTGAAGACAGGAACAACGGTGTTCTTAGATGATTCAGTGGGGATCAGTTCTCTGACCTAGATTTGAAGTAAGTGTTACCTGAGTATGTCACATAACCCCACCATTAGAGAAGACGGATTAACCTATCCGATCCGTTGGCCTTAAGGCCTTTTAAACTCCGGGTTACTGTGGTGGATTCAGGAAGAAGTATGAGACGTAGGTCGATCATAGACACTTCATGTGAATTGTTCGTTAAGATATTTCACGCAACAGGTTGCTTATCGTTCGTCTATCTTTTGCGCACATGTTTCGCTCTGCCAAATCATACTCGATCACTGTTGTGAAGGTTTGATGCTCCAGTTTGTGTGCAGATCAGGCACCTTGTCACTTAATGCCAGTGCAGTTATAAGGTTAAAGGGCTTCTGGCGATTCCCTGTCGCAGCAGCAGCTTTCCTGTCGAAATCACAATCTCATCACTCGGTATCGTGGTCTAACTTTAATTCCTCTTGATCATAATCCACTGGCCTCGCCATCAAGAAACTCCTCATTTTTTTAATCAGTCAATGCCAGTGAAATTTTGAACCAGCCAAATTTTTCTCCACTAACCGAATATGAGCTCCGGGGTCGTTTATCTCATTTTAATGCTCCCATCTGTTGCGTTTTCTCAGTTCCCCCAAACTTTCAGATTTGTTTGCCAGCGCCGATGAGATCGGGCATTTGTACGCTGCGCGCGAAACTGGAAGAGAACGCCGACAGAGGCTGTGGGAACAAAAACGTGCAGCTGATCTGTCACCTCGTTCCTCTAGATTCAATCGGAAACGTGTTGGTGGCGAAAAATCACGAAAACCCGGACGCATGCCTATCCAGATAAAGAAGACAGGCAGCAAGCGAAGGCGTTGTGTATAAAGTTACCCTTATATGATTGTATCTACTGTTCATTTTGAGTACAGCGTTTCGGTATTATCATTTATTTGCTCCTCATATGGCTGGGTATCCCATCAACTTTATCGTCTTACGCGCATTGCACAAAATCGTCTATTTTGCTTGCCTGTGCTGGGTCTGAAACGCATGAAGTTCTAATCGAAGACTAGCTTATCACTCGTGACTGTTCTGCTGAATGTTGTGTGGTAAATTATCTCTTTATGGTTGGTAGTGTGTAAAGATTTGAGAATTTCCAATAAAACTTTTGGTCCTTTAATGAGGTCACTCTATGCTGAAAGGTAGATAAGCACTGTACAGCTGTTTCATCCGTCCTGGTAACCAGCAGCAGTGCACATCTCGCGAAACTTATGGGGTTTCGAACCCGCGACCGCGAACAAGAAGTTCGAACGTGTGATCGTCAGGCGTAGAGCGGCTGACACATTATTTTGCACCCATACAGCGTATAACACCACCCATCCTTCGCACTTACTCTGCATGCTGGTCTCAAATTTGAGGGAATAAGTATCTCAGTCAGGGTCATTGCACTAGCTATCGGAGTTCCAGTTTTGTCAAGTGCTGCATGGCTGGTTGAGTGTTCGGCTGGACAACTGCAGGTTGCCCGGTAAAATTGTTGAAACTGTTGGACCCAATGATTCAGCGCAGTTCTTTTATAGAGATAAGTAAGCCGTTGTCGTCGGTGACGGTTTCGCTCACTGAAGGCATCTGGGCTGTTGCGCATATCTCGTGTTTGATTGTACGTTGGGTTGTAGTGCACTCCCGACAAGGAGGAATGCGTCTCCAATTTTCAAGTAATTTTGGAGTGTTTCTGGAGATCCAGTGCTTGGATGTGGTTAGTTGTGCTGTTGCACCATAGAAATGCCCCGCATCTTGTAGGATTGTGGATAGTACCTTTCACTGAGATAACATCGGGAGACGTATTGCCACGGATGTGCGGGACCTTACCGTGGCGACAATTCTACACCTATATAACACGTTGGATTGTACTGGGTAGTGTACGTTCGACACTTACAGAGGATCATCCTAAATTGGTCAATGGGTAAAGGTCTGACTAACAGTCTCGTGTTTCTCTAGGTTGGGAGTTGGGACGTGTGGCGACCTGCTCCTTTAACAATGTAAGCTGCTGTGACGGTCTTAACCTAAAAAAAGCACCTCGCTCCCATCCCAGACATAACTTCAACTTTCGTGTTTGCTTTACTGGTGTGAAGACAGCGGGTTGTCTTGTCATCCCGTTATCTGATTTCGTCGGTCTGACCGGTCGCACTTCATGCTAGCAGTTTCTCCAAGCTGTATGCAGATCATCCCCTCACCCTGAAGCCTGTTAATACATCTGACGTCGCGGCTGGTTTTTTCTCTTCTTTTGCTCCCAATCACTCCAGAAAAACTATTTTTCACTACTACGTTTACCAAAACTTATTTCCAGATACAAAGTGATATTAGTGAATACTTTTGTGGTCTGGACAGGCATTGGTTTTCCACCCAATCAATGATCTCGTTTGATTATAGACATTTTAAATTCTGGCATTCGTTTGTAGTTCAAACTCTTGTCCGTCCTTCCGTTACGCCGTGCGTATCCATAGGGTCCAACGAATCCCAACTGAAGGGAGCTATATATGACAGAGCACTTCAGCTATTTTTTTGAAGTTTCCAATACTGTACTAAAACTCCACTCGTTCACGATTTGTATACTTGAAATTATCGTTTCAGTATACAAACCCTCTCTGTACCTGAAGTGACTGTTGTAACGGTGAAAGTACGCATACGAATTCATGTTGGGGAGACGGAGATTTGAAAATTTTTTGAATATCGAGCAGAACACGTTGAAAACAAAAATCCTTGGATAGGATTCGAAAACATAAGCTCACACATATCGTATGAGTACTCTACCAAGTAATCTGCTCCGAATGCTGTCCCACGCCTCAGACGAGCTCACACTGGCTCGCCAGTGTGCCTGCCTAATTGATCAACAGTTTGTCTCGCAGTGCCACTATCGAAACCCTCGTGTGACCAACACACTGGGCCAAATGTTGAATCCACTGTCTTTATTAACCTACTGTTCGGTGTCAAGTAAGTGTATTGTCTAAGCGGTCATACTGTTGAAAGACTTGGGTGTGTGTATAAATATACTGGGGTCATGTTTGGGCCGATTCATAGCGTGCAACGGGCCTCTACATGTTCACCCACCGACTTTGTTTCCTTGGATCTTGGCGACGCAAGGGCTGGCAAGCAGCACCACATCCGGGTTTGTACAAACCTGTGGCTCCTCAACTACGCACGCGTAGTTTGGCCATCATATATATGGTGTCCCAGAAGAGACCGCATCTCAATTAAGGCCAGTTCACTCTGGTCCCGTACGATTCGGTTTGTAAGCACATTAGGAGTAATCACGGAAGGCATGAGTATGTGCATTAAGACGTCGGTTCTAAATGAACCTAAAGCACCTCGGTTTGTTTGCACAACCTAAGAACTACGGTTCACAAATCTTTTGTAGTGAGGGAAGATGCACTCGGAGAGCGTTTTGCATGATAATGAAATAGTTTCAATCCCGAAGCTGTAGGCATGATAAGTAAAACTGATTGCAAGTTTCCGACTAATATTCACCATAGTCCGTCCTAAAGACTACTTCTCTCCAGTTCCAAGAGGTTAGCTTTGGAACAGAAGCCTCTTGAAAGATCATTGTCGGTTTCACAAAACATCATCGTGACAAGAACAAGGATGCAACATTTCTGAACTGGGATGTTTTGTGTTTCTAAACCACAGGTGCCTGAACAATTGGGTGAATACGAAATTGTTCACTGTGAGTGGGTGGGGGCTCAGTAGCAGACTCCATACGGAAAACAAGTACAACGCCCCCCCTCTGTAAAGGGTGTCTCCCAGTGGGACCATTTCTGGTTGGTCTTCTGGGTGCCCACCGAATGGTTACCTCCCCACCCAGAGGGGACTAATGGTCGAAACGGGGGCCAAAAATGGTCTTTTTTCAACAAATATTTTTGCAACCAACATTTCAGCTACAACAAAGAACTATAAGCTGGGAACCGCTTGACGATGTCACACCGTTGTACATCAGTGCCATCGCCTGTGAAACATCTTATATAGTCGTGCATAATTAACATTCATTTGGAAAGCTTCGATGTTAGAGTTTTCGCGACCTGGACAGAACGCCCACAAAGAGTACAACTACATCACACTCAATGTCACCTTTACACGATTGTCTCCGGTGAAACTCCAAATGGCGTTTGAAAGGTGATGACTTCCTGACGGAGTTTTACTATTTGACCAAATATTTCGGAGCTCAGGTGTAAACAGGTGCTAAGCTAAATCGCTCGTTTACGACATTCTTTAATTCACCCTAATCTCCTGTTTAGAGCCAAAGGAATTTGCAAACGAGTGTATTTGGAAAATAACTGTTCGAGTGGAAAAATGCTTGATAGATATTTTGGGATTCCACTTGATTTATGAGCCTCAAGATGGGTGAAAACGTTGATGAACCGTTGGAGAGTTTTCAGCAACCTTATGAGTAGTGTTTTGTGCCTTCTGTCACAATGACAGGGTCCGTGGACGACAGAGGTGGGCTTTGTGGGGGTGCTTGCGTTATACTGCAGTATTACAAAAGACGGCCTCAGTGCTAATGTACGTGCCCCAGTGTGCCGTTGTAATTTCACAAAAACCTAAGGGACGTACATTATTACTTGCTCGTTCGGTCGATGAAGAGTTCCCGCAACAAAGACCACCACAACCAACACCATTTGCGTAGTTCTCCCTAAGTGACCTTTTTTGGAGAGTCTACTGTAAGCATAAAATGCACAAATGGTAGAGCGTGCATTTTCCACAAAAGAGACGGTCCAGCATGTCCGTCTAGCTGGTCGATACCGCACATTCCCATGCTGATATCTATCCTCTATCGTATAAATAAAATCGTTCAGCTGTAGCACCCTTTCATTGCCTAGCTGCTATGCCAACGGAATGAGGCACGAAGGCTGGGATACTGGCAGATTGCCCAAACCTAGACAGGAGCAACCGGGATGGTGAGTTTGGGTTCGGAGCACGGACCTTCCGGTCCGTAAGCTGGCACCTTGACAATTCAGCTGTCTCGAGTATAAAGGGGTGCCGCAACCTCTATCATGCCTACTACTTCATCGAATATAACCACCCGTCCAGCTGCGGTCGTCCTCAAGGTTGTTCCTCCAGACTAGTTTTTCTACTTGTTGACGAATAACCTTTTTTGATGAGCATAAACTGCACTCATTGAGCTGTAGGCGACAAAAGGGTTTACTGTCACCGTGTCCAGTGTCGGCTAACAGAAAGGTCAACAATTTTCTACAGACCGGCACAAAGTGTACGGGGTTAAAAATAATAATATTCCATATTGCTTATAAATATTTCTGCGCCTAGAATAAGACACAGAGAGGCCAAGAACCAATCGATTGGAGAAAGTCTGGAATGGATTGAGAAATCATTGTTTCAGAAACTACTGGTTGGCAAACAATCAGTAGTTTTAGTACTGGGACCAGTAAGACCAAGAACCAGTTTTTTTTTCAATTTTTTTTCTCGAGTGCCTATTGCGCGTGGGTGGTAATCCGATTACTCCTCGGCTATGGACTAATCAAACAACTCAATCAACAGCGCCTTTACCCTGAATTTCAAGTTTAACGGAGCGTTTTCATTGTTGGTCAGTCGAAACCAGAAGGACCGCTTTCGTCCCCTTAGAGATGAATTGGATAGGAAAATTTGATAACTGATTAGCTGAGCCGGAAGGTTGGATACCGGGTGCAAGACACTAAGAAAAGGGGCGTCGCGGAATTTTTGGACTTCTGGTAGGTCCCTCTCAAATCAGACATCCACTCAGTACGAGTACCACTGCATGCGCACATTACCAGATGTACTCTTTCTTAACTGTCTTTCACTGTAGCGTGATCCGCCGTAGTTATACAGACCTTGGAAACACATGGCTATAGGTTAATAATCTAAAGAGGAACTGCCTCTGAGAGAACGATTCTGATCGGTCCTGTGGGAGGTCTCTCTTAGAGGATGTCACCATAGTCGAAAACTGGAGCAATCACATAAGTGTTCTGTTCTACCAGTCCTTCTCCCGCTGCACGGGTATTTCGTCCGAGGAACGACAGTCTCGTTTGAGAAGAGTGGAAAGTCGATTCGTGAGAAAGGTTATTGAAAAGAATACCGAAGAAGCAACAGGCGTTGAGTGCATGGAGACCAAGTCACTGAAACAAGCTGTAGCCTAACGCATAGATATAGAAAGAAACGTCATCATCTTCACTACTACAAGCACATTTATCAGTATCTCCTGAGAAATTCAGACCAGGCAGGAAGCAAAGTGATGCGAGGATATATAGAGGAAACAAAGTGGTACTGGATGAAGTCAATGCTCATAATCAGAAGCGAATAGAAGGGGATGGGTGGTGTAAAAATAACGAAGAAATTCACAGCGTAGGAAAATAGCATTCGTCCAACCATTATTGTCTGGGAATCCATGAGCAGCGCATTAAAACTGACCACATAAACGACTAACTGTTCACGAGATGGGCCTTGTCTACCAGGTGTTTGCGGGCTAATCCCATCATCCAGTTTAATCCACTGAGGTTAGGCGTTTGCGTTTTATTCATCGGAGCTTTGCAAGACGATACATGGAATTTGGAAGCGAAGTTAGCTGTTGGTATACTGTAGCGATTTCGTTTCTTGTCGACTGAGGTAGCTAAAAGAGTACAGAAGAACTATTTATTATCCTTTAGAATACACACATTGCGTGGGATACTGGAAGAATACCCCGAACCATTATCCTTTAGGGTACACACACTGCGTGGGATACTGGAAGAATACCCCGAACAGTAGAAGAACGCGGTAGGTATTCCCAACATGCAAACTATAAGACATTCAAACAAACGGATGACAGAGTGCAATCACATTGACATGCACTCAGAGTCAGTTGTAAAATGAACAACGAAAAACCTGCACGCAAGTAAGCGGACAAGAGAACTGCGAGATAGATGGAAAAAGTACACTGCAAGGAACGTCAAGTAGTCTTACCCAACAGGCCTAGGTATTTCCTGCAGAAAATGATTCAAAACAAATAGACGTAACCGATCAACAAGGGAAGATCTATTACAGCGCAGTGAGAACATTGACCGTGGTGCCTAACACTTGGTCATAATTTTCACGCTGTTTTGTTTGTGCTTCCACACCGAATTTTGTTCTTCACACTGCTTTAGAAAAGTGGTTATGTTGGTCATACGAAATAAATCAGAAAATGTAGCGACAAATAAGTGTGACGACTGTCACAAATACGTTCAGTCGTATGCTAGGACCAAATGACTTAACCGAGGCCGGCGCCTAGGGGAACACAGTTTTCTTCAAGATATTTGCGTTGGGGAAATCCATTCCCCTTGAGGTTCCCCAGAGCTTTGGGATCTTGTGGAGTTTTTCTGGAATTTCTTCATCTTTCAACCATAACATCATGATCAGGAGTTGCAACTTTGATGGGAAAACGATCAACGGGAACTATACTTTGTGCAGCACGGAGTAACGTGATTAAAAACTACTTTGGGAGGTAAGTCATTACTGAAAAGGAATTTGTGCTTGTAGGATGACTGCATCAAGTACGAATTACCTGTGGAGTAATACGCGCAAATCAAAACACGTAAACGTCAAACGTAGAGCATAGTGGGTTAACATGCTCATACGGGCGAACAATGAAATTTGTTCGGATAAGTGATGACTCAATGTTACACGAATGGAGTTCACCTCAGTCGGGCCAATAGTTGTCCGATGTTTCATTTTCCAGTACGAGACATTTGCGTTTGACTGAGTGCGCTCAACATCCCCTGAAAGTTTCTACATCCATCTAGATAACTTGCCATTCAATGATGCCTGAGTGAGGTGGTTTTCACATTAGATCAGCGAAAATTCCGATTATGAGTAAAGCGCTCAACGTACCCACGTTAACACACGAAGCTTGATATCCTATTCTCCCTCGGATATAGCTCCCCTGACGCTGATGTGGCTTGGCGGTCAGTGGTTCTCTCAACTTCCCACCGGACACGTGTCTTCTCACAACGAGATGCATTGTGTTTCCGCCAGCTTGAATGATTTCGATTGCACGACCATGAGACATACCAATTGTAGAACAGCCATTGATTTGCACAAGCTCATCACCAACCTGAAATCAAACCATTGGATACTACTTAGCTTGCGTATCAATATTCCTGCTGACAGCATCAGTTTGGCCACTTGGGTTCCAAGTACCGAAGAACAACTACTTTGACACAGTCCCAACCGAAACTAATGAGGAAAACAAGCAAAAAGTGACAAAAAGAAAACCGTTATTTTCCCTCCGTGCCTAGGGGGAAAGGGGAAAAAAGAAAAAACAAATGAAAACAAACCTGTAACCGTCCATCCATTTTGGCAGCACCACCATCTGCAATCCGTAGAACCACAAGTGGCATTCGGTTGAATTCTTGACCACCGCGGATGGAGAATCCGAATCCATTACCTCCACGGAATAATGTGACTGGGAATTCGAGAGGGTGAGTGCCCAAGTTGGATCGTGTGCATGACTTTGTGGCCCAAGACGAAGCTACGATCAACAAGAGAGTGGAACGATCAGGAGTAGCAAAATTCAAAAGTGCCAACCGCCGATTGGATCGGGACTGAAAAACCTCAAGCAGTCAATGTGTGGCTACACTACAGAACTACACTAGAGACGATCGAAACTAAGATAACGGAACAAAATCCAGGTGATGTGATTGGTCACATACAAGTGTTTCAGAAATTTGCAGACTGGGTAATCTTCGAGACACCATCTCTGCATGTTTACCAAACCACGAACCTTACGCTTTGGCTTCACAATGATCGTACGGGCACTAGCAACACTATGGAACCATTAAAGGTTGTGAGGTAATGGGTACTGTGCAAAACACTGCCAATACCAACCATTTTACTTAAGTTTTGTTTAAAAAATACCACTCAAAGTAGCAGTTCGCTGAATTTATGGACATCTTCGACTTCATGCGCAGAGACGGTCTGAGATATGCTGCGCGATTATGTTATGAAACACTGGTAAGACAATGTTGATAAACACGCCAAAACTACATTCCATATGCGCGATGTTTATGGATTACATCAGCGATGCCCCAAGAGCGCAGTTGAAGTAGTCTCGATCGTGGATAATAACCGGTGATGGGTAGTGATCTTAATACATAATAGTTCATTTGTGTCAGTATGTGAATCGTTGGCGATTGTGGACAGAGGAATTATTTGTTCCAACAGAGGATCCAACATAAGGGACGGATGCACTCTACCGAAATTTGCTTCATCGGAAACGTTAGTGAACCTCTCTGGGTGGTGTGAGGAAAAAATGGAGAAAGTGTTACAAAAAGGAGTGGATGCAGCTGAGGACCAGACGACGAGTACGTTGAATAAGAAATGTGTATCTCAACTTGCATTTGGGGGCCAGGCACGTCCAAAGGGTGCTCCGCGTTGGATGCATATGAACGCGAGGAAACCATTAGTTGATATGACATGACAAAGCAATCAGCACTGCCACGAGCTATTTGTTTATCAACCGTGATCCGTCAACTCCTTGTAGTTCCAGCATAAAACCATATAACCCTCATTATGGAACCGTATACGTGTGCCAGAGACCGCTCATCAGTGTACCAAGATGTTAATAGACAACTCAGTAAATTTGTCGGTCTTAGGATGACATGTATTAATTAGAAAATGGAACAAACCCATCTCAGTTCCAGTTGTTTACCCATATCCGGTAAGCCCGTGAGTACGCTGGTGACCCACAGACACGAACGTCTGCTTATTGCACAGGGTAACACGGTCGAGCCTGCACTAGGCGGAACTTTGTAAGCTCATCCACGCGGACTCACCAGAAAGGAGCAACTATAACTTCTTCTAAAAGTCGAAACAACTGCTCTGTTTTAAGACCAGTAAAAGCGTTTCCGGCAATAACCAAAGGCTAACTAGCAAGAATAGCCAAATTACGGGATGGCTGCACGAAAGTCAAAGGGTTCACGGCTAACTAGCAAGAATAGCCAAACTATGGGATGGCTGCACGAAAGTCAAAGGGTTCACTTACCAGGTGACGGAATTATAGTCAAGACAATGTGGCTACCACTTTCACGGATCAACCGAACCACCTGTTCATGATGCAATCCGAAGATTGGAACGCGATTGACGGCCAAGATCTGGTCGCCAACAGAAAGTAAACCCAAACGTTCGGCTTTGCTTCCGGGAACTAGTTGAGCTGGAAGCAGAAAATGAGATTGGCTATCGTGATCATTTGCAATGAAACAAATGGCAGTGAGGCGTATCTAAGGTGAGACATATGAAGAGACTGCACGAAAACAAACGGAAACTCAACTACGATATCAAAATGCTCGAAGACGTTGGTAGTATAAAAGGAGAGCGTCTCACGGGGATTGTTGAATCATCCCACTCCACGTCAAATGTTCATTTACATGGAATGTGACCGAGCAATTTGTTGCGAGCAGATGTACTTCCCATGCTGACAACCGGACACACTTCCAGAGTATGAAGCACATGGTGGATCCACTTGTATGCTTATTTGCCATTGCGCTGACGTCAGTACTAAGTGAATTGACAATTTCATGGAGAGGAACAACAGAATGACGATATGCTCATTTGCCATTGCGCTGACGTGAGTACTAAATGAAGTGAATTTCATGGAGAGGAACAACAGAATGACGAAGAGCGGACGACACTTCGGTGAGATAGGCTTCGATAAATTCGGAAGTTGAGGATATTCACAATGGAGAGAGACATGAATTTTCTGGCGAAAACTACAGATGCTCAAGATGATCCGGTCGTATCGTCAAAGAATTAGAGAACCAAGTATAAAACCTAGGGGATTATTTGATTATAAGACTTGGAGGGAAACGACTTTGTTACCGAAACAGCACAGACATCCAACTGAAGGCCGGTTGCTTGAGAAAGTAGCACCTAAACCCGTATAGTGTTTCATCTCCAGTTATCTAAGTTCACAGTAGGACCTATAAGTTGAGCCGATAAAGCGAAAAGCGGGTTCATGATGCCCTCATTTCTGATACTGACGAGTGGTTCCGTCTTGTAAACTTGTTGACATCTGTTTTTGACATAAATACAACATTCATAAGTAAGAAAGTGGTCCACCTCAAGGAGTAGTAGGGCAGGAATTTTCCTATCAAAATTCGGAGGCCAGGATAAGTGTGCAGTACAGAGGAAAAGCCGAAGGCAAAAGTGGTTTGGTTCGCAAGGGGAATGCATGTACGTCGTTAAGTGCAGTGCCGGAACATTTACGTCGAGGTCCCTCTCTGACCACGTCCGGGTACCTAGACAACCTGACAGGATAAGGAACCGTGGTCACTTTTGTGTTTGGTCACCAGGTAATGCCTTTACGATTGTTTTGCACCACCCGGAACTGAAAACGTAACACAGCCGAAATATTATCCGCAGCCTCTGCCCCATTTATACCGTCCAGATAAAAATTGCGAATCACACTTGTGATCTCTCAGGTGAGAAGAAATTGGGATGTAGCATCGGCAGGTAAATGGAACGACAACAGAAGGTGTCCCATTTGTTGAACTGCGGATTTTTTATTCACTCATCAAAACTTGACCGGTAGTTAATTCCACTTCGGCTTCCCTGGAGAAAGTGATGATTCACTCGTTTCGATTTGCATCACAGCAGAAACAAACTTTCTACGGATCCATCAGAACCAGATAGAAAGGGATATCGCGCTAAATATCCTTTGGCTGATCGGTCTAAATGGGGAAACCCTAAGTTTCGGGGCTTCTATTTCTATAAAGCCAATTTCCCCATCAGATACGTTTAGGGTAGAACGACTCAAAATACTCACAAACATGGCCGAATATTGAAAACCATAGGTAGCAGTGAGATTGCTGCAACAGCTGCTGCTAATGATGACGATGATATGAACGCGGGACTCACCTATGTATTCACCATCAACTTTGGTTGTACAAGAAGGCGTTGCTCCTGCTTTTTCATGAGAAAATTCCCTAGGGCGTGTATTACTGACGAAGAAGCCAAAACCATCATCTTTATGGCTTCGAGGAACGACAACTTCAACAGCATCGCAATCATCACCAGATGAATACATGTGTTCTCCGTTGACAGAGGGTTCCGTCTAATGTTTTAGTAGAGACAGGTGGAAAAGAAAATCGGCATAATTAACCACCAGTGCAACTCAAATAAGATATCCTAGCTTGTCAGTGAACTGACCAAATACAAATGAATGACTACTAAGCTATCTAGTGTTACTTGAGTCCATATTGGGAGAAAAGCGTAACGTGACTGAGATAAGAATCTGTGCTGTCGATAATCTTAATAACGAAAAAAGGAAGAGGCACTGGATTTTTCCATCGGATCAAATTTAAAAAAAACGTGACTGTGAGTATTAGTTAAGATGCTATCAATTTGGAAGGTTAGTTGTCACAGAGACCTAGAGTAAAACTCGAGCCAAAAAATGGCACGTAGCCAAGAGCAAGTTGATATCAAGCGTGCCGGGAAGCCCAACGACCTAACTCGGCCATCTCTAACGATTAACAAACCTTCACTGAACCGCATCATCCCGTGAAAAAGAGAATCCATTCTTCGGAGAAAGTTTTGCACCTAGAAGTTCTTCCACAACCTAACTGCACATGCTAATAAGTTGGAAAGTGTAAGGAAATTGCTGAACCAGTTTGACTTCCAGGTAGACCCAATCAACAGCACTACTGCAGCAAAGGTATAAACTCCAAAAAATAAGCCAAGTTGTTAAAAAAAAAGGGCAAAGCTAGTTCAGTTACCGACGACGCCACGGAGAGGCGAAGTGATTTAGGGCGGAGTCAAGGCACACCTGTTTTGTAGGGTCTTATAATTCCGTAGAATAGACAGAGAGCAAACTAACGAGAGAGAGAGAGAGAGTTGGGGATGACCCACAACATTCAGGAAACCGGTTCATACTCCACAAGTAGAGTAATATGAATTGGTGGTTGCGTAGTAGACAAATGAAGAATGAGTCTGAATTAGCGTAAGGTTGCCATAAGTCGGAGAAACATTCTGAGATTGTCAGTCACCTAAAAAATTTCCAGCTCATACGCGTGATGAAACTGGCTATTTGCTGTATGCGAATTTTGAGCATACCACCTACACCAAACGAATTAAATATTTTTCATAAGAGCATATGAAAAAGAACTTAAATTAGCATCAGGACGGCTAACATTTATCGGCATTCCAGTTCCCGATAGTGAGGCGTTGAACAGTTGGGGATGACTAAATTTGGTACAATGAAGACATCTGAGGAAGTTGATATGTTGCAAACAGAATCGCGCAAAGTTTTTCAAGGAAGTTGCCAGTAACCAAACAAGACGTACCACAAGAGGGAAAACTTCCTTGGGTTAAAATCTCTTACCGCCGAGCCCCGATCGGTAACAATATTCCATAAGGAAAAGAGCAAAGATATGCAGATTTCAAATAGCTCATCACATTCGTCCAGAAATAACTTATTTAGCATACTGGAAACAACTTTACGCAGGTTAGCGTTTAAACAAACGTTATGAAACTGTGATACCTGGGAGATAGGCACAAACAAATCCAATAAAATAAAAGAGTAGCAAAAGAATTTCAGTTTTATCCATAGTCAAAACGAGTGAAACCTTTAGACGAGGGAACGATTTTGATCGACACAAGGGTGATCATTCGAAAGGGAAATCAATGTGCCCCAAAACGAGCACTAACAAAATAAAACGTCTACACCAAGATGGTCCAAGCCATCGTTTGAAAGGCTCAGTTGCTCCCACCGCAATTTAGGCTAACAGAGTTGACCCAGACTGAGCACTCATGTCGCAGCACCAGGACAAACGAAAAGTACTCCAATTTACTTGAAACACAGTAAGCACAAATTTATCATCTGTTTGATGATCACAATCCCTGCATACCGAAGGATTTCCTTCACAGTTTCAATAACATCTTGACGACCTTGCGTATTCAAATGAAACATAAAATCCCCATGTTAGAAAAGTTGCAGCGCAATCCAATTTTGTCAGAACTGGCGCTTATGGATCAATGTTGGCATGGTTATTTAAACGAGTGACAAGGATTGACACCTTCAGTGTGACAACTACCAATATGTGATGATTAATCCACTGAACTTGAACTAGCATAAATAAAGTCTAGCAACTCACCGATCGTTGCAGCCCCAGCGTTACTTGCCCAACGGTATGTGCCGCCTGTTCCAGCATCTGGACTACCTCGCGATGCTTAGCCCCAACTACCCGGGTCCCATTAACTGAAACGATTTTGTCACCGGTTCGCACGATACCACTCAGTTGGGCTGCGCCACCAAGCACAAGAGAACCGACAACTACCTTGAATCGGATAACCAGAAGAGAAATAGCCTAGAGTTTCGAACAAGTGAAATGACGAACATTCACCAAACTATCAGAAAGCAGAGCAGTCTACAGGTATCTACTACCTCTATTATCGCTTTTAAGTGACCACATCCTGAACCGATTTGAGGAATATTTCGGATACAGTATCTCTTTGGGTGATAACGAGCTGGACAAACAAGGAATATCAATATCTCTACTTAATTTGAAGGAAACTTCATTCAATTGGAAAATGTTTGGGAACGATTGAGTGGTCATCGTTTCAGAGACGTTTGGTGAACAATCGGTGGATTTATTGTTGAGCAACATCTCGCTTCATTTGAAAAAATCCCCAGGATCCGAAAGAATGAAATGTAAAATGTTCTATCGTTAAGAAGTGTTACGTATTTATGGTTTCTGTTTTCGAGGCGACTAGTAAGCTACTTACTGGTGACCGTTTCTGGCTAGAACGGTCAGGTGTGCACGGAACGTGGGACTCACCCGTTTCTTCCAGCAACAGAACGAAGAGAAAGTTTTTTTACTGATAGTCAATCAGGACAAGAATAAGGCGACCTCTATGTTATGTAATATGTACAGAGGAGTGATCACGGTGCAGTGATCAGGTTTTTTGAACTAAAAGCTGACAAGTCCTTCATATAACATACCAAAGGACCCGACCAACAACAGTTACTTAGAGGGTAACACTTCATGGTAATTTTTACGTGCGCCCACGGATGAAGTTCAGTGTTCACTGGTGGTGCAGCTTTGTGGCGTTTCATCCATGGTTGCGGGACCGCTGCCATGAAGCAATCCATTTTCTACCAGACCCATTGGGACAGCGAATAAACAACATCAAACAACAACGTCCGTCTTATTTTTCCAAACTTTTGGCATAATTTTTAAGTGCATACACTTAAAGCACGGGCTGAACCTTCAAAGTGATCATGTTGATGAAATTGTGGGTTCATAATTTTAGTAGAAGTACAAATTTCTGCACCTCGAGCTATTGGTTTGTCATAGTTCACATCGAAATTTTATCCCGAAGCTAGTTCTCCAAAAGTTCTCAAGTGCGAATGTTCACCGACCTCCAGCCAGAGCGCGAGCATTGCAGATAAGAAGCGAATGTTCACCGACCTACAGCCAGAGCGCGAGCATTGCAGATAAGAAAGAAAGCATTACGCACGCCGGCGCGTCAGGTGGATGCCAGATGTCCATGGCATGCCGACTCTTACACTGCATTACAAGGTCCGGCAGGCTTGAGGTCGTTTGTTCGTAGGAAACAGAAAAGAGTTGGAGTACTCGTTCCACAAGGTTGATTTCATCCGAACATTGAAGGCGATTCGGCCAACAGCATCCATGCTGCTGTCTTCTTAATCGCGGCGGGAAGATACACATCACCGACAATTAGCTCTTCTCTTATTCCGCGTAAACCACCGTTTTCCTACTTCTCCCCTTGGTTTTGGTTAGTATTTGCCTTTTCGAATTCAGATAGCGGATTATTCAGTGAACCTTCATCCAAAATCTAATTTCCTCTCTGTACCGTTCTTCACGTAACATAGCAGTTGACTCATTTGATGATTGGTTGCGCCCACTTGTCTCCGAGATGCAAAAAAAAACAAGTGAGCCTTATATGCTATACCTTAATAAAAGAATGTAGGCTATCACTCTCTGCTTCCTCCGGCGCGTTTGTGCATATCTTTAAGACTGTTGGAGATCCGGCGGCAAAACGCCACTTCCTAGGTTCCTCCCGATTGCTTGTATTTCCCGTTGCCATAAGCAATCTCAGGAATTGATGGTGGGAAATGTAAAATTTTTCAAAGCACTTATTGTCAAACGCGCTCAGCGCCAGAGGTCGTTCCCGAATTGTTGGCACGTCCGAGATTGGTAGCAATGGTCGTGTTTTTGAATCCGTGGACCTCACAAACACCTTTCGACCGATACCGAAGGATTTGACCGTGATATATTCAATTCTCCGGTGGACTTTTACCGAGACGGTATGCAATTTATGCACTGCAATGACCAAAACGCTATTCAGGAATACATAAACACTGGTATGTTTAAGGGGGTCATCTTGTAAAGGGTTACACGTATGCACGACACGGTTACACTTGAGCAAATTTCTGAAAGGATAAAGGTCTGAATAGTCAGTCAATAATACGAGTCCTACCTGGGAATTCTCTTCCGCCCCACCCACAATGTTGAAACCGAAACCGGTAGATTGACGTTGAAGATGGACGAAAAATTCTCCCGGAAGCATGATGAACGAGGTTCGGAGGGCGCCACATGACTGACCAGGAAATTGACCGTTTCTGCTAATGGGTACATTGGACTGACGTATTCGATTCATCTTGCCAAGTCGCAGTAAAGAGCCGTACTGTGTGGGGGAATCTGGAGAACCTGTAACAGCTGCCGACTTCTCCATTTCTAGAACTACAAAACGAGAGGCAGGATAAATGGAAGTCAAGACCTTTGGTGATACAGACCAACTTGAATATTTGTAGCTGGGGACGGAAGTTGTAGAATTCATGTTCACATTACACTTTATTAAACAATCTCCCTCCAGTCCTGGAGCAATTCCTCTCGTGGATCCACACTAAAGGGAGGAAGCACTGAGCTCGATTTTCATTCATACTGGAGTTCACCATCTCTTCAGTGCATACACTTGGTGGTGTCGTGGTTTGAACTCCGGACGTCTGACATGCGATGCGAGTGTTAGCATTACTCTACCTAGACATACTGGAAGCACCTGAATCATCACGTCTGAAAAGGCGAATATGTTCACGCTTGAGCATGAACCGACCGAAACTTCAGTGACGAGCAAGTTTGAGAGCAGCTAGTCCCTACACCCCTAATCCCTAAACCGGCATAAATAAAGTATTTCTCATCCTGACAGAAATAGTGAGACGCGTAGCTCTAAACAGGCATTTGCCCATTGATTGGGAAACCCAATGAAAAAATGTAAGCCCGGGGAAGTAAACAAAAAAATGGCCAGGTATTAATTTCACTACCTTTGTATGTAGGCTGACTATCAACTTGCTGCTCACCATATAGACCAACGAGAAGTCAACACTGAGTCGTATGCAAGTGAGCGGAAGGAACAAAACCAGGAGCCCGATTATAAGAAAAGTATTTTCAATAAATACACTTATTTGCAAATCAGTTTGGTTTTGCGAGAGACTCACCTAGAACCCAGCTGAATCTCTCGTTTGTGATGTTTCCAGGCAACTGAATGTGCTGCACCAGGCCGCCTCATGTTTCAGTTGCTAGGATATTCGAGATATCGTGATACATGCATATACGTAATGCACTACTCATAAGGTAGCTGAAAATTCCTCGGCAGCCCACTTGAATGTCAAGTGGCGGTCGCAGTAGCACAGACTGCAAGCATGAGAGCTTATTCATTTTCGACACGTACTATGAGCAATATCAAAGTGATGTCTTCGAACAGAAAGCCAGTCTACCGTTTCTGTAACCCCACAACTTTCAACTGATTCACTTAGATAGGTACGATTGCAAATTGGGATAACAGAACACATCAAATTTTGATTTGATACTTTCTGTTGCTATGATGTCAGTATATATTACATCCACCTTCTTTCTTGAACTAAAGAAATTAGCATTTCTTTGCTCAAAGACTCCTGCCACAAAAGTCTTCTGACAGTCGACAACAAAACCAACAATTAGTGGGTTGTCTTTCATGAGTAAATCAAGAACTAGTTAGCACCAGGAAAGGCTCACAGATCACCGTGTCCCTCGCGTGTGAGTGCTTGACGGACTCGGAATTTTAATTCCAATGCGATTCGCTCCACTGTGGGCATCAACACATCTCTGCAACAGTCCATCCATGTTCAGGCACCGCAAACATGTCAGATGACCCCCAGCCTTGCCTCCCACATCTTTAGTGGTACGATGATGCTACACGTGGTGAGACATATTAAATGTATGCACAACCATACATCCGGGTCTGCCTTGGCCAGAGCAACAGGAAAGATGCAATGTTTTGGCAACACTCTTAAACATCCAAGCAATCTATTTTTATTTTGCGCTGGCTGTAGCCTACGGTCTCCATTTTCATTTGCATGAAACGGGTTACGAAGGTGATATGAGAACCGCCTCATAAAAAGTAAAAAGACAGGTATCGTAGTGTGGACATGGCAGACACAGGCGGATACGAACACACCGCTATCAAGTGGAGAGTAGATGTGAGCTTAGTGTTGTGACTTTTTTTCACAACTCAAGTTAGTACACTATGACTACTACGATTTGACTTGACATGGCGCAGAATTTTCAAAGATCTGATTTGTGCAGCGTAGAATACGTAAGTAGACAACGTCTTGTACACGCAGTTGAAATGACCAAAGTCGTTATTCCCCTTGGCTATGCGCAGACTTTCTCGAATTTTCTGCGATTCTGGCTTATCCCGAAGGACAGGCTAGAAAATTTTGTCCGCCAGAATTGCACAGTCCAGTAGCAAAAAGATCTTGTTTATTTCGATACTTGGCCCTCAACCAATACACAACAGACAAGCGGTGGACCATACAAAAACCAACAAAATTAACTTTTAGAACGAGAGAACGATGATCGGTGTAACCTCACTGCAAACAGAATTCAAGCACACCATTGAGAAGTCAAACTATGCTATGCAACATCTGTACGTGTAGCTCACCACTGTCGTCTGACGGTTGTATTCGGTGAACACCATCTGATCCAGTCAAAGATGGTTTCAACATGTGCGATGACGTTCGTGGATAAGCGAGCTCCATGTAGGTGACCTGATCACAATTAAATTGCTTCCCCATTTGTGGATCAGGTGTCTGGGATCGGGTTTTCTGAGAGGATTCTTCCGAACTTTGACTCAAATCCACCAATCCACCGGATACGGTGCGAAGATGATTCTATGTGGAAAGAATATAAGAAGGAGAGAAACTGGGTATCTGTTTCGGTCAGGACTCCAGAATCCTAGGGACTCCGCACTCACTGAGATCTGCAGCAAACCACAGTAAACGGAACGGGTGCTCAATGGATTTTCCGCGTTATTCGGAATTGGACAGAACGGTTTTATCGACCTGGATGTTACCAGTTAGCGTATTACTACTACTATTGTTTAGTTCTGAAGCGCATAATCATACATAAAAAATGCGAGCGAGAGATGTGGAAGGACATACTGGAGAATATTATTTTAAAAAGTGAGAGAAACGCTCTATTCGAAGGCGCCCTATCAATGGTTTTCCAGTCATGCTAAACGATCCTCAATGCATGTAAGAATGTTTTGCAAACAATAATAACTGAACAGAGGAAAAACAATATTCAACGCTCTTTAAGACGCAGTAACCGGTAGCACAGTTAAAACTCGAAGATCAGACATAAGGTGTCCACCATGCAGGGTCAACGATTTAAGGCACAAATCACTGTGTATGTTCCTCGAGGATAAGAAGACTGTGCTGATCAGAGCCTTATCCATTGACCAACATGGTTTGAAAAACTTTGTGGGTTTCGGATTGAACCATCCACCCAACTACACAAACTGCCACACTAGGTTGAGGTCCTCCCCTGTCCGCCACGCTTCATGGTCGACCTGGAAGGCTGCGTCACCTTAGCAATAACAACCTATGTTTGGGACTGACAATGAGTTTTCCGAATAACCACTGTATACCAACCAAGGTACCACGAAGACGGATAATGATTATTCGTGGGATCCAACTGTAAGATATACTAACATGCCCCTAGTCTTATCAAACATTCAAATGTAGTCAGACTCATTTGACATTGATGTCGGTGATATTGAATTACAGATAACCTAAAATGCTTATTATGCAGTCTCAGGCGACGCCGAGAACTACATTTGAAGAATCGATTGATATGCAATAGAACACAATTTGCCGAATAAGGGAAAATTGCTACCTCAAAAGTTGCGCACAAATTTCATTCGGAAAAACTGTGAATGTGTCTTTTTCACACTAACGGCGAATGACAGTTGTTTTATTCCTGCAACTTGGTCACCCACACGCACAACTCTGTTCGAGCGTCTTAGGTGGGCAGTGAGATGTCAGCGGATGGTTTGCTGATACAAAGCTGGAAGGTTTACAGCACACAAGTGTTTTTACTTAATTCGAGCATTCATCAAATGTTGGTGGTAAATTAGATACTCAGCAAGGCAACGCCTAAAACGGCCATTGACCAACCCTTACGCAGGAATTAAAGCTTCACGGGCACATATATTACTTCAAGAATACGGAGGTTAATCGCGCTGCTGTTACGCATGATCCACCGATTGATTTTCATCAGTTAAAACAAACCATTAGGATGATGTTGAAGGGTCTTCTTTCCGAACGTGATGGGAACAGGACTTTCGCACGAGAGAAGGGAAGCCAGTAGGACGAAAAAACAACATGTCGCAGTACAATCACGCCGGTGGGGCTGCATCATCTCCCAGAAGGCTGAATATTACGGAAGCGTCGTTCGTAAATTAGGAAAACTTGACGGGCAGCTAAGCAACGCAGTGCGCGTGCTCGCTGGGCCAAGCTGTTATAAGTATGTTATGCATTTTACAAGCCAAAAACACAGCATTGAACTTCTGAATGGTTATCTTGCTGATCTATACTCACAACGGCAACGAGCGTATGTCCGTATCGGTGGAAAGCAGGTACTTGTGTTGGGTAAAGCGGAGACACTGTGCACGCACGCTTAACCTCAACCTTACCCTGAAAGGTGTGGTTAGCGGCGACACTGGGAGTTAAATGCGTGCTCTGCTCTGCAGTCCCACCAACTCCCAATGTAAGTAGCCGCAGGACCCTTTCGCTTCCAGATTGACGATCAGGGCCATCTGACAGGTTGTATAATTATACTGTTGAAGGAAGTGTTGATAGCTCAGCCTGCACAGATTGTTGGAAATAAATACACGGTACCACTATGATGATGCTAGTCATCATGCTTGTTATTTTATGTATCATATTGGTTGAAGATGCGACAGAATTTGCTGTAACAAGTCTGCGCTGCGGAAAAAACCAAGTGCCGCTTTAAATCCAAAAACAATAACCATCGATCCGCTAACGAAACGGATTTATGTGCCAGAACACAATAGACCCCGAGCGAAATCAAATCAAAATCAAGTGACAAAATACCTTAGAACCAAAACACCAAAGTTGGGCGCGGATACGAAACAAATAAACTAGAAAAACAATGCTTGAAAGAAGGCATCAAAATTCCTTGACATAAATTATGGGCAACTAACCGAGGTACGAGATCGTGTCTGTGGCACACCGTAGATTGGTTTTACACTGGGTTCACTTTCTGGATGCAAACTTCGGGAAGTTCCTGAAACCGGATAGTTCAAGTACAAGATATCATCTTTCGGGAAGCAGTGATTCTCAGTGAGATAGAAACAGGTGGCAGTTTCTGACAACTTGAATAATATACTTGAAACACACTTGGACGTGTTGCGACACGTAGGTGTAGTTCTTTAGCATGAATATGGCGTGACTGTTAACTGAGGATGACGAGAACTTCTACAACGTTGCTGATAAATCTGAGTTGATTATCGTCTATGCTTAGGTGGCTTGGGAGTCCCAGTTGTTAGAGGTCGTGTGTATATCAACAAGATGAAGTTTCAGGATGGGTTCTAAGGTCAATACTGCCCTGAAAAATGTACCTTGTAGTGTTATTTTGGCCTATCATTATAGAAGATGCTATCAATAACTGGTCAGTTCTGTTCAAGCGCACACCTAGTTACAAAGATAACCAGACTTAAGGTGACCACAATCAATGGACTCATTCACACCAAGAACTGCTTAAAACGAAACTAGCGAAAGCCCATTTCCACCACCAAAAATAAGAAAACGTTTTGTATGCCTCATGGTACGCAGATGTAAAAAACAATTCTCAAACAATTGTGAGAGCGATATGGTTTACTCAGCAATTCCTCCGATTTCCTGGGTAACTACTTATGTGGATTTGGGAAGCAGAGTTGCGAACAACGATGTTTTTGAAGTGCCATCCCGTTTCAGCCCTTGAAAGCGCGTATGCGGGCTTCCAAGTGAAACTGGACGCAGCACATTACCTACCAGTGTTGAATGCACAGAATCACTGTGCAAGAATATGTAAGTGGCTCGGAAAATCATGGTAACATAATCTGCAAATTAAACAAAAAATGGCATAATTTGGGTACGACAAGTAAAGTAGACTGAAAAATTCCATTCTTTTTACTGTCTAGAGGGCAGCAAGGTGGAACGAGCAGTCTGCTCCGGCTTTGTCACTCCTAACCAGTCAATGACAAACATACCAATAGACCATTCGTGTCGGTTCGACTCCGATAGGCAATTCAACTAGTTCCCACCTTCATCCGCACTGTGAGATCAAGATTCACACCCTGATCACCCACCCCGCTTGCGTGGCAGCTCTGATCACAATATGCCGACAATAAGAGTCAGATTTTCTTCCGGAAGAGCTGACACACATACACCTACCTACGCGTACACCAGCCATTTGGAAAGTTACGGATGGTCAGCCGTGCGTTGCATTGTAAATGAAAGGTGCGCGCACGTGTAAGTCTATGCAGCGCGTCGTCTTTGCGTGCCCGAGTAAATGAGCGAGCGATGGGGATTCTGCAAAGGGTGTCGCACACATGCGAAAATCTTCGTCTATAGGGGCATTTTAATTTCACCTCACGAAATCCCTTTCGGAACAGCTTACTACTGGCTTCAGTACACTTTCAAGTTCATCGCGACGCATCCTTTAAATAACTCCCGGCTGGTTTAGCATGGTTTCAAGAAACTTTAAAGTGGAAAAATGTAGTAGTATCTCACCAGCCGTAGTGTTAGTGCTGTTCTTTATTTACACATGATGAAGAACTTCAGTAGGCTAACATACTATTTTTCTACCATTGTGAGTTGAGTTAAAAGACACCGTAGTGGAATGACGAAAAGGTGCACAGAAAACGACCGATGCGATCAACCATGTCCTTCCCTCTCATAGCGGAATTGTATTTAATATTACATTCGCGGTAATGATGGAAACAGCACAGTGTGCAACCGCCTTCTGTAATTAAGCAACAGAAGTGAACTTTGAACACTGTTACAGGACAAACGTCCAAGAGAACAAGCGGGCTTTTCGGATTAGATCCAACTGGCCTACTAAAACACAACGAAGTAGAGAATGAGAATGACAAACTCCAGATCATGCTAAAGAAAAAGAGAAAAACCATCAAGTGGAACGATTCGAAACTTACTCAGATCTATCACATCGGAATCAGTCTAGAAAGAAAGACGAAAAAGTATCTGAATGCAGTAGACTGATGAGGGGTAAGTACAACATGCTACTAAAGTAGCACTTTGTAGCTCACACGATTCAGAATCTTATAATCAGATTTTACTGGAGTTGAACATCAAAAAACCCAGTGAATCCGGATATAATTGTGCCGCGATTGACGCTTCGAAAATTCAATAATGGGGCACTTGATTGGGGGTGATTGCCCGCAGAATACACAACATGGACGGATGATAACAACGATGATACTGAAAACTTCAGTGTCAAGGCCGTGCGGAGCGGTATGCTCCACATGTAGGATAATGTCTCATTTTAGTGATTTACGTTTGACTCTTTACTACCAAGTCTTGCATGCTTATAATCGTGGCCTTGCCCAGCGTATATGACGATATCACTCGCGCTTTGGGACGAGACTTTGTAAGCGCAGAGCTGTTCCCTGTTGGCGTGATCATTGATGGCGAATATGTACTTGAGTCAACCCATTCCATAAGTCTATGCAGCTCTGTGAACAATAGGAAATTGGAGAGAAGTTTACATTCGGGTTTACATTCCGAAATTGATGGGTGGCAACACTGTTTAGTGGAGCGTGTTCTGAGGAAACTAGATATACCTGAGGAACTGTAACACACGCACATTGCGGCATTTTAAGGAAGTCAAACAGCCGGGTCGGGCCAAGAAAAGTGTGACTACTTGAAAAGACCCGCAACTTTTTGAGGTGCAACATAAAAGAAACTGGAATGTACTAGTTCTTGAAATTCAGAAATTCATGAATGGTCACTCTAGCTAACAATCTTGCGAGTGATCACCGAATATATTGTCCAATTACCGAGACGGTTCCTTGGTAAGCGCCAGTAGTGGTTTCAAAGGTAACTTTCTCCTCACAACGATGAACAGAGAACAAATTTCGTAATACCAAGTTGGTGTGACAAAAGTGACAATTGGCAAGAGTAGGATAAGCGTACAATAACGGCGAACTCATTCAAGCAGGCTTTTCCTCACATTTCGGATCGCATCAACCTACATAGTGCCATCTTTAATTTCCCATAATTGAATTCTTTTCAGCAATTGCAAACAGTAGGTTATCTGAATAGCAGTGTGCTACCTGAATAATTCAGCAGCGTACAACAGGAGTTGGTAATTGTGCCTTGTATATATATATATATATATATATGTATATAAAGATAGTAAAAATGCACAGAAAGGCTTCACACATTGCTTTGAGCTCTTCAGTAGATATGCTGAACACAGTGTGAGTATCCCCCTAGCCAGGAGTGGTTACCTAAGCATCGTTCAACGACCGCTTCTGAGCAAACCATGAGAGGTAAATGCAGTGACTTCTGACTGGAAATAGGACAAGAACACGTGAACCTCTCACCTCAGTGCAATGCAACTGAGTGAACAGAAGAGTACGACAGCGATAACTTACCTTTGAGTCCATGATGGACAGCCCCGAAACGTCTCGGTCCGTAGTAACTAGTGATAATGGCGAAGTATACAGTCCTGAAAGGATAACAAGGAATCATGGTGAATGGGTTTTTTTTACCACGAAATGCGAATCTTCAAATACCTTGCGCATGCAACCGAAAGCAGATGTAAGACATTTCAAATGAATTCAGACAGATTAGGTAAGCGTCTACATCGAGTTCTTTCGCAGAACTGAAAAGATAAACAGGCGAGAAATTCTCTACAGCGCACCAGTTCAAGAGTCCCGTTTATTCTGAGTTGAGCTTCATACAACACGCGACTAAAGAAATATATGGGTACAGAATTAACACTCAGCCTTCTCGTGTCACACACCCAGCCACAACCATGGGTCAGTCAAGCAGACCGTTTCTGGATTTGTCACCCACAATAGTCAACCACTAGGCTGTGCAACCCAGTCACAAACTTTTCATCATCGGGCGATGAAAAATTGCCTAGTTTGACGGCGATCTATATAACCTGAGTTAACAATGTTACTCACCTCACTTGAAGCATGATAAATGTGTTCCGAACGGCTGACTCACCAAAGCAACACGGATAAAAACGAACGAAATTACCGTTGCTAAATATTGAGTCTTGTCAGAATGTTGACCCAAACGAAGTGGCAAACCAGCATTCTGGGCAACGTTCGAAACAGTTGGAAAAAATGGTGAATTCGTCGTCACGAATAAAGTACGACAACACGCAAAAAGACGTTGAGTCATCCGCCAGAATCAAAAGACAGCCGAATCAAAGTAGCCAGTTAAACAGTTAATCAAAGTAGCGAATTGGAGCGTCACTGCGCTGCCCAACATAGTTCAATAAAGGAAAAAACCTCCATCGCGATCGTTAACTGGACTGGTTGAAAGACGGCTGTCCAAAGGGGTGTCGGCTGCACAAGGTATCTTCACGCGGAGTTTGACCGTGAAGTAAAATGGATCTCAATACAGTGTTTGTGTCTAAGCCTTAGTTACTGAGTATAGCTGTTAACTCATGGGCAAATTTATCCCAGCTGTTTGTTAACACAAAATTAAAGGCTCATTCCTTAGGTGTCGTAAGAAGAACGACCAAAGGAAAACCAAAATCGGTCACCATTTCCCTAAACCTGCGGTGGTCCGGTCTTAGAAGACGATATAAATACAGAAAACGATAAAAATAGTGTTAGGCCTCCACCAAGATCCCAGTTTGAGAGGTTCTACGATAAAAGCATATTTCCTAGAAGTTCCCAGAATCAGAAAGACAACGCTAACCGACTTGGATGAAAACCAAAGTCAAAAATGCAACATGTCAACAAGCTGCAGGAGTCAATTCGCCCAGAATGAAGTTGAGATGCTACATCAGGATATTCTATCATTATACAATGATTCATGAGGACGTCAGGGCTGAATTTTAGGAAGACACATGGTCCGATTGGAAACGGCAAATCACTGCATAAGATGCGCTCCTGGATCTCCTGTAAAATAAACAAATTTACCGTTTAGACCTTTTGGTGCATAGCTACCTTGTCATGAGAGGGAAGCAGTAGGACTGAGACGCTGTCATGGTGCCCAAGCCCGGAAATGAGCAGACGACATGCCGGCGTTGGACTCGAACTACGAACTTTCTAGACCGTAAATACGTGCCCCGATCACTGAACTATCTCAAGCTCCACTCGTGGTCGTAATACTGAAGTACCCATGAGATCCAGGAACGCTGAGCTAATCTGTGAGGGAGGGAAAACATGGTTTTGTGAATCCAAAATACCCACATGGCGCTCATTATTCTCCTATTCTCCTATCTTCGAACTCGTAGTGTTATGGGTGAATGCGTTCAGACTGTTGGCAACCCGGCACAAAGCATCACTTTAACTGTGAAGATATACTTCCGGGTGAACGCTAATCACGCGTAAAAGAGTCAACTCTGTCATGAGACGGTGTTGCCCAATGGCCGGTTTAGAGCGTTTTCAGTAACCCACCACCAACTGCACTAAAGCAACCTGGGTGCAGGTGTGTACAGGAGACAGGAATAACATATAGACAGTACTGAACCGCGGCTGCCACCAGCTCCGCGCCATGTCTCGCAAGCACTGGGTCACCTAAGTGCTTCAGTTAGGCGAGACAAATCTTCACACCTATACACAAATGCTGAAGGACCCGACACATGATAAGCTCGACTCTAATGATAGGCTGAAATCAAAGCGACGCTACAGGCGCTGGCGATTCCTGAAGGCCTTAATAAAGACTTAATGGTCGTCAATGTGGTTTCGACAATCAGACCTCCGTCTGCAGATATTTAATTGACCAGCTACCTAAAGCGACCAATCACATCCAGTGGGTTTTGGTCAGTAACAGTGCTATAGCCCTCGTGTACACTTTGGCATTCATTACCACAATGTTCGGCACAGGGTCGCGTTTAGGGTTTATTTCAATTGGCTGAAAGCATGATCAACAGTGAGGGAAACCCTTAGGTACATAGGTTTCGTCGGTTGTGATTTTCTCTGAAGTGTTTTTCAGATAAACAGCTAGAATTAATGCTCGGTGGTAGCACAATTTTAAACAGTTCAATCTCCTGAGTCTACCAGGAGTGTGAATCCGTTATGCTCTATCGAATACGGTCTGGGCCAAAGCACTTTTTTGGTACACGCGACAGAAGATTGTAAAGTGCAGGTATAATCCAGTCAAGGAAGGGTTTCTGTAGAAAACGATTAATAGTACAAACAATATTCCTGATGATCGAAACGTCCAGGAAAAGGAATTCCGTTTCCACTTCGGCTTCGGAAGTAAGAGCAAGGTTTTGATGAAACTTGCTACAAACTGACAGCAATTGTTCAGCTTTTTCTCCACCATTTATCACGAACGAAATGTTATCATAGCCCCGTTGGGTAGTTCGTAACATTATTGGGACCTATGGACCACTAAATCTGCAAACTCAAAAATATGATTCAAGTATTTGGTCAGATAGTGAAAGAAGACTCTGAAAAGCAAGATAATTCGTGGGAAATTGTACTCGGAAAAAGGGGGACATTGAAAACCGCGCAAGAACCGAGAATTGTATTCGAACGTCAGATAGTTTGTGATTTTCGAAAAAAAACCGCACAGAACATACGAAGAATAACAGTATCTTCGCCTCACACAAGTGACGACTCCCTTATCTTAACGAGATCGATAGTCGACTGAACCGTTCGTTCGCAACAGACGGTAGACAGCTATGTGAATGATTCCATTCCACTAGCCAGCACGCAATCAGCTGCCCCGTAGCATAACAATTTTAGTGTTTTTTACACAAGATTTCAGTCGACCATTTTGGGCAAGGAGCTAAAAATTTCCGGGAAACTGTCCACACCGTAAAAGATCTTTTGTCCAGATGCGTTACGTTTAATCCTATACATGATCTGTACCGGTCGAAAGACCAGCCAGAGGAGACAAGCGTTGGGTAGTTTTAGATTAATACGAATAACATTATATCCACCGCGGTTTCCTTCCGTCTGAGAAGCTGAATGGGGTAAGGGTACCTTTCTGCACTTCTCCGATGTAGAGTCTATTTGGTTAGTAAAGGAACTGCTGGAACTGCCGGGAAAATAATCCAAATGGGAATGGGCACTAACCTCCCCGCTGTATGAGCAAGCGAGCCTCCTGTCCGACTGGACACTGTTTTAACAATTGCACCACTTCAGCGTGAGGTACTTCTTTTACGCGCTGGTCGTTGATCTCGACAATGACATCTCCAACTTTTAGACACCCACAGCGAGCTGGATCTAGAATAGCTTTGACGTGCTGCCCTTGAGGATGGTCTGCCAGAGTAAAACCGAAGCCATTTGGTTGTTTAAAAATTGCCACCTGAAAAGGTATCGTTATAAAAAGAGAAGGTAATTTTCGCCAAATGGTTTATGAAATGTCAGACGGGTTTTCGTCCTGTAAATAAAGTCAGTCAATCCTGAAAATCCTAACAGCACTGATCTGCAGGAATCTCGCAGATGGGTGTGGAGCAACCATACCCATTTCGATGCTAGTTCCATCAAGTCCCCTATTAGAAACCGAGTAATCAAACGCCGGATATGGCTGAAAGTGAGTACGTCCTAAGCTGAATTGGTTACACAGACAGCAACTGCATGGGTTCTTTACTGGCGACTATAAGCCTGGGGCAACAGATTATGAATTTAATGGAATAAACCAGATAGGCGCGTTGAACCCAAATGAAAGGTCCTGGTATGACACTTGGTTGGTACAAACCGTACTCCATAGCGAGAGGATAAATTACAACAAAGTGAAGAATGCCGCTATAGCAAAGTTAACACCAACTCATAAACGAAAGCATCATCCACAGACGACTGTGCGGCCTGGAAGTGAAAGAACCTAATGTGTATGAACGGAGGCCCAGTTGCAACTTGTAAGAATAGTGTGCAGTCAGCTATCTTATTGAATATGTGAGGTTGTATGTGACATAGGATGCCTGTGAAAGATCACTTTTCCGATGAATATTTATTTTATTCATCAAAAAGTACTCGAGATTTTGAAATTCGTTGGAGGATAAATCCCCATAGGCGACACAGGTGTTCAGGTAGTGAAATATAGTATCTTCGTATTTAAGAACAACCTAAAAAGAATTCGCGTTTACTTATCAAACCTGTTTGGTTGGAGCAGCAGATGAGAACAGAAATAGCGGAATAACAAGAGATCCAGTCTGAAAGAGAGAATGAGAATCATTGCGAATCAACAACGCCGGTGTGTGAACTGCTCAGTCTCCACTGTTTCACGACGTGGCGGCTATAAGTACACAGTTCGGACATAGTTAAAAGGCACCGTCCTTTGGTTATCAATGTAATTTGACATCATGATGTTTGTTTTCCCACAACCCTAGTAAAGTTTATTGTCTGAAATAGTGGCTGTGGATCAAGTAAACAATAAAATACGCTGGGGAAGTTCGGAATCAATCAGGAAGTCATCGTTTCAGAAAGGTTGGAAAACAACCGATGGATTTATTACCGTGCGACACATTTCTGACATTGGCTAAGACAGCTTAGCTGATCACTCCCAGTTACCGGATCATCCAAGATATGGAAAATGCGTTTGCGTCCCCGCTCCTTTCGCTGGCACTCTGACTGAGGCCAAGGTACCGTAACTGATGGGTCTTAGAGTTTCGTCAGAGCTGCTGAACCAAACCACCCACCCGTTTGGTAGCTTGTGGAGAATTTTACAGATCAAAATCGCACTTGCTACTTCGCTATAATGACTACTGCAGAAAAGTTAGCCACAAATTCGTCAAACTTAGTAAACAACTGTACCAGAATCTTTAGACTACACTTCACACATGGCTCTTCACGAGAATGGATAAAAATCGGTATCAACTGTGTGCCGCGACAGATCCGGTTGTGTGCCGTATCAGATCCACATGGAATTGAAGAGGGTAGACACGAGGAGAATAGGGAAAAACGTTTCAGAAAGGGGGGAAAACGGGGAAAAACGGGAAAAAGGGAAAAAAGTTGTTCGACTTTACCTTCAAGAACTCTGGTCTTTGAACCCGAACACGAGGCGATTGCGCTGCAGCCACAGTTGAAGTGGGCGGACTTTCGTAGTATGGTTTGGTTGCAGTTGTAGAAGACGAAGGAGAAATGGACAGCTGGGGAGAGGCGGTATTCGATGTTTGCGACGACCCACTACGCACCGAGCCTTCAAGCGAGGTGTTCATGTGTACGGAGACCGTAGCCTGATCGGAAGAGCAGGTGGGTGGGGTGCCGTTAGGTTGAGTAGGCAAAGACAGACAAAGACGGACAGAGAGGATCATCGCGACGGGACACGTCCCATCACTTAAAGTGCTTTTACTCCTTTTCACGAAGACGATGAACAATATCACAATATACTGCGAACAGACTATGGTTCCATAGAGAAGTCAGTTGATCGTAATCGCCGTCATTTCTGTATGCTCACGCTAAACAGCGATTCCTCGTTGCTGAAACTCTTTGGGAGCCCGCAAGATGGGAACAGACTGGACCACAATAATTACAAGCAGGCTGAAATTCCCTTATAACCAACTGTCTGCGTAGGTGCTGAAAGTTACTTTCTGCGACCATCGACATGGAGATCAAAACCTATCAAAGTGTACACTAAACAGGTCTGTGTGCTAAGCCGGCGACCGTTCCAGAAATGATATTCAATGATAGTCATCAAGTGTGCGTTCCGCTTACTAGTAATGTAGTCTCAAGACTATCCGAAGTGGATACCATTTGGTCCAACTGTCAGACTGTTTCAATCCGGGTCGGCAAAGCTTCATATCAATGCCCGGTATTTCCAGAGTGTAAACTTACAACTTACATTCGGTGATCACCGTTCTTTAAACCAAGCGGAATGATGGCTAGCACTGGCTAACCACAGGTGTGTGCCCATGACTATTCAGTGTCGCGAGGGCCACCAGATAACTCTATGCATGCACTGCTCAGGTGTTCAGTTGTACCAAATGAAGTGACACTTACGGGTCACTAGTCGGGCACGCTGGTGGCTTTAGAATAACCCAGTCCCGCACTCGTTGTACACTTATTCCCTCGGGTTTACACCAGATGCACAAGCGCCTCCCGGAGAACCACATGTGACGGTACAGACCATGTCCAAGCACCTATCGGTGCAGCTAGGTATAACGTTGGCATTACTCCGTTTGAATAGCCCTCTTGTCCTGGAGGGGTTATCCGTGTGAGTCCACACCAAAGGAAGAAAGCATTGGACTCGAGCTTCCCTTCATTTGGAGCTCATCAGCACAACATTGCAGATCCTTGGTCGTCCCGGGGTTTCAATTCCGGACATCTGATGTGCGAGGCCTCAGCTGCTGTTGATCCCTATGCGCCGACGGAGAACGACCATTAGCACCGCAACTACCCGAGCAATCCACTAAACATGACACCCCAGGCATGGAACATATTTAGACGGTGATCGTCGTCGGATAATGACGAAGAACTATCTACCACCAGATTTCGGAAATGAAACATGGATATCAAATAGGAGTTAGTGAATAGGGGTCGGGAGTGCATGGTACCTGTGCCTAGGTAAACAGGTACTCAAATGTTGTAAGTGGCGGCTACCCGCTGGGGTTGTGACGCTTAATCAGCTCAGCTCAACTCTGCTCAGCTCAGTTGGTGCATCGAAGTGCAGTGATTCTAGCCGCTGCAGCTACGTTTAACTAATGATGCTTAATTGAACAGTACGTTATGACTGTCAAGAAAGAAGACGAACGAACGAACCAGCCCAAGTTCATATCAAACATGGATTCCGAACCGCAAAGCAGCATATCAGGGCAACACCACTCCACAACATGCATTCTAGAACAGATCTCAAATAAACTGTCTACTCTCTACCTAACGTACTGGAACATCCATTCCATTGACTGCGAACGACTCGGTCACCTTTACAGGTCCATTCACGATAGGTGAAGCACACAGTTCGTCGGCAAGACAAAAAGCCTGAGACACGACCAGTTGGATGGTTGACCCAACCGGGATTGATTGGAACAGAGCTACTAGCTCGGAGTGAGTAAAACCCAAAACGTTGATCGAATTGACTGTGACCAAGGTGTCTCCAACATTGAGATTGCCGTTCAGAAATGCGGGACCACCGGGTATCAGGTGTTTGATCTGTAGAATAGAAAAGGAGAATATGGGAGCCATTAGGAAGCATGTATTCCATGACACAAATGTCAGCTGGTGTAACATACACAATAGGCATACAATATACAATAAATAGTGTTAGGATGTGAGGCTACTACTGGTGATCCAACATCACATAAACTCGTTTATCAAGAACAGGATGGGCTTCGAGGGTACAACAATTTAGCTTAAATGACAAGTGAATACGGAGTACAATGAAGCCGCAACGACCGAACGAGCCGAGAACTCAGGAAAGCCGGTATAACTGGGGAAAATCTGAGCATCGTTTTTTCTTCAGGTAAGATGACCAAATAAAGAAGTAAGGTTCAATAGTCTTTCGTAAACAAGGGATTCAAACAACAAAGGTTTTCAATATTGAACAATTCAATTCTGGGTGTGGCGTCAAATAAACAAACCATGATAGGGCAAAAGAATACTACTGACTTTAAGCACTAGCCCGGCCTGATCTGTAGGAGGACAAACCTTCCATTATGAGATGGCAGTTGATAAAAACGATAAAAAACTCGATCCAAATCAAATTAAAGAGGGAATGTTTAGCCTCGGTGTAATTTGCATCGGTTACGGTTAGGAGGAGTTGGGAAGAAACAGTGTGTACTGTTTATTCATATATGCAACGTAGCAGCTACGTGAGAATACAACACAGGTTTACGATAGTCATAACTAAGTGAGCCTGTCAATCGGTCAATCCGTTAAGTATTTCACACATCATTGTCTTCAGTTGTAAGAACCGCGTACTTGTCGTACAGCGGTTATAGCTGTCACAGTTTCGTTCACCGATTAGTTGAGGAGATCAGGTAGGCAGCGCTGCATTGGAGGTGGTAGCTGATTAACTGATGCATAAATACAGAGCCGTCTGTAGACTTTCCATTGGGCAGATTGAGAGGGGAGCTATGCATTGAAGGCAACAGCTTGGACGCATGAGCGCCATGGAGGGCGTGTGCGAGTTCTTTCTTCCGAAAACCATTCGACGTACTGATCCGGTGTTCCCAACAGACTCAGACAATACTCAGAAGACATCGACGGTCAAGCGCACCGCAGCACTGTAAACTCGGCCCTTGATGGACAAACTAATGTCACGCGCACACCACAGGTGACGCAGTTTCGCGAAAGCTGCTCTGGTCTTCCCAATTCGGATGGAAATATCATTTTTCGCGAGAAGGCCGAGACTGATACAGCTGCGCAGGTAGACAAATTTGTCTACTACCTCAATTGGCTCATCCGCAAGCATGAGGTTAGGGTTCGAGCCCTCCCCCTCTTGCAGCAATGAAGTGCATGTCAAACCGTGAGGCACAAGTGCTTAGATTATTTAATGTTGTCCGCATTACAATAGCGTCAGATCCAAGAAGAGGTATGTAGTCTGCATACTTGATACCTGTGAGCGAATGCCCTGGGAGCACTTCGATCCCACAGGTAGTAGAGGCTGGTAGTGAGTCTTCCATAATTGTATCAACGACGAATTTGAAGATGGAAGATGAAAAAGGACAGCCTCGCCAGATACTAACTGATGTGGTGAACTCAGGCTAGAGATTGCCGTAGACCTTCACACGTTCGCGGGAGTTAGCGTACAGCGCTTTATGGAGGGTCAAGAATTTATGGGGACACCTTTGCTCCATAGGCACTGATATAGTGTTTGACGGTCACAGAATCAAAGGGAGATTTCAAGTCAAGGAAGATAACCATTGTCGGGCGCTGGAAATAACCACTGTTCCAGAATCTGTCGAGGGATGAAAATATGATCGACTCATACTCTTGCAGGAGGGAACCCACCCTCGTTCTCACGGATCCGTCCCTCCCTTTGTTCAGTCAACCTTGGAAGGATAAGACAAGAGAGCAACTTCGATGCCACAGCTACCAGGCTGATGCCACGGTGGTTTTCACACAGCGTCCGTGTCCCCTTTTGGAAAACAGAGATGACTGTCGACGTGCCCAATCCTGTAGGAACTTTCTCTTTGCTTTATAACGCACCAATAAGCTTTGTTATATGGATCACCAGGGATTCTCCGTCTACTTTGAACAGAACTGGATACAGACAGTCCTGTCCTGGTGCCTTCTCACGTTTCAGCATGGATATTTCGTGCTTTATTTCTTCTTCCGACGGGCGATTAAGGTTTACATCTCCAGAGCCTATCTTGCAGGAGGCCAGCTAAACTGTTCTTCGAAGTGTTCGGCGTTTTTGCGAGGGAATTAATGCGCCATCTTTTTCACTGACCGTTACCTTCATAGGGCCAGTAGATAGTATCATTTGGTATAGAGCACGGCTCTTTCCCGTAGCATAAGCCTTTTCCAATTCCCGAGCTCTCGGTCTTTCCTTAGACTCTTCACTATTTGGCGTTAGAGGAATTTGCGTGCGCCGTCGCACTCGTTGCCTGCTGGTATGGCTTTCCTGGCATCAATTATAAATAGCGATATCGAAGACATCCAGTGGTGTTATTATCGAATCGGAGAAGTCAAATAGACAGCACTGGACGCAGCTAGCATAGTTTTTCACATTTCACCATTCTTCATCCACGTGCTCACTACCAGTACAATATTGATTTATTGTAGAGAGTAGTTGAATTAGCGCAGATCGATACTGTTGAGCTATGGTAGTTCTTCGAAGATGGTGGAATGGCAAGCTTCTTACTGACTTGCGAGGACCTGGAAGGAAACAAACTGTCAGGCGTTCACGCACCATGGCGTAATCGGAATTGAGTTGTGTGTCCTAGAAGGAACGACAGTCTTGAATTGTGGCCCTCCACCGGTGGCTGATGGCCACGTGATTCAGCTGGGTCCACGATTGGTTTGCAGTTAGTAGCCGCCAGGTTACGCGATGAAAACGTTTATGCTGAAAGCTCGTGTTGGCCAAAAACAATTCATGATCAGCAAAAAACTAGGGGAGTCGCTCTCTGTTGTCCGTGCGACATGAACCAACTCCAAATCGATCACCAGATGCGATTCCAAGGAGCTGAGACGACCGACTTGTGCATTTGCACCGCCGATCACAATGTCAGTGCTTTCTGCTCGACGAGTAAGTCCGGATAGCTCTGGATAAAAAGTATACTTTTCAGCGTCAGAACCGCATAAGCCGAGAGGCGTTAAGCTTGATTGAGCTGGATAACCGGACGGCGCAAAGACGACTGCTCACTAAGGATCCAATCTAGCGAAGCGCGTTCAGGACTAGGTAGTGGTAATTTCGAGAGGAGGCAAGAAGAGTCATCATATAGCAAAAAGCACAACTGTCAGGAAAATAAGAATTTTTTTTAGAAAAAAGGTGAAATCGGAGTCAAGAAGCTCTGCAACTGAAAGTGGAAAGTGTAAAAAAGAAATAAAGGCTGATAACTCAAACTGCGGCATTTAACAGTGTGAAACAGCCTCATGGGAAATTCATATTAGTGTAGGTAATAGGACCATATATTATACGAGTTGATCAGTTAGAGCAGTTGGTGCACACACCGTTCTTTGCTGTTCCAAGAACAACAGGAATTTGAATATTCTGAAATTTGTCTCTATTCGCCTACTTAAACCAAAACCGTGTTTAGAAATAAATGGAGTCACCCCAGTGTTGACTTTCCCACAAGCGGTTTAAGTGCGACCGTTTGAGTTTAATAGAACTTTTATTCTTTACCCCTTTGGTGTGGATCTACCAGAATAATCCCACCAGGATAGGAAGAGGACTGTCCAACCATCTGGCAACCACCTACAAGCAAAAAAACTGTCCAGTGGGTTTTAAGCGTCCGTGGTGATGTCAGACTGGGAAGTCCTGGCAGGCGATTAAATCGACCGTCAGAACTGGGATAGTTAGTGCATCATCGTTGAGACCATCGTACGAACCGATCACATCACTTAGGCGTGAGTGCATTCGTCTGTTCAGACTTGATTCATCACTTGCGTCCAGCATGCGCTGGTGAAGTAGTGGCAACACGGTCACCTCGCATATCAGACAACCTATTTTACTGATCATACCGACAGCATCACCCATAAACCGGTCTCTCCAAACCATGAGGACTGGATGAAACCGAACAGAAAGACATGTTAAACTGCATTTGTAGGAGATATCGGTCCAAACCTGGAGGAAGCCTGGTCGACTACAATCCGTCCCACCGACAATCGTGAAGCCGAAGCCCCGAGGGCTCTTTACCAATGAGGCGGTGAACAACGGGCCAGGCAATTGGTTTGGATCTGTGGTAAATACAGTCGGTGGAACCCGGTGGTTATCGGAGTGTGGAGTAGCAGCGGCAGAAGACCGTTGTGGGTGGCGGGCAGTACACACTGATGTGAACGGAACACCAGTCGCGGTGGACGTTTGTAATTCTGCAGAGTTGAATGAAGCGCTGTGATTTGCCTTAATAGCCTCTGCTAATGCGTAATCTTCTTCCGTGGGCGACTCGTATTGGGTCCTTTCATGGAGATGGTCGATGTAAAATGTTCCGTACTTCTGATCACGAACAACTTCCCAACCATAGGGTAGTGGCCTGTTGGAAACAGGCAATGTATTCCATAAATCCGACGGTTTCTGCAAGAAAAAGGATGGAAGGGGAAATCTAAATGGCAGGACTGTACTTTTTTAAGTAACTAAAAGATGCACTGAATGCTAGCAAAAAGAGTGCAGTCTATGCTTTGACAGGGTTCCATGAAACCGTGGAAGTGCGCAGCAGCACAGGAAATCGCACAGTTTCGCCGGATTCGTTTGACGCAGTGTTGCTTTGATTAACTGTACCACGGTTGGCTCTTACAAGAGGACAGACTGACTTCGCACAGATAAATTGATCGTTCCACAGTAAACGGTGAGCAACCACAATGCAACAAGTAATTGATTGCTACCTAGAATTACGTTCAACATCCAATCTACCGGGAAGTGACACAGTGGACTGTTATTCCCTTCAAATGTGAGTGACATCTAGCAGCAATGTGCCAAGAAAAAAGTATAGATCCCCATTAACAGAATCGCTAATTGTTGTGATCAGTCTGGATGAGTGATATCACAACGATTGTGAAGGTCTTTCTAAACTACTTGACAACATTCTAGGACGGAGAATAATCGACACTAACAGAATAACTCATCAAACTAAGTAGAATGTTGAACAAATGGTCTGTCTGAAAGCGACTGCGGCGTGCACCGATATGAATCCTCATTAAGGTTTGACAAATCGAGAATTGCACAGTGCGATTACCCCAAAACGATATGGCATATTTATTTACTTTGGTGAATCGACCTCAGTTATGACCAAAACGAAAAAACAAGCCATTAAAAAATAATGGCAACTGCCAGACAACGAGCTGTGAAGGGAGTGATGGCTTATGTAACATGACTCCAACAACGGTCGAAGAGGGAAATAAAAAGTGATCAAAAATGAAACAATGCATTCAAAGTAGTTAGTTGGCCAACCCGATCAAAGAAAACTTAATTGATCATGGATAGCTAAAGCGTCTCCAAGCCGGATACGGAGGACGTGGAAGGTGTGGTATATTGATTCATGGTGGAAAGTGTTAGATAACTGATGCTGAATGATTGCCGCATTAAGATAACAATCATTGCTATGGAAATATTTTTTCAGTTCTCACCATTACAGATAAAGAGGAAAAAACCGAAACAGCTGCTTATGGCTCTCAAAGTGTAGTGCTCAGAAATGCATAAGGAAAACCCAAGCAATCAAGGGTGGAGCAGTCATGTAACCAAAAACCAAAGTAACCCACAAAGAAAGCCTGTATGAAAGGTAACATTGTTACCAAATGAACTACCGGTGCCTTCTAAACGGGTGGATGAAGCAGAAAACGGAAAAAAGGTTGAGCAAGTGCCAGTAGGTGCAACATTTCAGTTTTTAATATTATTTTAAAGAAAGCCTCCAGTAGTCACGGGTTGCAGCAACATAAATAATAATAGAACATATGTACTGATGAGAAAAATATCCTCCGGGCAATAACATTAGATTATCGAATCCTGTTACATAGACCTGATCAGTCCTAACCAGGATGAAATGCGTAGACGCACACACCCAGCTGAGCTAGAGAATCGAGTGGCGTTGCTTACTTGAGAATCATCCTTCTTCGGGACATCTGTAACCAGTCCAACATAACCCCCCGGATTCTTCCAATGCCCATCAGCAATATCACAGTCCAAAAGGTAGCTATTACTTCCATTACCATTCATTTGGTTCCATCGCGGGTTCCGGGTAGTCAAATTGGTTGACTCTATACGGTCACTAGTTCCTTCGTTGGAGGACTCAGGTTTTTCGCCCAACGCATGAGGGTTGCTTGCTATCGAAAGCGTCAAGTTATCCTTACTGCTCTGGTTGCTAATCGAAGAGTGTCGTGTTGGGGGTCGCGGAGGTGTTGGATGCTGGGTTGGGAAAGACGTTGCAAAGGGAGTAGAGGCATTCGCTACAACGTTGGTTAAGGAGGCCAGCGGTGGCAACGGTGGTGGGATTGGACAAGAGTCGTCCGCCTGGTGAACGCTTGAGGAAGTAGACAGAGATAGCTGGTTCAATAAGACAGTGTCCAGTGCCGTTGCACTTGGTTCCGGTCTGGGTGTGCCATAGTGGTTACCTGTGTTTGGAGAGAAAAGTGAAAACTCGTGAAACTTACATGCAGTGAATTCTAGCGTTCCGAATAGTGGGCCAAAAGAACGCACGCAGAATCAATCTCTCCACAGTCAATGAGTGCAGCATACAGGAGAGCAGACTGTAAAAGAAACAGCTTGAGTAAGACAAATATGGAATTGTCAGAGGAACAACTGCCCTCTGCCGATTCGCCAACTCCAAACATAGTTCCACTTCAGTTTTAACCGAACTAACGTATCCCTTAGTATAGAGCTCTGTAACAAGTGGTCGTGGTTGGCTTATGCTGTTATCCTGATTCAGCTCAAGCTGAAATTTATGCTTATTCGGAAGATCAGGCCCGAACAACAGCTGTCAACTTATTGTGGTGGTCGGGCTTCTGTCTAGTAATGATCCTGCGGGCTATACTGGCGCAAACTTAGCCACTAAAATTTCAACCTTGTCAGGAAGGCCAACGAAGAGCAGTCCGACGAAGAAAAGCGAGTCCCCCTTACTGCGAGTGATCTTATTAAGAGAAGGTCGGGAGGTTATGTCGTACTGTTCCCTGCGATAGGAGTCTGGTGTACATACATGTACATATATATATATGTATATATGTACATACATGTACATATTTATGGAAGCAGCGCTGCTCCCCTTCCCCGAGGAGGGAGGGGTTAGAAAAGGTCGGTCCCAAAAATTGAAAACTCCGATCGCCCAAAGGTTGACCATCACCGCCGGCGCACTATGTAATAAGGTCGAAATACTTTTAAAACCAAAGAGTCTGGCGCTACTCAAAAGATACCTGCTACGCGCAAACGTACCAAGTGTGAGAAAGCCATTCAGTACATCCTGAGTCCTTGGGCCACCTGGCCGCCTGCAACCAAGTGGGTCAGACTATCGAGTCATTGGCTGCAGGAAGGGTCCTCCAAGAAAACTATAATAACCGCTACCTCACGGCTCAGGCTTTCAGTCGGAGGCTAGGGCCAGGGTCAGCAAAACAAAACCACTAAATCCTCCCAATGCACTGTGGGTCAGAATTTTCAGTCGAGCGCTCAAGGCGCGCGTATCTCAACCTAACCCCGGGAGCACCTCAACCAACCCCCTTTCGTCGACTTCGGCAAGCAGCATGTGTCCTTTGCCCTTGCAGCTCTTTGCTCACCGGGTCTCTCCATAACATCGAACAATGCTGGGTGATCAACCCATCTGCCGGCCCTCTAGCCATTGTTCCGTGTCTAAACTATCGTTCAGAAATATAAACCAAAGTAATCACTTACTGGTCGCAAAAGAACTGATCCACGTTGCATGCTTTAATGCCCGTACTCTATGTCAAATGGGACAACAGGCATCTGTTGCTGAAAGCTCACTTCCCCCCTCTGCCGATGCATGTCGTCTTCGAAACACGTATACAAAACGTCAACTCAGTGGTGCACTTCAGCCGCTCAAGAGAAAATCAACTATTCCCAATTTCACTCTTCGGGGATCTGGTGATCCTGACGCAGTGGCTCGTGGTGTCTAAGGTGTGGGAGTTGCATTCAGCCTTCAGGCTGAAGGCGCCTTACTGGACTGGTTCCTATTAAGCGGTGGTCTTTGTGCTGTGCAGTTGTCTGGTTCAATTAAGATCAACGCAGGTCGATGCGGTAAACAGTGTTTATTTGTCACATCGGCATACGCCTCTGAGACTGAGGGCAAGGTTTTATCAAGATCTATGGAGACTACTTTGATCAGCAAGAAGGAAGTATATAGTAATCCTGTCAGCTGATATGAATACCCAAGTTGGACGATTAAGCCCGGAAGAAGCAAACAGATATGGAATCGATGATCAGCGTACAGATAGTTGGGGAGGGATTTATTCAGTTGTGTGCTGACTATTATCTCTTCCTGGCCAGTACGAACTTCCAGCACAAACGCTCACATTAAGTCACTTCGTTAGGATCCTTCGAAAATGCAAACCACTTCAAATAACCTAAATAATTCTGTCGCACGCTTTGGCATGCGCTAAGTGTAGAGTACGGCAACAACACTGCGTGGGATTAAATCCAGACCTCATACCTGCGGGAGAGTCAGTCGATGTGGCGGATAAATTTGTTTACCTAAAAAGTTGTATACGTTCCGGCGGACTGGCTGGAGATGAAATTACTTCTCGAATCAGGAAGACCAGGGCAACTCTCGCCAAACTCCGATACCTATAGCACCGACGAGACGTTAGTTTGTCTGTCTAGGACGGAGTTTACACTGCGGCAGTGCCATCCATGCTGTTTTGTGGATCGGAAGCGTGGTCTCTACGCTCAGAAGACATAAGCTGTTAGTGTTTGATCCTCGGTGTCTCCGTCATGTTGATCGGGTCTAGTGGTTAAAAGTTTCAACCACCATGAATCATTTTGGACATCACTTTGAGAACATTGTGTGGGACTGACAGCGCAAAGAAATGCACCATCTTGTCCTCAAAAACTATGTGGACTACATTGAACTTCGGTCCATCTGAGCGAAATGGTCACAATGAGTAAGTGCCGACACATGCACGACGCCAGATGACAGAAAACCGCCCCAATAGATGAGATCTCAGTTTTTCAGCTCACGACCATATGTAATAGTAGGGAGTCTGAGTAGGATGAGAAAATATACATTCGCACCAGAATTGCATCACTGTACCGAGAAATTCCCCTAAGACTAAACTTCACGGTAGGTCATAGTTATTCCAGAATGGTCTGAAGCAAGCGCGGGATCGTAGGTTCTATCCTCGCCTCCCAAGGGTTTGCACTACATGTTCCAAGGATCTAATCGCCGTCCACTTTGCACTTTCGGTGAGATTTAAAAAAAAGCAGTGCGTTGCAGAGTAACTGGTGAGTGCCGCGACCAGTAATGGCTACACCATTTGAGGGTGTGATTGAAATTCAAATACACCACCTACAAAGTTCAGCTCAGTTTTTCAGCTCACAAACCATGCACCGAAATACAGTCTTGCAGCTGCTAGAGCTTCATTTACTAAGGAAAAAGAGAATAAGGGAATGAGAGTGCTGCATTGGAGGCGATGGCCCCACATCATCTAGCGTAAGTCAGCATAGTCAAACGCAGAGTTTCAGGAGATCTTTCGCACACAGATGATCTCGGTTACCTTATAAAAAATATGACACCATTTATCTTCTGTGGAACCCAACGGACAAGCAACTGATTGTTTGGTTATCCTATACCACCAAATGCTTCCTACATCAAAATTCTGCAGCAAAGATAACTCACCATTATACATTCCACTCTCAAGCAGCTGTCCACTACGCTCCAAAGCGAGGAATTGCGGTACACTCATAAACCGATAATGAACTCCATCAACCTCTTCAGCCCTTGGCAAACGCGTCGTACCTACAAAAGAGTTGCGAAAGTATCAAAGGTGTAAGTAGCTATGGATGTTTGGCTAATAGAATACGATGCAAATACTTACCAGAACATAACCAAAATAGTGGAGGATAACCACGAAAAACGTGTGCCCATATTTGGGATGGGGCTTACGCACAACGGAAGGACCGTTCAGAGATAAAATTCATTGTGAGAATGAGCATCAGATAGCTCACCGGTAAAGATGCGAAACTATTGAACGACAACCCCATAAGATTGCGCAACCTGGCAGTACATCGACCTTCATGTCTTATTCGTGTCGCATGGCACCTATGCGTCGAAAGGGTCGCACAGCTGAACTATGATACACATCATTTTATTGCGAAAATGGAACTTCATTGCTGGAATGGAAAAGGAGACCTTCTTCAAAGACCATATTGTGAGCAGCATGGAAACGAACAATGGGCAGTTGGTCACCCATCGTTGGAGATACATTTTGAGGTGATCAGAATAGGCAACAACAGGTGGCAGCGGTTGTGCCGTCCCCTCTATGGAGGTTGAGTGACGACATTAGTAAGTGCCTCCATACCGAAGTGCTCATAAACGTTAAGCTTGTTTCACAGGTCTGTAAAGAGAATATCCTATGCACCTGGTGAACAGACTGCGCACCAACATCCTGTTGTAACTGAAAGGAATGAAACTCTTGCAGTGGTGCAGGTTGGTGCTCTTTTGGTTGATACTCATTATTATAAAGCCACCTGCTTCTCTCCTAATAAGCCCTGCCAAGGATGCAAGTTGGTCATTGCAGATTGATGTTGGGGTGAAGTGTGTTTGGGACCTGGTGTATCTGTTTCGCATGAATTCTATCCTCCCATTTGACACACGTGTCACCAACGTAGTGTTCGCAATAGTACATACTATTGATTTGCTGGGTTGATTTGTTTTATAAAGTAGACTAACAATGTGCGCAAAAAGCGAGCCATATAAACTGCCCATGGCCAATCAAACTATCTGTACGTATAGTTTGCGATCAATGGTGAAATGCGCGTTTGGAATCTAACGGCCAAGCAGCTTCGCCGGGTGTGATGGAATATATAAACTATGCCAATGGTTTTTTTAAACGATTATCACTTTGGTCGGTATTCACGAGACTCAGTTGCAGGAGGCACATAATGAGATGTAAACATAACCTGTAAACAATGCTGTTCGAGGGTAGATGGAATGTCACTGGAACCCCACTTCCTCGAGCAAACAAATCCACCTGTGATTGGCCTGAATGCATTATCTAGTTAATCTCGCGACTGATCTGCATTACTGATGTCACTTTGGAGCGTTGATGATCTCGGCATCTGCCTATACAACAATCAAGTAAAGTATGCACCAATATGTAGTGAATTTTCAGCAGAAAGTAGCCGGGAAAAGGGACAATGTGTCACTCCTGGTGGATTTCCCTAGAGAAAAGATTTAGCGCGTTCCTCACGAAAGCAATGTCCTTGAAAAGGATGGTCAGACGATTAGCGTACAAAACCAGAAGTTGGCTCGAATGAGGTAGGCCGCAAAGGCTTCTCATACAGCTGAACCACCGGAGCTTTGCGGAGCATGGTAACTACTCGGGTAATATAGAAGTAGAGACTGCTGTGTAACAAAACTAAACCAGCCTACGGTGGTAGGCACCTAACTGGGTCTCGCAACTTAAGAACCTCATATGCTTCACCACTACAAGTTCCTTGGTCGGGTTGCCACCTTTCACATAAGATTTAAACACAACAATACACAAAGAACGGAATAAACGCTCATCTGGGGCGCTCAAAGCTTCACTGTGCAACGGCAGTGGTTTGAACAGTGAAGTTAGCCCTTCCTATATTGCTTCGCAGCTCATCTGTCCCACTCCTCACAGAGACCCACATCGCCCGTAACTGTGACCTCGTTCACCTCTAGTTTCAAGGTTGCGCCCAGCATCACTACGTGCGTTTTAAAGGTGGCTTTTATGCTCGTGCCCGATTGACCTCGCCTGAACAGTCTTTCGGGAGTTGGGAAATATTGCTGTGTTCAATCTCCAAATCGTGATGAGGCATCTCAACTTTTCTCTATATTGAATGCCAGCTATGAAGCCAGTCTACAATCAGACCTAACCGTTGAGGTGTGTATTGTCAGCAACTTTAACGCGCACAACAGTGATTGGCTTGCTCATTAGACCCACGCCGATTAGTTAGGCAGAACAGTCTAAAATCACCACCTTCCGACTCTATTCAGCCTATTTTGCAACCCAAATTCCGAACGGTAGCGCGGACTGTCAGGAGGCCCTCAACCTGTTCTCAGGCAACCATCGTGTTTCACACCCAATCAGCTCTTCAGCCCCAATTCGTTCTTATCATCACCGTCTCATTGCTTCTGTCCATTCACGTTCATTTATTCTACTCACCTTCATGTTGCGGAAAGCCTACTGACGGTACCGTTCAGTTGGCATGCATCAGTCATTTACTTCTCCTAGGAAGTTTTTGTTTTGAATGATAGTCCAACTCTCTCTCTGAGAATGTTACTACTGCTCTCAATGACCATATGTTGTGGTTTAGGCCTCACTTCTCAAGCCTCGGCAAATATTGATCTCCAAACGGTTTAATCACGCCCGTCTCCGAGCGGTGCACAAAAATAATAGATTGCATGGAAGTCAGTGAATGTACACCTCTCCAAACATATCCCGACTGAGTGATTCCCTTAAACTACTGCTCCGCCATCATCGGCAAGATCAACGTGTTTCTTAGGAGCAAGGCTGATTAACTATCTGGTGCAAAGTCTAGAAGTCGGTCCTCCTGGAAACTTGTAAATGCTGCTAACTCAACTTTCCTATTCCTCATTCTCAAGAACACTATATTCCTGCGGCGGAAAAAAATTGAAAATTTGGCCCAGCGTTCTCACACCACTTTAACTACATCTTTCCAAAAATCTGTCCCGTGGCTTGCCCAGCAGTCCTGCCCACTGGTCCTTACCCGCCACCACCGCTAGGAACGTTCGTCAGTCTTTTCAGTCTTTTAACGTATTAAAGCCTCCCAGTCCATAATAGGTGCCATTCTTTCGCTCCGAATGTGTGCTCCAGAACTCGCTCCTAACAGTGCTAGTCTCTTACTCTCGTCTCCTTATCCACTTAGGTTGGAAAAACTGCCACGTACTCCGTAGATCGAAACGTGGATCACTTCCCGATCAGAAGAACTATCACTCTACTTCAAGCACCCAGGCTAGCCAAAGTCCGTCTTGGTCGACCGACTCCTCAGTGATCTTGGAGAACTGACAAGGCCACCATTGCTCTCTCAATGGCCTGTTTGCCTGGCTACCTGTCTTCGACTCCTTTGGGGAAACCGAACTGGTAGGTCTGAACGTTCCGGAGGCTTTCAACCGAATACGGCGTAAGGAGCTTCTGATCAAACTAGTCGATAATTTTCCTCAAGTGAGAACATTCCACTTCTTTTCGAGCACATTACTTAACGATTCATCCCGAACAATGAGGGGTGATTACTTAACCGAAAGTAAATTACTCAGGGCTCAGCCATGACATGTAAATGATGCCTATCATTGCGCCCAGAAACAGTCACATGGAGTAATCACCTGGTCCAGGTAGATGATCGCGCGTGGTTAGTTATTCACAGGTGTGGATAAGGACGAATACAGGTCCATAGAAGGAGACAGAATAGGGTGAGCGGATTATGGTGAAGGGGTGCTTCAAATTTTTTTCATTCCTTGTGGATATCCTTCAGCTAGAAGTGTGGTGCCTCTAGCTTGGTATACTAAAGGACAGAAAACCTACAAAGGGCAGCGTCCAAACTAGTGATAGATGAAAAGTTAAAGCAGGAGACACAAGAAATTGGTCTGTGAGAATGAAGAACGAAGTTATCAGAAAGTTGTGGGAGATCAAACGTGATTACGTTTTCAGAAGAGCTTGGTAAACAATCGGTAGTTTTTATTTGGGCAGCGTTTCGCTTTTGACACAAAAGCTTCATCAGGCCAAGTGAACAGGTCACCAAGTTGGCCAGGTTATAAGGCAGACGGGGCACCAATCAGGAAGTCCTCTTCAGATTATCACAATCGGTCAGTGATAGAACCAAGTGATTCCCAACCGAACAATTCACCTGTCAATAGATGCTTCCTGCTTGATGTTTGTTGATCAAAGCGAGTACTTTAAAACGATACCTTGATAATTATTGGATCATCTGGTGTTTGCCTCCAGTCTGCTCTGTTCTCACCTGAACGACGAGAAAATACTCATCATAACCTTGCGGAGACGTTGCCAATGGACTGCAGAAAAATGGGTACCAAACAAAGTTGGCTGTTTTTTAATGAATAGCTGTTACCGACTCCGGAGCACGCGAATTCTAAGGTATTAAGCTCCTGTGCCACAAATACAGCTCATCATTAAAACACTACATTCGCACACATTCGGTATTTTATGTTTCTGAAATTCTTTTTAATTCGGCTTCAGGATCAATAAGATTTTCCTTTGCGTCGCTTAATCTGATTTGGGTCAGCAGCATTTTCGAAGATTCTAATGGAAGAAAAGTGGTGATGGAATATTTCCAGAGTGACCGAAAACTTGGCCACAGTATTACGTGCACAATCAACATTTATGCTGCAGTAGCAGGCTATCGGTCTTGTCAGATCTTCGTCGTATTGCACGCGTAGGAACGTACGAGTTTTCGGTCCGTTGTTCTGCTTGTCGTCAGATTTCACCTGCGGCACTTTCTTCAAACAATACGATGGATGATTTAACAAAGAACGGTCTAATGTTCAAATGAGCCAACAAGCAAACTCCATTGTCTAGCTGGTGACTAGGTTATTCTCACTTCAGAAGATAAAGTAATTCGTACGATGAGCAAACCTTCAAACCAAACCGTCACTACATGGTAAGTTTCCAGCTCTTGGATCTTCCACCAATGTCACTCGAGGTCATACTAGTAGAGTGACTGAGGTTGCAGCGCACAACATTTATATGAGCGTTCATAAGCATCCAGCAAAGCGAAAAACTAGTTTAAACATTAGGTTATCGTAAAACACAAAAAATAATTCCGTAGGCTGACTGTAAGCTTCAGGAACATTCTTCGGACAGTGTGAAGAAACGAATCGATTGTGCATAGACATATGTTAAGACATTCAGCCTGCTTGACCGGTAAAACCTCAACTAACCGGACCTTATGTATTTCTGCACCTTACTTATTCCAGTGGCATGGTGTGCACGGCTTATCCAGTTATTGTAAAACTCTAATAATAAACGAATTAGGACCTGAAAATAGTAGGTTTTTGAGCATTCGTTAGTTATATTTTCAGTTCCCGTTATTTCGGGAGTGCATTACACAGTACCCTGAGGAATAGTTTGAGTTAATTTGTTTCACATACTTTAAAAACTGTTTTGAATTAGAAAGTAACGCCTTGGCATGTTTTTCACAATAAGCTGATTAAGTGAAACGTAATCACGACGGCTGTTGGTGTTTTTTTACGTTGAAAGAGATATAAGACACTCGCCATAGTTTAATGCCAATAAATTCTTCCCCGCAGATACTATGTTTGACTTCTAGAGACTCCGATGTAATCTTCTAGGAATTTTACCTAGCTGGGAACTGAGGAAATGAAACAGTCTTTCAGTTTTAGTCGGAAACGTCAGAAAAGTGCATACGCTTAAATAATAGCCGGCTTGCGTACTCACATCCGCTAGCGAGGATATTCAGAGTTTCTAATAGCTGTGACTACTGCGATATTTTTTTGATTGGCAATAAGTCTGTCTAATCGTTAGCTGACACAGTCATCGAGATATTGAAGATTTTTCCTGGTAAGCGGAAAAGGAAATCTTGCTTTCATGTTATTCTATTTTGAAGAGACGTGTGAGATAAACGTAGGCTCAAGATTTCATCAATCTCCTTGCAATCAAAAATACTGTAAATTACACTTGTTATCCCGCCCAACGGTAAGAACACATCCAACATCCACAAATACGTACTCTGTATGACTATCTAGTGGCACATAATAAAATATCCCCTCTTTTCTAACATCTCTTGTTAGCTTTGTCTCAAACTACTGAGGTCGTTTACGAATCGCCCTCTTGGAGTGCTCTCTCCAAATCAAGTGGAACAATGTTCGAAATTCTTGCTTAGTCTACCGGATTTAACACCCTATAAGAAATTTTAGGGCGAGCGAATTTGTGTCTTGCTAGTTCCGCCGTCCCTACTGAACATACAGAAAACTCATTTGTTTCCTCCCAATACACTATAACAACAGTTGCCTGGTCATGTGCAACCTAATCAGCTCATTGTGTAAACCACGCCAAGACGATAGTTCCTTTTGCAAAGCAGTTTTTAAGGCATGTGAAGCAAATTAACTCACACTATTCCCCAGGGAACGATATAGTGAACCCTCCAAACGACTGAACCAGCAAATGCAACTAACAAATTTCTACAACCTATTATTTTAGGCTGTAATTCATTCGTCAGGGGAGATTTGAAATTGCCATGCTACTTCACCAGGACAGGCAAAATAAGCTTTTACCGGTGAAGCATACTAGGAGGGCCTGAAAATACTTTTACGCACAAAACAATCTACTGGCGAAGACAAATGAAATGGTTCAAAAACGAAAATATCCTATTGTTTAGTTCATATAGAACAAAAGGCGAAATTTGGTCCGAGGTGCTCCGGGTTATACGTGAGAAATACGATGGTGTTCAAACTAAATGCCTAAATTATTCTCAGTAGAAGTGTTGGGTAGATCGTTTCGATCAATAATAAATAAAACAGAATAATGGGTAGTAATTGCTTAGCAGTCACCGCAAGGTCCAATAGGCTTGATATCCAGTACACTTTAGCGTATTTTTTGATAACGCACCATTTTTAAACAGATGAATACTCTTCACTACCGGCTTCGCCGTTGTTAACAATGTTTTGTTTGTCTTCTCTGTAAGTCCCACGAAAGGCTGGTGCTCGAATTGTGCCTGCATATAAAGCCGCAATAGTTCTTTGTCCTTCTCAAAGGAAATTATGATGCACACTGATAAAAATAGAACTCAACTGTTTAGCAAGCTGCATAGTACGTTAAGTTGCTGAAGTGAACTGAATCCCGAAGACCCATATGTTGGCCGTCATTTGTACTGACAAACAAAAGGAGGAAAAGCTAACACGTCGTCATCATCTGTGGTGTTAGTTGCGCAAAATAAATAAAGACTGAGAGAACGTAAAACATTTTAATTTACTAAAAGTTACGAGAGCAAATGGGGACTTTCGCAACCACAGTTAACCATTTACTACGACCGGGACTCTCAATATGCGGTTCCTTATTTTTCTGACCAGTTTTGCCTCAATCCCCAGAAAAATTTTTCAAGGAAATGCACACAGCAAAATAAATTAACTGAGAGTGACATGTTTGCACTAGGTAATTTATACTATTTGAAATGAACAAGCTGCAAAGTAAACTTGATTCCCAGCCCGAAAGATGATTGAGACTAATGGTGGGCATTCACCGCTGGAAAACGGTCACATTGGCTACTCTCGCTGTTATGCCTACGGCATAATGCAACAGAACTCTCTGGTCGATTCCTTTGTCCGTAACACAGCGGTCAAAAAATACCAATGACGAGGTTTGTACGGACTTATGTGAGTTACATGATAGCTGCTTACCGAAATGATGTTACAGCTGAATCGCGAGGTTCACAGACTAAACAGAGTCGTCACAGAAAAATGAGAACAATGGAATGATATTTAGGAAGTAGCGCGCTGCACGTTCATGTGGAAGAAATTTCATACCGCGGGGTTTCTGTGCGTGTAGGCCCATATACACCAAGCTACGGAATACTGCGCCCGGTCATGTGAGGATGTAGGAAAACATGCAGGCATACGATTGGGTTACTACACTGGCTACGGCAGGGATCAATGAAAGAACTTGATACCCAAAGAATACAAGCAGATGAATCAGACCAGCACTACTGTTAGAACGGTCAGGTGCTAACGAACAATTTTACCTTTTGTAATATTTCACTAAGATTTCGTTTTCTCTCTGTTGTGGCCAATTGAGCCACAGCGCTCTTTCTTCCATTGGTTCATCTGCAATATAGCCGATCTTCATCTGGTGTCCTATCTTCTTCCTTGAAATTTTCCCACTCAAGTAAATAGACTATCAACGTGATAGAATAAATGCCACAAAGCTCCTAAATCACCCAGCTAGCTCATAGACACAACAACAAAACCTGCTGTGCAGCAAATGCACAGCAACTCAAGAAAACGTCCACACTGGATCTCCTAAAGGAGAAGCAGGTACCCAGGTTGGGGAATATACATACATATACCAGAGAGCTATAAAAATGACAAGAGATACTCACAAGGGACAACACGCTGATAGACATTTTCCCGAATCCTTTCCTGCAGTGAATATTCCGCTGAGTTGAGTGGAAATGCAGCCCCGAGGAAGCTTGACAACATAGTACTTCCTGTCGCTAGGGCTTGTGGCGGACTAAGCCGAATTTTCAAACGTGGTCTTGAGACATCCACTTGGTTAGATGGATTGGTAGATCGTGACAATTTATCACATAATTCGATCGCATCCCGACGTGTGTAGCCAGATATCTCGTAGTTATCAAATGCCAAAATTATATCACCTGGGTTGACGGCTTGTCTGGATTTGTAGTGAGACGAAGATGGGATGATTTTATGAAATGTTAGACGAGTAAGATCTAGTTGGCTACCAATGACGCAGAACATTCCGGCATCCGAACCACCATCAATGGGCAACGACAAACTTAGGTCTGGGTAAGTCGATGAAACGAGCACCTCGTAGCACTGGTCTAACCATGGAGATAGTCCTCCAGATTTGAAATCATACCCGACTGCTTTCTGTAGGGGAGATACAAAGTTGGCTCCTGGTTTTGGCATCCGAAATGGAAGATAGTTGTTTGAGCAGCCGTTGCTTTCTAACATAGCGGGACCAGGAGGCTGAGAGAAAACAGAAAGTTAGATATTCGCAATACAATAGCAAGTTATGGGACTGCAAACGATACTGCATTTTGATAATTTCTCGCGACTTGAACAGACCATAAAGAGCTAGATTTCCACATAATACTACAGATCTACCACGCCGTATTTAATCGGTCTAGCATCATGGAAAAAGTACATCCTTGATTAATTCATGATTTCTGTTCCCATCAGCAGATATGGCGGCAATCTAACCAATGCGAACCGGAGCGCATATGTAGATCCAACCGTTAGTTTGCCGACGTGGTGGTGACGACTGGTGGATAGCTATCCCACAATATATGTTTTGATGGTGTTGCTGGGTTTGGAGTTCTCCACTAAGTCGAACCACCTACGGCCTCGGAGGTTTACGACTGCATATGTTCTCTCAAGCGCCACCGAGCCTCTGGTCCGGATGACCTCCCACCCGTATTGTTCAAAGATGGGGGTGAAATCCTCAGTCAACGCCTGTCTGATCTGTTTGCCTGCATCTGGGAAAAGGAGTCTGTCCCAGACAACCGGGGAGAGTCGGTGATAGTGCCCATTTTCAAAAAAGGGGCTCGTAGTGAGTGTGGCAACCACAGGGGGATCAGCTTGACCCCGGTCGTAACGAGACTGTTGGCGTCACTTGTGCTTCGTCGCCTTACGGTGGCTCGTGAGACACTGTCTCGAGAGCAGCAAGCGGGATTCCAGCCTGGTAGGGGTTGCGTTGACCAAATCTTCACACTTCGTCAGGTGCTAGAACAACGCCATACGTATAAACGACCCACAATTCTAATATTCCTGGATTTCCAAGGCGCATTTGACTCGGTTGACCGGTCTGTTCTACTTGACACGCTTGCCCACCAAGGAATGCCCCGGAAGTTCGTGAACATAATAAGCTCTTTGTATTCCAAAACTTCCGGACGTGTGAGAGTATACGGCGAGCTCTCCAAAAGCTTCCGTACACAAAGTGGCGTCCGTCAGGGATGCCCACTCTCCCCATTCCTGTTTAACTTCGTGATCGATGAAATAATGAGACGAACGCTGGAAGGTCTCCAAAACCCCGGTGTTCAAATAGCCTGTGACGAAAACCTTGTCGATCTGGAATATGCAGATGACATCGTTCTCATCTTTGAAGAGGAGAGAGAAGCGCAGTTTTTTTAGATGAACTGACACAAAGTCATCCCCGTCCTTTGGTATGCACTTTGCACCAAAAAGTGTAAGGTCATGCTCCTGGACATGCAGTCACTGAACACGCCACTTACAATCCAGGGAGAGGCACTGGAAGTTGTGGAGCGTTTTACATATCTTGGAAGTTGTATTAGTTCTGATTGTAGTGTGACAGATGAGGTAAATGCACGAATCTGCAAGGCTCGGGTCGCGTTTGCTAATTTGAGACACCTATGGCGTCAAAGTGTGTCCCTGAATCTCAAGGGACGTGTGTATCAAGCTACAGTGCGGGCTGTTTTGTTGTATGGCTGTGAGACTTGGCCTGTTCGAGCAGCGGAACTGAGACGTCTTCAGGTGTTCGACAATCGTTGTCTCGTGTGGGTTGGTGTCGGCGAATCCGTAACGAGGCAGTTAGAAAGCGAGTTTTGGGTTGTGCAACGGGTACTTCCATTGAAGAATGTGTCCAGCACCAGAAGCTGCGTTGGTTGGGACATGTGTTGCGCATGCCTAACCATCGTTTGCCGAAGAGAGTGCTGTTTTCCATGCCCAATTCAGAGTGGCGTAAGCAGAGAGGTGGCCAACCCTTGACCTGGCAGAAGGGTATGAAAGAAATCACGAAACGTTTGGGTGCTGTCGGTGCTACTCGCCTTTCAGGATGGGGACCGCGTGATCCCCACTGCGCCTGGTTGGAGACGTGCAAGATATGGCTGCCAACCGATGTCAGTGGCGATCTTGTTGTCAGTTTCTATCCAGATTGCCTGAATGAGTGTTTGGAGGTGTAGACACCTCGGAATGATTGTAGTAAGGCAGCAGTAGGTCCCCTCCCCGTCCATCTTCATTCTTTTCTTCACAATAAGGCATTCATATAAACCATGGTTGTACGGCAGCGAAGCATCGGTGTTGAACACTGATGCCATGCTGTCGATGATGATGATGACGCCACAAGTCAGAGCATGACGATACTTGGGTTTTTGGATGGTTTCCGTAGGACGAGTCCAAATTAGAGGGTCAGCGATTTTGGACTACTGTGGTGTTTCTTTTCATTGCAGCAACAGTTTTGGACCAGCTGACTAGCTCCCGTAGACACCAATGATGAAGAATTTCTAAACTCAGGCGAGTTAGTATGCATAGGATCAGGTCTCGCGACCGTGTCACATGTTGGTTAGTGCGGGACCGATTTCAGACCATCTCTTCAATAAATCCCCCACATAAGAATGCAATCGGCGGGTGCGCAAGTAACCTCCTCCGACAGCCGGACCGCTAGAAAGCAAGCTGAGCCAAGATATTTAATGCTAAAAAATCGTTCAGCTGTAGCACCCTTTTGGTGTCTAACTGCCATCGGATCTTCTGGTCGGTAAATCAGCGCACCAACTACGGAGCCACCTTATTCAATGTTTGTGCGATTGACTCTCCTCTGGCAAACAATGTCTGAAAAAAGAAGTCTGCAAATGAAGAGAAAAACATCATCTTCGCGATGTGGATTTCCGTTCAAACTAAAGAGCAAGCTGGTGGACGCAGTCCAGTAGCGCTTGCAGACTGTCGAAGTTGTTCTGCCCTGCGGAATCCTACATCCAAACCTTACAAACCACAGCTAGCCGCTATAGCCGCCAATAAGCCTACCGGATAAAAGATCGGTCCATTTGCCGGTCCAGCATCAGCACGACCTCTGACAGATAGGAAATGTGAACCAAACCGCCAATCATATCCCGGTATCCGGTTACCAGGGGCGCGTGCATATGACCCTATTTCTAGAATGGTATTGTCACATACGCCTTAAGCAGGAAGCGCTAAACACGACTCTTCGACTTGATTTTGACACTAAGAACACTCAATGTGTCTTCGGTGATTGTTCTTCTGCAAATACTAGCTTGCGAGGATCAGAACAAGAAGTGAGCTACGCATTGTCGTTATTTCAAATTCTGAACAGAAACTCATGATGTCGACTGAACTCCATCAGAGAACCACTGCACCAGCAACGAAGACATTTTGAAGAAACAAAAACTGAGTCCATAGAACCACTTCCTGAGTCCCAGTTCAAGCGAACTTTCCGTTTCCTCGTCTGATGCAGTCGCAACCTTAACCAAGCAGTTTACATTTGAACCTTTCTCTAGTAACACTCTTGACTTCCAGTGAAAGCAGTACGAAGACATCTCCAAAACCAACTTCTCCAAGTTCGACGATTAATCGAAAGTCAGATTACTGGAGCGAAAACGCCACGCCGGAGCATGAGCGACAAACAAAATTTATTCTTCCTATCTGAAAAGTGACCTCTGCTTTGACGAAAACTTGTTGCACACATTTAGAAGTGTGCGGAAACTGTTGCCGCAGATACATGCAACAGGTCTAATGAATGCTCCAGTGAGCAAACCAGTGAGTGATACAAACGGTTCGCTCATCTAAAACAACGCCTGAATCGTTAGACTAGACACTTTCAACAACTCAACTGCCAACCGGAAATTTCCACTGGCCGCAACGGGACCCCGGAGAGTGAACTAGGAAGCCCTACAGTTTCGGGAATGAGCGAAAACCTTTTGTACCTCATGCCCCAACCGTCCGAAAAAACTGGGAGGGAAAATGGTGCTTCAGTGAGTATGGCAATCACAGCTTGACCAGCGTTGTAACCAAACTGCGTCGCTTACTCCGTGTCTTACGTGGAGCGTCTTACGACAGCGTGTGAAGACCAGACATGAGAAGAGCAAGCATGATCCTGGCCAGGAAGCGGCTGTGTGGACCACACCCTTACACCCTATCAAGTGTTAGAGCAACGGCATGCATATCGTTCAGCTGTAGCACTCTTTCGGTGCCTAATTGCCATCTCACCCGAAGGTTGCACGAGGGCTGGGATACTGCCAGGTTGCCCAAGCCAGGGCAAGTCGAGAGGCAAAAGAAAGGAGCTTATTCTAACTGCAACTCGGTCGAGAAAAGCACTTAATCGCGACATCACGGCAAACGAAAAATCCTTATGACCCGCGTAGATCAATCAAGCGGTTTTCGTCAGGCTGAACGATAAAAATAGCGGCCAGCCATTCGGTAAGTCACTGGCTGGCGGCATGCGGGCTGGGAAGTCGTGTTGGGTTGATGGGGACTTTAAAAAACTTCCGTGTCCGAATAAATTGGCGCCAAATCACTTCCACAGTCTACTGATTATATATTGCTCACGTTCGTGCGAGTGGTGAAGTCACGTAATATGTAATCTAATGAGGAGAATGCTGGCAACTCAGGTAGTGTAGATGGCTGTTGGTTTGTTCTTCGAGGTGCGCAATTTGATTGCAAACGTTTCACCACCAATCAATGTGACATTATCAGTGCGGTGCTAGGTTGTGTACCGATGGGTCAGTGGTTGTGCCTATACTATATACTGCGAAAGTCCCGTAGTTTCCATTTAAGCGGCAAAGACAGGTTCTAAGATCGAGCCCAGTGTACCTTTGCCAGTGATTTTACACTCTATCCACCGACTGTTCTTTGTATATTTTAAAACCACCGTAGCCTAGTGAGGTGAGTATCAGTCATTCGAAGTGGACATATTTTGAGAACTGAGTAGTTTGGAATCTATAGTATACCCGAGATTTCATAGTGCACGTAAAGTTAATCTATAAGAAAAAAACGAAAAGCACCATTGTGGGACACACCAGAATTGCGCATCTCTAGAATGATTCGTGTTCTTGACCATCCGGTAAATAGGCGAGCACCGTACGATTCGGTCACCAGTAGTTCACTCGCTTTCTTGCTACGCGCAAACGTACCAAGTGTGAGAAAGCAATTCAGTACATCCTGAGTCCTTGGGCCAGCAGGCTGCAACCTGCAACCAAGTGGGTCAGACTATCGAGTCATTGGCTGCAGGAAGGGTCCTCCAAGAAAACTATAATAACCGCTACCTCACGGCTCAGGCTTTCAGTCGGAGGCTAGGGCCAGGGTCAGCAAAACAAAACCACTAAATCCTCCCAATGCACTGTGGGTCAGAATTTTCAGTCGAGCGCTCAAGGCGCGCGTATCTCAACCTAACCCACTTCTTCGACTTCGGTAAGCAGGATGTATCATTCACCCTTGCGGCTCTTTGCTCATTGTGCCTTATATCGACTGGCCACAGGAAAGCAACTATCAGCGAAACGATAAGGGGAAAATCGGCTCGTTAATTCACTCGCAGAAACACCGACGGAAAAGATGAGCCGAACACTTCGAAGAACAGTTTGGCTGGCGAGATGGCTCAGTGGTTAGAGCGCGAGTTTACTGACCGGAAGGTTGCTGGGTCGAACCTGACCTCTGCATCTCGACTTCTCTTGTCCAGGCTTGGGAAGCCTGGAAGTATCCCATTCCTCGTACATCCTTCGGGTGACATGGCAGCTAGGCACCGAAAGGGTGTTACAATTGAACGATTAATTTTATTATTGGCTGGCCTCCTGTAACAGCCTCTGGAGACAGTTCATGGGGGCGAATAGTATGCTAATCTTAATCGTCCGTCATGTCGAGATGTCGATACTGGAACCTGAGCAGACACCAGGACCGGATGGTTTGTATCCAGCCCTCTTCAAAAGTGACCCATCTGGTAAAAGTCCTTGGAGCTATGTAAATAATCAATAATAATTGTTCAGCTGTAACATCCTTTCGGTACCTAGCTGCCAGAAAGCACTGGGGCTGGAATACTACCAGGTTGCCCGAGCCTAGATGGAAGACGAGATACATATGTCAGGTGTGAACCACGGACCTTCCGGCTCTAACTACTGAGCCATCTGTGGATTGAAGGGAAAGTGTCTGCAGAGTGGAGCACATCGACAGTTATTCCCCTCTTCGAAAAGGGTATGCGAATACTGTGTGAAAACCGCTGTGGCATAGGCCTGTTGGCTGTAGTACCGAAGGTGTTCTTTGGTCATATCTATCGAAGGTTGACTGATAACAAAGAGGATCTGTGAGAACCAAGCTGCGTTCCGCTCTGAAAGAGAATGCATCGATCACGTTTTCAACCTCCGACAGATTCTGGAACAGCGGTACTGCTTCCAGCACCCAAGAGTCGTCACAACCCTTGACTTGAAAGCTGCTTTCGACTCTGTGGACCATCAGGCAATATGGTGTCTTAAGTGCTTGGTACTCCTTAAGCACTGTACGCCACCTCCCGTGGATGAGATAAAGTTTATGGAATGCTCTCGTCTAAGTTTACCATTTCAGACAAGGCAGTCCTTTTCTAGCTTCGCTTCGAACTCACCACTGACAAGGTTATGCAAGACTCACTCTAATGCCTGTGGGATCGAAATGCTCCCAGAGCATTCGCTCAGAGATATCGAACACTAAAACAATATAGCTTTCCTTGGATTTGACGCCATTTTAGTGCATATGGCAGTGAAGCATCAGTGTTCAAAACTGATGTCACACTATCCATGAAGATGATACAAACGGTGTCAAATAATCTAAGTAAATCCGCCTCCCTATTTGGCATGCGCTCCACACCTGCGATGTGTAGAGTACCGCTGTAAAACTGATTAGGCATGAATCCTAGTTTCATGGTTTCGGATGATCCGATTGAGGTTTGTCTACCTGGACAGCTGTAGCAGTCCCAGCGGTCTAGCCAAAGACGATATTCCCACCGGAATTGGTGAGTTCGGAGAAGCTCTTGTGAACCTGCACCGCCTGTTGCGCAGGTGTCACACCAGTGGTCGAGTTTACAATGCTGCGTTACGCTTCATATTGTTATAAGGGTCAGAAACCAGATCGCTGCGCGCTGAGGGTAGTTGACCACCAATATCCTCGGATCATTGCCCGAATCTGGTGGAAACACCGGATCAGTAATGCTGAAGTACGTTGAATGGATTTCGGAAGAAATAACTCACCCACGATAGACGGACTGATCAACCTTGTACATTTACTCTGTTTTTCAAACGTTTCAGCGTTCGTTGCTAAATCACTTTTTTTCTCGTTTTAGCTCTGTGTCAAAGTTTTGGATGAATAAAGCCTAGTTCCCGTCCCTCAGCCTTTTCCATTCGTATTCTGATTGTCGCTGAACTCAATCCCTCTTCGAACGCAACACACCACAGGTTCCGCTGGCTTTGTAACGTGCTCCATATGCCAGTCGACCGAGTTCCACGAAGGGCCCTTTTCCTACAGCCACAGAAAGGACGGAAACTAGACAGAAGTAAAGTAATGGCCAGGCAGCTGAGTATGGAAACCGTTACCGGCAAAATCAGCTGTGCCGGTCACTACTGTCCCTCTGGGTAGGGACCCCGAGACCACACACAGCAATGGTTAGGAGCATTGTCAGACATGGTCCCATGGTGCGCTCAATGGCGCGTATGCATCCAAACTGTTGCCCTAAGTGCACAGCTTCTCCTCCCGATCTCCCCAAGGAAAAGCCCACTGAATCTCCTACAGTGTTGCAGTGGCCCAACATGGGCTTGTGTTCATAGCTCGCCGACGTATGACTGTTCACCATGTGCATTCATGGGCAGTCGCATTCTTTGGCATTCTGGTTATCATCTAACTTTGCGTCTCTCGTGACAAACAGCAGGCAAATAACTATCAGAAGACGAAGTGTGCCATTTTGAAGAAGGCGAAGTTGTCACTGTCGTCATTAAGTCCGGAGATAATTGTCCGTCAGCGCTGCTTACCGAAATAAATCGCGCACCTGAAGATGAATCTTTGCAATCGACATTGTGGCTGCACTAATCCAGAGCACCAGACGCTGAAGAGTAAAGTGCAGGAATTCCGGATGCATCCCAAGCGTTCTGTGATGTAAGTCCGAAGCGGAGTGTTGTGTGCGTGCTGCCGAGACAATGGCCGGAGGTGAGACACATAACCGAAAGTCGCATCGATTGTACGGATGCGTCGCGAGCGGCCAGCGGAACAAACGAACCTATGCCCTGATTTGTCGAACTGTGAGCCAATCACAACCGAGCAGTCATGGCCCGGCTTATTTTGCCCCATCACGAAGACCTTAGCGCGACCTTGCGGGAACTTCTCTGAATGTCTTATTAATACCGCACGAAAAAGCTTTTGTCTCCATATAAGGTCGCACCGAGCTGCCGTGGCGTTTTGTTTGCTTTCAAAAATTTGTTAACTAATAATTTCGATGTCCTATCTATTCATAGGGTTAACACGTGTCATTTGGTCTGAATTTTTTCACTTAAGGGTAACCTATACGCGAGAAACTCCTTGTCAGGTTGGACTTCTTTTCGCTGTGCACCCAAGTATCCACAGGCATAAGCCATATCATGACTGGCTGCTTTCCGATAAAACTGCCGTCGAACCACAACAGATGTGGACGAAACGGATGTCGAAAGAAAAAACGTGAAGTGCTGTGTGACGCCCGCCCGACTCAGCGAGATTTCACATTTCCTGGCTTACATATTGGCTAATCAGACTGACCATCCAACCCTCCCAGCCCGTTTGTCCGCGCCAGTTGCCTAAGCTGCTGCTGCATTCTACAACAGAGCAACAATCCAAAATGAACTCAAGCACTCACTTTCAAGTCTGAAAAGCCCTTCAGCTCCCTTTAATGGGGACATTCGGAGCCAAACCCGTAATAATTCCAAAGGCTTTTCAGGCTGTCAACATGAACAACTTGGTGGCCTGGACAACGAAATTTTCTCTCTGAACGATTACCAGGCGCTTTCCATCTCTGGTCCGTTGGTTGCGAAAAGACAATCCGGCTCTCTGGTGGTTGTAGTCAAGACCACCACGCAGTCACTCCCCGAATGAGGGAGTCCAGGGTGATTCCTTATGGCTTATTGTTTAGGTTGACCACACCAACAGAACTGGCAAAGTTACTCCTTGGCAGTGTTCCTACAAATACCAAATATAAATCTCTTCACGCCTACTGGTTATGCAAAAAGTGAAGCAAATGGATCTTCAAGATTCTAGCCCCAGTGCAGCTGCATATACTCCATGGAACCTACGTCAGACTGCTTGTTGAATAGTGGTCTACTCAGGACGCTGGAAGGAGGTAACTCTCATTAGGCATATCTAACGAGGTTATATAAAGATGGATGGCTACCTAAAATCCCTCGAGTATAAAACGCTTATCGAAATCTCTAAACGTTCCCCAGACTATCGTCGTCTTCAACGAGACCTGATGCCTACTCAGGTCTTGTTTGAAAAAGGTTTGGCCGACAGGTTTTTCACCGTTGATCCCAATAATGCACAGCGGGGACATAGTAGGCAGATTTTCCAAATAAGGGCGCGCACTTTAATGAGAAATTTTCCTCGTTTTGTGTAATTGCTGCGTGAAATATCACTCATCAAATGGTTGCCCACGCCGCACCTGGAAGCCAGTTCAAATCGATTTTGGATATCTTTTTATTTAGGTCCTCCCACTGGCAAGCTTACTACCTTCTGCAACACTCCAGGTGAACGGAAGTCCCTGAAGAAGAACGGACCCGAACGGGGAACACTAGCGACAGCCTCGGCTGTATGCATCAATCCGTGGATCCGTGTTTACCATAATTGTCCGAATAGCAAGAAAAGGACCGAAGGAAATGTTGCCATTCCGTCCACAGGCGCAATCACAACATACATAGATTGGAGTAAAGAACAAGGTCGAGGCAAGGGCTGCCTCCAGCCAGACATCCGGTTTGGATGCTGAAAGCAGCACTGCTGGGTGTGTTCCTCGCTCAGCGGGCAATTCCTCGAAGGTTCATTTAATTAGAAAGACTAGTGTGGGGTACTGTGTGAAGAAAGCAGTGAGTTAAAAGCTGTGGGTGTGAATTTTGCTTTTCATTTTTCAAGGCAACTGAGCTTTTAGCTCAACAGTTGAAACCGGGAGATGGCGGGTGTTAGCGTTTTTTATTGATCCCTCCTAGATCCAGTGTCATTCCCACTTGACTGCAGAGAACCACACAGGGCATAGTACATGGTGGTCCAAAGCAGCCTGCACCCTTCAGATGATCATGACCTAAGTTAATTTGTCCACATGATTCAAACCGTCAGCCGAGTATCCCCTGGGACAACCACTGTTCATGGTCCTCAGGAAGACTGCAGAGGGTCGGGGACCGGATGTGTAATACCGCCTCCTCAACATCGGTTTGGAGACCAATTCAATCCAGGGTTTGAGTGATTTTCGCTGGTGAATTACTTCTTGACGAATTCGGTGCACACCTTAAAGCAGCTTCGTGGTTCCGAGGCCTACGAATCCTTTAACCCTTTCGAACTCACCCGAGTGTCATCCGGTCGAAACCGTATTGGCATCTTTCGTGTCGTAAAAGGCGTCCAAGCCTAACCTGATGATTTACTTATGGCCAGTACATCAGAATATGGACACATTTCTCATCCATATAACCACTTGGAAACTTTATCTCAACCCGCAATCAACTGGTGAGCGAAGCGCTTCTGACGGTATTATTAAACAGCTCTTTCTCCTTATGGTATTTATCCTCAAAGACAATAATTCTACAAGTGTTGATCAGTAGCCGTATACCCGCAAGGGTGGGTGTGTAGCACCTGCCAGAGTGAACTGTCTTTCGGAAGCTCCTTCAAACCCCCAGGGGATATAACCTCATGAGGGCCACACTCGGCCTTCATATGCGACCGTCATATAGTACACTTGCGCGATTGCCTGCTGCATCCCAGAACGCATTGTCCCATGGACTCGCAGAGTTACCGAAGCACAGTTTCGTTGCCTTATGGAACAAATGAGTACATTCACCACTTTTCCCCTACTAAAAACGTTTTCACCGTGTGTTGCACCACAACGAGTTATCCTTCGCCACTGAACAGGATGGCAAGAACTTAGCCGTCCATGTAGATCAAGTGAAAATATTGTGCTTCGGATGCTACCACGAGACTACAACGCTTACCCCTTTGCTCTCACGACAACGTCCCTCAGACCTAGCTCAGGATTCATCAGCACCTCACACTCAACCCATAACAAAACACCAGTCCCTACATACGCCCCCAGGACCCACAGGGACAGACACGTCCTTGAGTTTTATGGAAATGGTTAATGCAGTGCGTTCCTAATCGTAACCCACACCGAAAGCCAAGCTGGAAAATGTTCTCCTTATAACCTAAGATCACTACTTCCTTCCTTCCGGTTTTCCGTCAAACCCGAGTTCGAATACACCGAGACGAGATATAATGACCCATTGTGTAAGCAGATATGTACTTGGTCTTCCCTCGTTTATGGCATTCGTCACTGTCATACTATGGTACATCACCAAACAACAGGTCCAGCCGATAACACGCCCATACCAAGCGTTCATTCTTTCCACATCCAATTAGTTTGGTGGGCACTTTACCATACCTTGCCATACTTTACCATACTTTACCATACTTAAGCACGTGTAATGATACATCCGCTGATCTTATCCCCTCCCCATTTCTGACATCTGCAATGAGAACGTCACATGAACTTCTGCCAGGGATTGCATCGCGCGTTTTGGTAGCCACCCCGTCAGGATCAGTCGTATTCAGCTGGCTGACGAAGATTCTGGGTTCAGCCCGCGCCCGAACGGTTACTTAGTGCTCACCAGCTAACGGCTTACCTGAGCGCTTTTATCGGCGACTGAAATCTGCTTCGTGTGTGCGTGAAGCCCCAGTCGGACGGAAGCAATGTCTGCGGTTGCACTCGTAACACTGAAATCTGATCTAATATGCAAGCCGGTATCTTCCGTATTTATTTCTGTCCTTCTTTTACGGGTTATTCTCACGATCGTTTCATTAGGAATGTCTAATCATGCCCTCACAATATGTTAAAAAACATATGTATGCGCTCCATACCTATGTCACATCATGGAACAGGCTTTCACTTTTTTGTGCCGGAGGGAGCCATGGGAGCTTGTCGCGACCGAGCTTGGTCAGTGTCTGCCGTCGATTTATTCTAAGGCTCTGGCTCTGAACCTTAGGGACAGATGTCACCACAACTGGAGTTCTTACGAAGCATTAACACCGCTATGTGCTAGACAACGGTAATATGGAACATGCGCGAACCAGAACCCTATGGTAAGACTCGAAAGCCAGTATCATAACCTCCTCAACGTCTCTGTTTGAAGCGGCATAACTTAGGGCTTTTCAAGCTCTCTTGATTGTATTGTCCACAAGCCATTCCCTTCGCAAGTCTCTGTATGTCTTTGCAAGACTGATCTTGTTTTCTGGGGTGTGGGCTGGACATTACTGAAGCCGTCGCATATGCACCAGACAGTGGGAGACGGTGAGCGAACAGGGACCGTGGGGTTAATAAACCTAACAAAGCATTGCATTTGGAAACACTCTGTTTTCCTCCTAGAAGTGATAATAAGTTTCCTAATAAGAACTCATAGTCTACTACCACAGCCCAGACTAGAATCTTAAGAACGATGGAAGTTGGTTAAGCGCCACGGAAAACGGACAAACACTGTGTATGGGGATCTCATTGCTTAGGCAGAACAGCACTACCCCTCAAACATGAACATTCAGTGTAGTCCCAATAGTGCTACTTTAGCCAATTAAAACACCCTCTGGGTTCCAGCCGGAACTTCTCAACTTCGGTTTCAAACCGAGGCTGCGCGGTTCAATAACCAGGATATCTCAAGCAAAATATTTTGTTGTCACGAAGGTATGCTTTTATCCACCATGTGTATCGAAAAGCAATCACCGCTTCTTCATCAACAGGATCCGGCGCTCAAGCAGCCGGGAAATAGATGTGCGAAAATTACCTAAACACAGTGGCGTGTCGCAGTCACCATTGTCACCAACATCAGAGACAACATCATCAGTGTTGTCACCGATACGTCGTCGCCCTAAGCGGAACGCGTCGTGGGAGTGTACCATTTGATGGCAATCTAACACCCCCTAATCTCAGATAAACCAGTATCATCTCAAGAGGGCACGTGAACACCGCGACCCATAGATATGAAAACAGTACAGAAATTCTGCCTCGTCTTGTTAGGTCATGAAAAACATGCCCTCAACTGCCTTCGCGGACGAGCAACCATTGCCTCCATGAACACGAACATTTACCATTCTTGTAGTGCTTATTCGTCATCAAGAAATATAGAGTTGACGTTGCTCCGCGTACATTGCCTTTGCTTGAGGCACTAAAACTCTCCTCCGAAGGTCCTGCTTTCTCTCCCTTCGGCGCTAGGAGTAGTTGGGATTGCGTCTTAGCTGGGCATTCGTGTGCTCCTTTTCACGTCACATAAAACAGTTTATCCTACCTGGTCCGTACCGAAACATTTTGGTGACGAGGTTCTTTTCCGTCTAATTGTAATGGACCCCGCGAAATTAGTGGCCCTTCTCAAACAACAGCCCAGACTGAACGAAATGCTTACACAACTGAGGGGACTGGGAGGTCCCGCTACTAGTGTTACATTCGTTCCGGCAACACGTCAGCAGATTGACGACACGGCGAACAGCATAGCACGCTAACGGCGAATTCGAGACATGGTTTCGCCGCTATGAGGACCTATTCCGAGTCGAACACGCTTCTCAAGATGATGCACGGGAAGTCCTCGTTTTGCTTCGTAAACTGGGCCCAGCAGATCTGATTCTGTGATTCGAGCAGAAGAACCCACATGACAAATAATTTGATGACACTCCAAACTTTGATGTATGCACTTTCGGAGCAATCTTCTTTTTCAATGCGCGGTACCGCTGTCTGGGGCTGGTTGTGAACGTACCCGACGACGTTTGACACACGTTGACATTGTCAATCTGAATGTGAACGTTTCAAGTTGAGTTAGCCCACAGCTGGCCGGTTTATAGCCATCACTTTCACACACGGCCTCTGGTCCCCCAAATTAACGGTCATCCGGGCGTGTTCGCTCAACCGTCTTGAGCAGGACCCTCCGTCTATGCTCATAGCCATTGCCGACGAGTATTCAAGGGCTAACATACCTACAGCGTGCCCTTAATTTGGCCCACTCCGAGGGCCAATTTGGCCGTGATGCGCATGCGGTTTCCCGGGCTTTCGAACACTTTGGTTCATCCATTTCTGACTACTCGCCTCTTCGTTATTCACGCTCTGGCACACTTCAGTCCAATCAACCGAAAGATTCGCTGATGTGGTCTTCATTCCTATGCTGTATTTGCTGGGCTTGGAAAGTGTACGAGCTCTGCCTTTACAACCATCCAGATTGTGGTGATGCGAATCCGTAGGCCACGAAGAAAATTACCACGGGGCCTGCTCATCAAGTGGATTTTCCAGCTGCTTCAAGCGGCAACATATCTCCGAATTCCAAACCTGTGGCTCCGCCGCGTGCCTGCTGACATCAATACAGATCATTCCCCCGTGTCAAGGAAAGTGCTTCACAGCCACGGTCAATGATCATCCCGTCTGCGTGTAGCTGTACAATGCTTCAAACGTCACTGTTATATCGTAGAGGCTTTGGCACATACTTGGGGAGGCTTCAGGTTTGACAGTCCACCGGAACTGGTATCGGTGCTTGCGGTGGCGAGCTAAATCTTTTCGGAAGACCGTCACGCTGGGTCTCGTTCAAAGGAAAAGCACATCCGACTAGCTGACACATTTTCGTCTTGGCTTGTTTGATTGTCTGAGTTTGGCATATGTCCAGATCATTTCTGCCTACAGTGCACTCGGTTATCTCGGCATGGCCCCAGATCAGACCAGTGATGTTTTTTGGTGCTTCGCAAAGTTCTGATCGGCTATCACACTGTTCTGAAAAGGGACTGCGTCACCACTGTGCCGTCAACCGATGGATAGGCTGTCACGGAACCGCTACAAACTATCCTTGCCTTGCAGGTGACCGCTCCGAACATTTATCCTGAGACTTCGACCGTTCTGACACCGAAACAGGCGATCCAGTACCTCGGGGCACGTTGAACGAGAAAGTCCCAGGACGGCGATCTTCGAGCACTTTTCCATCTTCGAGATTTGCTGTCGATCGCCAGTGACCGCCTTAGCTTCGAGAATCGTGTTTTGGTGCCAGGTTCCTTAGGTCTTTGGTCCTGAACCAGTTTCTCGCAGGGCCTTCTGAGATTACCTGGCTAAAAGCAATTGCTAGTTGTTTTGCCTCCTGGCCGAATTGCGATATCCAAGATTATGTTGGTGGATTGCTCGCAATAGTGTAAAGCCGCCGCGTATCCGCAGCTCCCTCCCCTGCCGCCTGGTACCGACCCGAATGACCCTAGTCCCGGGCGAATGTTGCTTACGCTGGTCCTATTGAACACTTTCTCAGATTGGCCTGTAGTTGTGCCTGTTGCCCCGCCAACAACAACGATACCTTGCAATTCCTGCCTCGGATCTTTGGCCATTATTGCTCATCAGAAACTTTACTGTCGAATAGTGGATATGGTTTATTTCTAACAGCTTTCAGTGACAAGCCTGAGGAAGTGAAGCGCGCACGTCCTTTTGCTACCGTATCACCCGCAATTAAATGGTCAGCCAGAATGTTTCGTCGACACGCCCAAACAAGTACTGCTAAAATCTCGAGGCTAATAGACATCCGTGGAAGTTCTCTAGGGGTCACCCTTGGATTATTCAACTAACCCGAATGACTCTGTGCAGAACTGGAAGTTGCCTGCGGATGTCCCGCAGAAAATTGTGGGCAGTCAATTCGGCTATGTTTCTAAGGGTGACACCACGCTCCGGTCCGCAAGGATGTAAGAAGGGCCTATTTTGACATGGATGTACATGCTTTTGTGAGGAAATATCGGCCGAGCGTGATCTTCGGGTCCAGGGAAATTTTTAACAAAAATGCAGGAGTGTAAAGTATGACGTTTCTGTTGACTGGAGACCTGAAGCCGACAAAACAGTGAGCTCGATGCATGCCATTTTTGAGCCCACCAGCTTTCCAAAGCCCCTTTGGCATCACGTTGTTCTTAATTCTTTCAAACTGCAGCTAATCGCGCCTGGCGCGACGCACCTGAGGGCAACAAAAAAGCGTTGTCATGAGGCTCAACTCTTTATCCAAAAAGGTGGACCGACCGCCGACGAAGGTAACCGGCTCCTTCCGAATTGGCCCGAGAATGTCTCGTTATTGACTTGTCCCACAAACGAGTTGTTAGGAATATCACTACCCCCAAAAGCAACTGTGTTACTTTGTTGCCAGGTTATTTTACGAGAATAAAAACTTTGATTTTCTGCACCACTTTTTGCCACCTAACGAAATTTCCTAAAAAGTCTAGCTTCCCTCGTATTGGCTAGTTGCAACTTGTACGCGCCATGTATCGCCATCCAAGGTCATTTAAAACGTATGTGTTCGAATTTTCTCCAGTTGTATATTGCCCTTCGTTAAGGCAATAAAATTCTCCTCTGAAAGTCCGTTTTCCTCCCACTTCTACGCTAGAGTAGCTGAACGGCTCTGCGGCTGAAAATTTTCGTGTTCCTTATCAGGCAGCGCAGAGGAATTCGTCATGTCCCATCATAACTCCAATGAATTGGTACCACTCGGGCGTCGGGTCAAGAATTTGGAACCTACTGGAAATAAGCCGTAGTGCCCTCCGCCGTTTGTTCCGGGGTATGGTTGAGAGCACATCAGAAAAATCGCCTGCCTAGCGGGGACAAGTCACTGCTAGTCAGAAAAACAACCAAATACGTTGTCCCACAAAATATGAATGTTTACAAAGTAACATTGAGGATCCATCAAAGTTTCAGCCGAACCAGGCACGTGTTTTAGATTTTTCGTGGATAAGAATGTGCCCTGATAAATTACACGTCGATCAAAATTAATCCAGAAGAAGTATCTGAACTGTAAATTTGACTGAAGATAACACGAAAGGGAAAGTTATTCGGCACTAATCTGAACCGACTGCGAGTGTATGATGGATATGCTGAATGATAGAAAGTTTCTAATATCAAGCGCACTACGGTTAAAAATAACTCAATCTACCGAATACTTACACAGCTTACTTAATCATAACACATGTTCCAGAGTAAATGAGTGAAGCCCAATCCGCGCAAACTCAATACCAACTGCAGCAGAAGAACCCAACTAACACCCAATGGATCACCGTCATTATTAATAGAGCAACATTGGTGTTGAACACCGATGCTCCAGTGCTATGCAACCATGATTTGTTTGAAAGGAGTAAAGAATAAAAGTGGACGGGGAAAGGTCTTAAAGCTAGTCTACTGCAATCATTCCCAGGTGCCTGCACCCGCAGACACCCATTCAGGAAATATGAATAGAAATTGACAACAAGGACGGCACTGGCATCGATTGGCATCCTTATCTTTCAGTGTCTGCAGCCAAGTGTAGTGGGGATCACGCGGTCCCCATCCTGGATGGTGAGTCACAGACAGCACTAAAACCCTTCGTAATATCTTTCATACCCCCCATCAGGTCAAAGGTTGGCCACCTCTCCGTTTCCAGCACTCTGAATTGAGCACGGAAAACAGTACTCCTTTTGGTAAACGATGGATCGATATGCGCAATACCCGGACGAGCCAGCTCAGCTTCGAGTGTTAGGTACACTCTTTGATAAAAGTATCCGCTGTACGGCCGAAACCTGCTCTCTAATTGCTGACACCAACCTACACGAGCTATGGTTCTGAGACATTCGTTGACGAAGACCCGAAAACGTCTCAGTTCTGCTGCTCGGACAGGCCAAATCCCACAGTCACACAACAAAACAGCCTGTATTTTAGCTTGAACACGTCCCTTGAGATTCAGGGATATACCGACTTGACACCATAGGCGTTTCAAATTAGCTAACGTGGCCTGAGCCTGCCTCACTTGTCACTCTACAGTCGGAACTAATACAACTTCCGAGATGTGTAAAACGCCCCACAACCTCGGGTAAATAATAAAAAATAATAGTTCAGGTGTAGCACCCTTTCGGTGCCTAACTTGCATGCTACCCGAAGGAAGTACGAGGGCCAGGATACTGTCAGGTTTCCCAAGCTTAGACACAGAAAGTAGAGAGGAGGAGGAGGTTGAGTTTAAACTACAGACCTTCAAGTGAGTAAATTCGCGCTCTAACCAATAAGCCACCTCAGGTGCCCCTCCTTTGATCGCAAGTTGCGTGTTCAGTGAATGCATGCCCAGAAGCATAACCTTACATTTTGTGGTTAAAGAACGCATGTCAGTTCGTCCTTCTCTTTGAAGAGGAAAACGATGTCGCCTGCATATTCCAGATGGACAAGGTTTTCGTTAGCAGCTACTTGAATACTAGGGTTTTGAAGACGTTACCGCGTTTGTCTCAGTATCTCATCGATCACGAAAATGACTCATCCTTCCTTAAGAAACTGCAAACATACGCACCCTAAGGATGGGGCTGCGAAATGTAAAAAGCTGAACCTTAATACTTGAATTAGGGAACCTATGCTTGCAAGATCGCAACCCGGGTGCCCATTAGACTGCTATATGTCCAGCTGTGAAAGCACGTTTTCTGTCGAGTAAATTCAGTGGGATACCTATCTCTGGATATGTGATGGAAACCTAACAAGTTGTATAGGTTAGGGATCTGATCGCTGGTAAAAGCCTACCTCTGGACCAAGTGGATCAATCCTCATGAACTAAGTTTAGAAAAAGAAATTAGAGTGCAACTAGCACGGCGAAACTAAATGTTATTTTTCGATATAACAGTAAGCTCATTACTAAGCAACTAGTACTAATATCAATCTACTCAATTGTCAGTAGAGGCGAGTCCGAGAAGGTGAGAGTAGGATAAGTTCCATAAGTAGGGCGATGAACTGAATAGACAGGCGGAATTACGAGTTAAATATAACCAAGAAAGTGGAGGAAGAGTGAAGGTTGTAAATCAAAGGGGATAGATGGTTTGGTATAAAGGAGTAAGGCGTCTGCTGAGGACGGGTGGTTTAATGTCATGTCTTCTGTCCCTCGTGTATTGTGGCTACCACAAAAACCCAGTGAATCATTCATTGACCGATTTGGTGTACGGTAAAAGTATTTGACTATATGACATGATGCTTTGTGCACCTTACACATCGTGACGCAGTTGTGCTGGAGCATTGGGCCCCTACCAAGAATAAAAAAGAACTGAAGTGGACAAAAGGGTTCAGCCGCTCAGCTAAGCTATACAGCAGTACCTTAAGCCTGCTAACAAAAAGTTGATATTCATGACATACGTTTCCCGCTATGATTCTATTTTCTCGGTAGCACATAGCGATATTGACTTTCTTGGGTCTCCTACCGGATCTAAACGAAAACGTACGTCTAACCTGCCTGATATGCGACTTGTCCAGAACATGGCCTTTTTTGTCTTTTTTTTGAACTTCGAGTGTAAATTCAGATTTTTGTGCTGCGTAGTGGATACACACACCACTTGAGGTATTGGCTTTTTTTGAACTTCGAGTGCAAATTCAGATTTTTGTGCTGTGTAGTGGATACACACACCACTTGAGGTATTCAAACCCATAATTTTACCGCTGCATAATCAGCAGAGAATTTATCAAATTACTATCGTTTATTCGGCGACTTTGTTTTCGATATTTTTTGGCACGACCGAATCCAGCGTTTAAAATGCGGTCCTAAGTACTCAAGCGACTGCTACCTGCCAACAGGTCTGAACCAAATCGACCTTGCTAAATAAAAGGAAATGGATGACGAGTTCCTGAACACGTGACATCCATCGGGTGTCCAATCCTATTTAGTGTTCAGTTGTTGTAGCAGCGAACTTAGTCACACTTATCTTTTTGGAACTGCATTTTATGGACGAATGCACTGGATGACGGTCAATAATGCGACAGCCACGAATCTCCTTCGGCATTGATGGTTCAATAGGTCTGCAATCGTGGGGACTATAACAAACAAGTGGCTTACGGGCGACAATGTGATTTTCAGTCCACTGCGATAAATTTGCTAGTATTCTGTTGTTCGGACCAGGTAAAATATTCGGCCCACATCTTGTATGTTCCTGGGCTCCGTTAAATGAGGTCAAATGGGAGTACCACACTTACTTCTGCAGTTGTCTTTGCAGCCAAAATCTGAGGCACCGAAATTGTGGTCTAAAAACTCCTGCACGAGACCTCACTAGAAGCATACTCTTTCAGTGCCCCTCAAAAGCCCGTATGTGTGTGGCCACTCTACTGTCGTCAGAAATGGGGGAAAGCCGTTAAATATTGGGTGAACTTTCGGTGTAGAATGCCCGAAGAGTTTGCCTACAGGTTCATTTCCCGAAGAAATGCACTCCGATGCTCTTCAGGTTGGGATTGGTCCTCGCAAGGAGCGGGTATTAAAAAAGATTGGGCCGTTCAGGCACATTATTTATTTTATAGTAGTTTGTCGCACGCAAATGGATGGTCATTTTCCTTACACAAGCGTATTTTACGAGCTGTGTGCCTATGCCCGAGCCCAAGCCATTCAGATACCGCTACTGGAGTGTTTGCTACTTTCGCACAACCACATGAGTGGCGAATGATAGTTTACCATGTTAACTGAAATGGCCAGGGCACAACGCTCACACACTTCACAGTCGGTAGATTTCTGCATAAGGAATTAGACATTAGCTAATAAGTTCTTCATTCCAAGTGAACAGCTGGTGATCAACACTATTTGTTCTCCAGGGTCATTTCAAGTTGGGGTGAAAACAATATATACAAATGAGAGTTATTAGTTTTAACCGCAAAAAATGTATAAAAATTGAAATTCCTGTGTCTTAATGACAACTTAATGTTGCTGTGGAATATAGGCAGCTTGGGTATATTATTTGGTTCTTTGTTTGTTCGTCGAGCTTGTTAGTTGGATTGTAAACGTTTTGACAGCAGCCAAAATGAGGTCGTCAGTGCATGGTTTAGTGAGTAAGCTCCACCGTTCTGTCTGTGCTTATGGAGTTTATGAACAGTATCTAATTACTTGTGAGCGGTTGGGTGGTTTTGTAATGGCTTTTGAATAGTTTGATTGGTCGGTTTGGACTGCGATTTGAGTTTCTATTCCATTTACCTGGTTGTTTTGTTGGATGCCTTGTTTCCGACATTTTTGTTGCTGCTTTGTGACTGGTCTGCATCAGTCTTCCATAGAGGCCCAGTTTTCTTCCAACCGCTTGGCTGATTGGGAACTGTTCTAGTTTTGGCAGTTTCTATACTTTGATTTGATTGTCCCGTCAGGTGCTGTTAGGTTGCCAGGTCTTCCATATGGTTTGAAGTCTTGCAAACGTGCAATTTATTTGTTCGTAGAGCCCGATAGATTGGGTCAATATCGATGCATTTAGCGTTCACTACTTGTGTGGAGTAACAAGCATCTGCAGTTGAGCGAGCATCCAGAATTTTGCCAGTACAGCTGGTTACTTTCTCCGTGTTTTTAAGTTGAAGCAAGTTGGTCTTTATGTAGAGAGGTTTCTGCTTTGTTGACTCGGCTTAGCTGCCATATGTACTACTCCGAGTTTGCTCTAACCGAATTTTCTTGTTGTACATAACTAGGCCGTCATCATCTAATGCTGCCCATAGGAAGGATATTGCGGGTAGGCATATTGTAGTGGGTCACTTGCTGTTTTAGCAGACATCCCTCTAAAAGTTGATTGAGGATACCTGTACGAACAAATTTCAATGCAAACTGATCCTTGAACCCAAAGCTCGACAATACCATCCCAAAATAAATTTATGCTTATTGTGACAGTGATATCAGCCGTACCTCTCAAATGAACAGCCTTACTTTGGGCAGTACAAACCTCAGTTCTGATTGTTTAAATGCCTATGAACTGTAGCTCATTCCGAGTAAACTCTCTGCGAACAGAGCTGAAGAAGGCCGTTTTCCCGTATTCATAGATACTTTAGTAAAAGCGATCAGTATGCCCCTACTGAGCAGTGGGGCAGAACCCGAACAGTCTTATGAAACTCTGTGAGCCGTTACAGACATTTAGTCTTTGTTGTCGCGCAAGACGTGACTTACTGCGTAAGACTAGTTTTCTATACTCGTCCCATGCATTCACCGCGGTTGGCAGCTCTAATTTATATTTATTTGACGAAACACTGCTAACGGAATTTGAGATTGAGTTGTCGGCTTCTCGAAAGAACTTCAGAACACACGCTAAAATCCGAGCTGCCCGTTACAGTGGGGCTTGTATTCGAAGTTTGCGAAATTAGCATTTTATCGGTTAAATTATATCACCATATTTGGCGAAAGACTAGTTTGTACAAGCACCATGGTCTGAAAATTTTGTGCACCACTCAGACAGTCCTCACATATAATTAGATTAAGTTGCGCCGGAAGGTGACGTAGCAGAATAGGGTGAGAGAGCCGGATAAACCGCATGAGCTTCATTGCCACATTGACCACAGGAGTGGACCAAGACGCATCACGGCCGAATTGACCCTCGGAGTGGACCAAATTAAGGTCACGCTGTAGGCGCATCACGGCCAAATTGGCCCTCGGAGTGGGCCAAATTAAGGGCACGCTGTAGGTATGTTAGCCCTTGAATACTCGTCGGCAATGGCTATGAGCATAGACGGAGGGTCCTGCTCAAGACGGTTGAGCGAACACGCCCGGATGACCGTTAATTTGGGGGACCAGAGGCCGTGTGTGAAGGTGATGGCTATAAACCGGCCAGCTGTGGGCTAACTCAACTTGAAACGTTCACATTCACGATTGACAATGCCAACGTGTGTCAGACGTCGTCGGGTACGTTCACAACCAGCCCCAGACAGCGGTACCGCGCATTGAAAAAAGAAGATTGCTCCAAAAGTGCATACATCAAAGTTTGGAGTGTCATCAAATTATTTGTCATGTGGGTTCTTCTGCTCGAATCACAGAATCAGATCTGCTGGGCCCAGTTTACGAAGCAAAACGAGGACTTCCCGTGCATCATCTTGAGAAGCGTGTTCGACTCGGAATAGGTCCTCATAGCGGCGAAACCATGTCTCGAATTCGCCGTTAGCGTGCTATGCTATTCGCAATGCCGTAAATCTACTGACGTGTCGCCGGAACGAATGTAACACTAGTAGCGGGACCTCCCAGTCCCCCAGCTGTGTAAACATTTCGTTCAGTCTGGGCTGTTGTTTGAGAAGGGCCACTAATTTCGCGGGGTCCATTACAATTAGACGGAAAAGAACCTCGTCACCAAAATGTTTCGGTACGACCAGGTAGGATAAACTGTTTTATGTGACGTGAAAAGGAGCACACGAATGCCCAGCTAAGACGCAATCCCAACTACTCCTAGCGCCGAAGGGAGAGAAAGCAGGACCTTCGGAGGAGAGTTTTAGTGCCTCAAGCAAAGGCAATGTACGCGGAGCTGTTTATTGCCTCAAGCAAAGGCAATGTACGCGGAGCAACGTCAACTAAATATTTTTGGGTGACCTTAGAGAACGATAAATTTGACCAACCAACAGGAGACAAACTCGGTTTTTTCGGAAAAATATTCGGATTGGTGGAGAATAGCACACACAAAAAAAATCAAAAACCACGTTTTTGAAAAACAACTTCAGAGCAGTTGAGCGACTACGTGGCTTTTGGCGATGCTGCTTTTTCCACTACATTCACAGCGAATTTATGCAGTTTGACCAGATTTACTGTGTAGCCAAAGCCTACACTTTGAGCTAGATAGCACCCCGTACTCTCACGCAATTACCCATCAGTGATACGATCGACTTTCTTCTCCTAATATTATTGACCTCGCCCTTGAAATGATCATCCTTTCTGTTGAAATTATAATCCTTTCAGGTGAATTTGAAATGTCTTAAATCGTCTGCCCATGAGCATCTGAGGAGCAGTGTGATTTGGTCGCACTCGGACAGCATATAGCACCATTTACGTTCACTCGTGCGACCTACATCTCGTTGTCACGTGCTGAATGGCTACTGGGTAATGATCACAACTGAGATCCTGGAGTTGTCGTGTTCTAATCCCCCCCCCCGAGATTAATACATTGTTGCTGATCCCCAATATGGATGGATCAGGTGTACAGTCCTCCTCGGTCTGAAAAGATTTCACGACTGACATCCAGACCGGAACAAGACAGTTCTTTCACTTTTTGCCCAAGAGAGCGACCCCCTGTAAGGGGAGGACACTTCTCAACCATACTTTCCTCCTGGGATGACCAGATATGCACAACATCATAGGATTATATTTCTTTATCTGATAATACCATTTCTTATCCCACAGATTCGTCAAGACTGTTTAGCTAAGACTACTAAGATATTCAACGCACCAGTGAAATTTTCTACTCCACGGCGACGTAGCTAACAGTATAGTCCGTACAAATATAGATTCTGAACCTTAAACACCAAAACTTGGGAACGGGTGTCAAAGATCTTTCAGAAGTCAATTCACTCCATTACAGTGATCATTAGACTCAGGAGATAAGATAATGACAAAATGGCAAAGATTCAGTGAACTTCAAAGTGAGGAGCCGACGGAATGCAGCAGGCACATTGAGGGGGTTTTCCCCCCCCCAACGACTGTTGCTGTTTGACAGCAAGTTGACAACAAGCTGGCAACTCAGCGCAAACTTAGTCCACTAATGCTGACCACTTTATCCTGCGAGAGGAAAATTAAAACCACAAAATTCCTATCAGAGCCGACCTGAGGTCTAATGAATGAATTTAGCCAACAAGACGGCACAAAATACCGGAGGCCGCTCCGTAGCAAAATACCACGTTTTGATTAGCGCAAACACTCTTCTCATAGCCTGCTTCCGTTTCATGGGCGCCGAGTTCATGCGTCCTCGGAAGGAGGATGATTACCAAGTCACTACTGGCTTCATATGATAACTAGCTAGGTGTACCTTAATACAATGCTAAATGCAACGAAGAAATGCCGGACTAGTGAATAGAAATGAGGACAAGCCTTGATTGCGAATGCACTTGTAAACGGCCGATAAGATAAGAGTGTATAGCGTCGATTAAGTAGGACACAGCTACGTAGTCCAATAATGAAGGTTAAATATGAACCAATCTAATAACTGTAATTGTTTGGGCTGAAGAAATTTTATGGAAGATTCCGCAACGACCAAGAGAAAGAGGAACTAGATAAATGAATCGACTTGCTTTTCGAGAGCGCAGTGACAACCACACCCATCGAGGACACTCATTTCAAACATGTGATCCAAAAAACCCAGCATGGCCCTTTTTACAGGAATAGTTAGGGGGGGGGGGCAAAGCTAGCTCCCTGAGAGACCAAGTGAAGTACACAATCAACTGATTTGAAGAAGCAACCCATAATTTAGGCTTACGTTCATCTTTTTCATGGATACATCTCACAAAAGTTAATCTCTTCTCGAAAAGTATGAGTGTTCCGGTTCTCAGAATGTTGCCTTATAAATCCACGGGTATCCCAGGAGCAAAATAATCCTCGGGCGAAGGTTCGAAAAGGATCGTTTGGTGACGAAATCCCCCTTTATATAGATGAGGGCAATTGCCATAAACTTAAGGGTATAGTAGCTGTGAGTCTTCATATTGCTGTATGTCGTGGGTGGAGGAGTCGCCAAAACATGTATGCAAAGGTGGGACTGAATGCTGAGTGTACCACCCACACCATTTTAATAATCGAGATACTAGAGGCATATGTGATGGCCTAGGTGAGCTAGATATAAATAATCGTAGCAGAGTCATCAGTGCATAATTATTACTTCAGACTATGTTACTGTTGGAGGTCGCGCCAAAAATGCTGTGTAGCATTGACCGTGGCCTGGTGAATAAGGTCACACCACAGTGAACGTCACATCGTCGAGCAATCCACCTAGTTTTTTTAGGTTGGTTGTCAATATGAACGGACTCTCAGAATAGGTGATTTACTGAACAATTCTGCTGGCTGTTGTGACCAAATTGGCTGATGTCCCTAAAATACCAGTGCACGTAAAAGGAAGACTATGTGATTTTGGTAAACCAACACCTAGGGCGAAGTTGACCGAAAACGATACTAGGAAGTGGTTCCGGTGAGATTTTGAAGGTCACTGAACTTAACATGACAGGGAAAACTATGGGCGTTTCGGTTTCAGCCATACTGGATGACTCATTGAATTAATACTATGTACTGTGAATCGTCCCTTGTTATTTGGATTACTGTTATCTTTTGCCGCCTTTTATTCTTTGAAAAAAAGAACATGTTCGTCGAACATAATTGTGGATGTTCAACGAAACGGAACTTTTTCAGAGGGAATATTTTATAAGGTTCATTCTCCAGGGTGATAGGGTGGCTACTGCATTTACTAAAAAAAGGAATCCTTCCTTTCGGTGGTTTCTCAGCGTTGGACTCTGCACACAAACGGCATTGTCACTGATTTGTGCCTAGTCCGCAAAGAACATTTTGCTGTCTTGAGGTACGGTGAGTAAACGAGTACGTTCGCGTGCCCGATAACTTCGTATGAAGTGGAACCCATTTATCACTAGATCTTCACTTCAGTCACTACCGCCTCTAGATGTGTGCACGCACGATTTACATGCTAGGGTTGGTCGCGGTGTCCATTAGTTTGTACGTTTCAAGCCCATTTGCGTATCACGCTAGCACTTTCCTACTACAGGCATTTATTCCCCACTTTAGCACCGAGTTTTTGAACAGTCATCGCTTCTTCCGAAGTAAACCGTTGTATTTGTCAAATCGTGTTTGTCTGTTGCGCTGGAGCTTGTTTTTAACATATTTTGACTAGACACACGATAGACGCACAGACAAACAGAAGGGCTTTGGCCGCTGACCGCAAGTCAAACTTCCTCTCATACTTCCATAAGCATGGTGTGCAACAATTGGCCAACAATTTACCACTCGCCTTCAAGCACAAAGATACCCACGTGTGTCACGTCATTCATTCGAAGACAGGCGTGCAAACGTGCTGTTCTTTCTGGCATCCACTTCATCAACAACCTCCACATCAACACATACCCCCAGAAAAAATACCCCAGTATCCCATAGTCTTTTTGTTTTGATTTTGACAAGCCACTTACTCTCGCCAGGAAAACCATATTACAGCGTCATTCAAACGTTCTCGGGGTAGGCAACCAGAAACGATGTGCACAAATTGATGTACGCAGCGCAAATGTTTTACCAAAAGATCTGATTCATTTGTTGTGTGAATGGTTAATTTTAGTGAACAGACCAATGACAGGATTACGCACACGTGACTGTTGTTTAGGTGGACATGACAAGACATAAAGCAGGGAGTTACGGCGCACTGGGAAATGAGAACTTTCTTGAACTTGACGATGTCTCTCTTACCGAGGCTGCTGTGTGCGTAAACGTTCCGTTCGTAGAAGAAAAAACCAGAAACATGAGATAACAATCCGCCTTAGGGTAAAGCTGGCCAGGAAGCCGGGATACTTTTTACGTAAATGGGTCTTCTTCGCTTGAGCGGTCAAAATCGACTCCATCATCCACTCATTGATGTCTCCTAGAGAAATTAATGTATGGCAAGTACAGCTGATTTTTAAACGGGTCATTCATCTTTTGCCACCACAGTTTTTTTTGGATTCCAGTACTTCGACACGTAGTTCCTAATGAGTCTACCAACTGAATAGTGCTTATAGCATCCCATGCGGAGTGTGGCTATGTCATAGCTTTACCAAAGTCACGACCTTTCATTCTAGCATGTGTTGTTTCCGTCCGGTTCCCTCCACTTCGGTTTGACAACCATGAACCGTGTACTTATTTACCGTGGTTCAGCTTACTGCAACTTATGGTACCAGAGAGTGTTGGACGGAGGTAGAAGGATGGACCCGACGAGTCTGACTGAACATAACCGTCGCTCACGGGAGTTCAGTCAATCAGAGCGTCTTCGGTTCTTACATTCAACGAGACACACACATGAAAGGGGTCACATGGAGTACCACTTTAGTATCACTCAATGCTCAGGGGGTAAGTTGTGAGGAAACTCAGCTATTCTGAACCGTATTCAGATGACATACCTGGCAAGGCCTTGTATGCCTGTTTCACAGACAGGATAAACGTCAGTTTTTGAAAAGGAAGAGGTGTGGGCAAAATGTCTGTTAACCGGTTTGCCGAAGGATATGGACATTACAAGTTGATACGCAGAAATATCTTGCTGATGGTAGCGCACTTTTGACTCTATTCTTCTTTGGGGCAGAGGGTTAGAAATTGTTAGAATTGCTGTTGCACACGGATGGGGCAGTATCGACAGAAGTATTGATTTGACAGATATTGCTTTCAATGCGCCTACGGTAAAGAAGAGGGTTTGATTGATGCGTTGCAACTTGAGCCTTTGAAGGTCTGATACACAAGGCGACGGGGTTTTTCACGGAATCAATGACTCAAAAGTCCAACCCATTTGGCCGTGGGCAGTTGCTTAGCCCAGAGGCACAGAGAACATGACAAAGAACTCTGACCCCAGGTGCTTCTGTAGACAGAGGGCGCGGTTGAAGCCATATAGTGAGTTTGATAAGGCATAAGTGTGTTTTGGATGTATTGGGTATGTTGCAGAGGGTTAAGCTTAACTAAAGTGTGCACTATTCAGGCCCGATATTTCATAAATAGGGAATTGTCGGTCGCCTGGAGGGAAGCAACCTACTACTGCCACACGTCTACCGCAGAGGAATTCACCTTCAAATTGCCTGGTATTAAGTTCTTTTGTTGGTTTTTGTCTCAGTGAATTCCCGGCATGGTTGCACATTGAAGGAAGAACTTCAAATAAGTGCAACTCGCGGGGTCATTAAATTCAGGTCCAATCACTGTTTCAAGAAGACAGTTGTTGGACCAAATACTGGTCAGCACTGATAAAAAGTGCGCTTTATGATCAACTCAGCAATGACCGTGCACTGAACGATAGCAGTTGTCCCGATAGGGACATCGCAAATAGAAAAGTTAAGTTAGCTTGAGTACTCAGCGCACACGAATGCGTAGCAGAACACCATATGTATCCGACCTGAGTTCCTCCGAATATGACCTTGGAAAGACCAGTCCTAGTTTCCCCCAAGTGAGTCATGGAAGTAAAATTAGAGATACCACTTTCAAATCCTGTGTTCGAAGGGACGGCTAAACAGTCGAAATCCGAATGTCGTTTTTATCCTCAAGTAGTAGCTGATTTTCACTAGCCGGCCCATTGATAATCACTCTTTTTAGTTCCGGAAATAAATCCCCCGGAAGCAACAAAACAAAGTGAATCCAGTAACTTTTTGTTATGTTGTCAGTCATTAGATACAAGCTAGTTCAAGGCAAGGCTGTCATTGTTTTTTGGTGTTAAATTCGCGAACAAGGATGAAGAAGGATCAACACAGTACCCGAATTATTTGGAAAAAACGAAGGATTGGTTATGACCACGTCTCTGGTACTTATATTCACCAGCCGGATTCAGTTTACCAGAAAGACTACTCTGGCGAATATTTTTTGCTCTTTGAAAGTGCTCCACAATGGGCACTTGATGTAAATTTGCCCACCTACCTGTGCTAGATGGGTTTTTCTTTGACGGTTTGTTCTAGGTGGACTAGCAACGCGCTTCGCAAGGCGAAGCAGCTGAATTGGACGACGAACGACACAATACACTTGGTGTTAGGTGGGGGAATCCGCGGTCGACTTCTCCATTACAAAAGTCTAGATGATTTGTGAACAATGTTGACAGTGCTAAATCTCCACAACGAACAATACTATCTGTTTACCCTGCATTATTTCGTACTGTGAACGGAAAAGGTGCCGGAGTAGTTAGTATGCGTTCACACGGTCCAGACAATTTAACACATCAGTTCGCTTTCAAAACTACTAACTTCAGAGTCCATCACATAAGTGTACACACGGCCCTGGGGTCTTGATTACATTTCCACAAACGGCAATGCTCACCAGTCCCCTGAATCATACTAAGCTGAACTACCCTAATCTTGGTCAGAGGAAATCCTTATCGACCATACTGGGATAATGGCATCATAGAAATCTCAATGAGGCCGAATATACGGAAGACTGTGGATCGTTTTCCTCTGGTCAGAAAACGTAAGGAACCTGCAATTTTTCTATTTGGTTCACCTCGAATTTCTGAATCTGCTCAAGCTGTTTATCGATTTCAACGGTAATCGCGACGTTCTCACTTATAAGGACTGCAAAAAAGTAGTTGGGTAAAGAATACAGTGACTGCTGTTACGAGACAACAGCTATATCAAGCGTCATGATTCTTCCGTTCTTCCTCGTGTTCGTATTTTGCACCCCATTAAAAAAAAAGAAGTAGGTCATTCCAGTTACGGAACTCGGGGCGAAAAAATGATTGGTCGTTGAACAATTCCCAGTGTTTCGGTTTTGAAGGTGAACCTCAGATACTCGATTTTCAAACTCACTAATTCGTCTGTGCATGGCACTGATTCTTCTATAGTACGTAAAAGCACAGGTCAAAGCGTCACCCGAATTTTCTCACACCAGTCAGTCGCGGTCTCGCATGGTGCTGCTTCGCATTTGGTCTGCATGATGGCCTGAATTGGTGGGGATGGATCTTATACAGCAAAATGGGGACGGTATCTGAATTAGCTCATCACCATGCGTACTTTTGCGTTTGCGTATATCTGTTTCAAGCTATGTGGCTATAAAATCTATGCAGAGTCCGACCACTAAAGGCCGGTGGCACGGAACCTAGCTTGGTTACAAACGAGGAAAATGGATACTCTAGTGACACCTACCGACCGTCGGGAATCAGAGCCTTGTCATGGATACTCTAGCGACTCCTACCGACCGTCGGGAATCAGAGCCTTGTCAAATCTTCCTTTTGAATTATACTCCGAAGTGAAACAGAACTGCTCATAATTCCGCTCAAATGCAACTGTCAGCCCAAAAGGAAATGGTTAATACGTTGCGGAAACTCTGATTAATACAAAGGGAGGGCGAAAAAAGGCACATAGAAAATTTTCGGTGAACTGGATTATTGCTTCGCCCCCAAGTTTCGTTAAATTTTAACTAATGAAAGCTATTATTACGGCAAGTGGCGTATCGTGGCATAAGTACTTGAGGTTCTGGTGTGATGTGAGCATGCATGTGCAACAGTTTCACTCACCAGTATCGTGTCATCAAATTTGCTCGAATGGACTTAAAAGAGAGTCTCAGAAAATTCTGTTGAACCCATCAATCCCTTCCAATCCCTTCCGTCAATCCTTCCAAGTGATGTAATCATCATAGCTTGTTCTATACCTAATCCACCTGTATGAATTTTATTGTTGTTGTTATGTTTGCACCTTAACCATCAGCTTTTGTTTATTGAGTTAGTGGCCGTTAATGTCAATATCATCTGGTTGAATCGATTTCAACATTTTCTTTCAGCAGTTATCGATATTGAATTGTATTCGCACGCACACCAACACGTATACAACATTCTTTTTGTCCGCTATCACGCAGCCTATGCTTATTCAACTTTTGTCTGCTCTGGCTCTGAATGACAGGGCTCAATCACAAGTTGCATGAACGAAATGACACGCCCAATGTGGACCTCCCGCTCACCATCCAGTTGAGTTAGCGAGGCCGCTTAATCTTGTTCAAGTTATGGCACTTATTTGCCGCAGATACACCCAAGGGATTACCAGCCGATGTCTGTCAGTGCCATCAGGAGTCAGACGTAGATAACCTCTAGATACTCTGGGGGCTTTAGTACAAACTGTTAGATATCGAAAGGAGATTCGATGGATTTTGAGGTTAGAAGTCCACCTACACGTAACGTTAACTGATGGGTTCGCTGACGTTTTCTTTGATTCTTGTGTGACACAGGTAACAGGAGATGTGAGCTAGATGTTTTTTTGGAACTTTTAGGCGAAGGAGGACCTCGCGCATTTCGTCACGCTTTTTGTCGGTTCAATCAACAAGTTTTAGAAAACGAACTACTGACTTGAATCTCCCAAGTTAATGAAACTGCAGCTGAGTTCAAGTGTTTGCCGGTAAATGTCCGACGGACAAACTTATAAACACTAGGTTCGCACGTTCCGTGCGTTAGTCGTTCACTCAAAACTTTATACAACTGCGCAAGAAACAGTTTCATTCAATAAATAAGAGGGCCCATCCTCACGCAAAACGTGAACTGGGTACCAACACTACCGGAACCGGGCGGGTACTGAGTATGGTCAGGTAACTCCTTCACTTTTGGAACCCACACTATGTGGTCATTAACTCACTCAAACTAGAATTAGGGCCTCTGAGCACATGAGCACACTGTCTAGTGTTTCCGAATTTTGAAGACGGTAATTATATTTTCACTCAACTTGGAAAAATATGGAACTGACTGAGAAGTTGCCGTTTCAGAAGGGTTTGGTAAACAAACGAAGGGTTTGGTAAAAACCACCGATTGTTTATCAAACGCTTCCAAAACGGTAATTATATTTTGTTTTCTGAGGTTGTCCAATAATCATGGGAATACTAATGGGAACACGGTTTCAGATCGAAACAAGCAAATGTAAACCGTAGTTCAGTTTGTAAGTCTGAGTTGAAACTGTCAAGAATATAGCTTTCCCCGTAACAGTATTCTTGATATCATTATATACGTAAATATAAAAGTGACTTAAGGTAACAAATTAATTTTTTGAGAGGACTTCGTACTATTCTAAATTAAGTATATCCTTTTGTTGCTTCGTCAAAGAGCAAAGCCCTTAATGGATAATTACTTCTCGTTTTTTTCAGTTCTCAAACTTCTTGCTATGAGTGCCCCACGAAGGAACACCTCCATGGAGCAACTGTACTTACAAGTAGGAGCCTCAAAGCAATCATGCTAATTTAAACAGACTCTGAGTGGTTTTGAAGTCCATCCAACTTATTGGTAGAAGTGTTGCTAACAAGCTTGCTTTATCACCAAGGAAGACATGGTTTTTAGGCCAGAATGAGAAGCTGAGTACGAAATCACTTCTTGTTACTGGTTTTGTTGTGGCAACAGGTCATTTAATCTAGGGGAGATTGAACCGAATTCTCGCGGTGTGGTTGCCATTACTCCAAATATGTGATGTTTTGAGCTAAAGCGGGTTAGTACGATGTCAGCACGATTGGTCAATCAGACAGAGTAGAATTTTTACGGCGGGGCTGATGTTTATCGTTGATATAGTGCAGGTTTGTCTGTCTGGATACCGCTACAGCGACGTTGCATGTTAAGCGCTATGGAAGATGAAACTGACTGATCTTTTTATGGATTCCAGGCCTCGCTAACATATCCAAACCAGGGACCGATTTTTACATCGTGCTAGACCATTATTCGCGACACCGCCGACAATGAAGTGCGCCGGAGTATATCAAACTAGCCACCAAAGTAGGTTGAGCCTATCTCTGGCGTGGTTGTCAACAGAAAACAGACTCTTGTGAAGCACGCTGTGTCGCTAGTTTCGGGGATGTTAACGCGAGTGTGAAGAACTAACAGACCGTTACACGTCAACAGATTTACGAGTGACTGACCCATCCAAATCCTCAGTGGTGTACGGTGCAAAGTTTACGTGACGTTTGAGTCCCCTGAACAGTCAACACACAAACAAAAGCGGAGAAATTTCCGCCAATTTATAAAATGATTGTGATTGAGCTAGAACAAAATGGGTACGTAGCTGAATGTCACAGTACTCAAGTCTAGTGTTGCAAAAATGCAGCTTCATTCCTTACTCCGTTCACAAAGCCTCACTGCGCTGACTTTAAACGAGAAAGCCTCTAGCGGCTGCAAAGTTACGGGGACTTGCTTGAGTAAATTCAGATTAGCCAGTGAATTTAGACATTCGATTTATACCAAGAGGTTGGATTCTTTTAAAAATACCGATAGATAGGAAACAAAATACTTTGATAATATAGCTGGGATGCCTCGGTTTAGAGTCGCTTGTGGGTGGCTGCACAATTTTCGATGGTGGTGCAATGCTATTTTGCTATTCTTCAGAGGTGAATTTGCAGACGTTCTAACTAGCATGGTTCCCATCGTGTTTAATTGCATACCGGGGTAGTATGAATCAGGAGATCCACTCATTCTCACTCACTCCACTCATTTTCGTGCACATCCCATAAGGAAGTTCCGGTCATCACAAAATGGTTGTATTGTCATGGTACAGTCGGGGGAACGAGTACCGCCCCAATCTGCGGATTACTATAGACGACCAAGATGTTTCACCAATGCGGCTGCGGGCAAGATCGATGCTACATCAGGCCAAGTAAGAATGGTTTGATGCTGTTGAGAGACTGGATCCAGTGACACAGACTACAGCAGTTAACAGGTAATGGAAAGCATAGAGTTCAAAAGAAGACAAAGAACGGAGATAAAACGCATGGCTAACAAAAAAGACCTCAAACGTACAGGTTCCAAGGTTAAACAGGAGTTTAAGACCCTTATAAACATTCAAATGCTGGAGTCAAAAATCAGATAGAGTTTAAGACCCTTATGGACATTCAAATGCTGGAGTCAAAAATCAGATCAGTTCAGCGGTCTGTAGGATTCTTTGAGGAAGAGAGGATTAACATGAGCAGGACAAAGAACAGTCCGGTAGGACATTGTTCGGATACTTACGGCCAGAATGGCTGCTGGATATCAAGTGTTTTTAGCCTACTGCAAAAACCTAAAATGACACAAGGACACCCTGAAGACGACCAGAATTATTTGAAAGAACCAGCGATATTTGGTTACCATAGACCGCGAATTTAGGGAGGTTACGAAAGGAAACCAGCGGTGTGGTTCTATTTTGGTCACATACACTGGGAAAGCTGTTAGGAGAAAGTTGGTCTATAAAAACCGAAACAGCGGTTGTGCTGTGATTTAAGTTCCAAAACGTATGGGAAGAATAACGTGCACAACATAAGTAACAGCATTATGGGTCGAAACGACGACGGACTGACAATAGTAATTCAACATGTCGTTTCCTGTCAGACTAGTTTTCGTTCAAAATGAAGGTACCGACTCTAAAACCTTTGAAAGAGCGCACTTAGCTAAAGGTCATGGATAGTTTGCTAAATTTTTGTTCAAAATCGGTATTGTGCGAGGCGGCTTCCAGCAGTCTCCCAAGCGATAATTTAAAAGGGCATCCTTGGGAGAATGCAGTTTTTTCAGCCTCAAGCTATCTGGTCCACTTTACTTGTTGAATTTAGCTCTGAGTAGCAGTTTGCATATCTCTTGGTGTGGCATAAGGACAGACTTGCTCCTTTCTGCATCACTTATTTCATTCGTGTTCTGAGTTGTACGAAAGGAATACAGGTGCAGTTGATACGAGTATACAGGTCAATGTGGCTGAAATAACGGTGATTACTGCATTCGGCTCTCGCTCAAAACCTGAATCGAACGTAAATGTACATATGCCACGTCGGCATAGTTACCACTGAAATGTACAAAGCAAGTAAGAACCAGTCGCGTAAAAGTTGGATGAAACGAACAAACTCATACTCGTGCATGGCGCCTGGCCGCTCACCGAGCACCACGAATTGCGCTTCTTCAATATCAGTGCTTTAAATTGTACTTTTTCTAAACGGTTTAAAATCATGCAGGTTGTTGGAATTCAGACCATAGCTAGCATTGTCCAACGTCGGTTAACTGCTCCGGTCGTCCAAGTTTCCGGCTATCTTCAAATATTATCCAACTGCTGCAGTGCAGTTGCATAACCACACATCTCGAGACAATCCCGCAGCAATAAACGGTTTGGTCGAGGCAGCCTAATTGCTTGATTCTGAATCACGACTGTTTCAAATCATCTCCCAACCCAGGTTTAATTAACTGAAATTGAACTGAATCCCTTTCGGAAAACGTTTAAAACCGATTGATTAGTCATCGTTTCAGATTGGCTTGGTAAACAATTGGTAGTTTTCAATTAGGCACCGTTTGCTTTTGACACAACATCTTCATCAGGCGTCATCCATTTTGTTTTCCGGCATTCGGGTCACATTGTTGTTATAACGAGAGAGTAAAACCAACCATAAACAGTCCTATTCACCCTGTGGTTTCACATCGTTCACATTCCTTCTGTGTTCAGTGATTCCAGATGCTAGGTTCGACTTTTTGTCCTTAACCCTAATATATCCAATCTGATTACATAATGTTTCACTCAATCATAAAAATGCTGCCAGTTTAACGTCTGGTTTGTGATTATTAACCAAACAGTAAAAACTCCGATATACATTAGTTCACAAACTGTGAGCTACGTTAATTCTTTCGTCCAACAGCCCTACTCATATTGATTAGTCTCTCACTCAATATAACCTTATGCTTGCGCAAACAAATTGCAAAAGATCAACTTTTTCGTCCTTCATAAAATGAATACTGTTTTGGTGCTGTAGAGGTTGTCCTTTTTTAACTCCCCCCAAAAAAAACAGTTGAACGCTATGCAAAAATTTCTTAAATGAACGGCTCAAAGTCAGATGTACAAATGCTACTAAAAATAGAACAATAGTTGGTTACCTAATGAAATTCTTCCTTTCCTTTGGAAAACACTGGTTTGACTCTGCCATTGACAGCTTGGAAGTCGTTGTTCAATTGCATCTTGATGGTCATGAACTATGTACGGGACAGAAAAAAGACAACTGTTTTAAGAATAGCCATTGCAATCTCTTAATTTAGTGACGTATTCGTCCGCCAAAAGTACACACTTTGTGTATAGAAATCTGCAATCTCTTAATTTAGTGACGTATTTGTCTGCCAAAAGTACACACTTTGTGTATAGAAATTTCCGTTGACTCGACTAGCGTGATTTGTCAATGGAATCGCTCCACTCACCAGTCTGTCTAAGTTCTGTGGCAACAGGAAATCTGTGGGGAAATTTGTAAAGCATTTATTGGTAAAGACTTTGTGAACATGTACTAGTTAAACAAAACTGAGATGAGGATTAAATCAACAGGATTTTGCCATTTTATTGCATTTTGAAGGCTAATTGTTTAAATAAACTAACTGATTTAACGCTACCCACAAGTAGGTCGATGTACACAACCGTGAATAATTTGCACAAATATCATAGGACAGGCCTAAGCTGTTGTCGCTGTGAAGAACAGGTATCAAACTTATTGGACGCACATTAGAAAACTAAGTGATTTGGTAAAATATTAAGAGAGTTGTAACTACCCGATTACAAACTCAGGAAGTCCGCAGATAACTTTGAATTTATAGTTGCCTTCCATTTATCATGGTCTGTTACCTGATCAAAATAAATTGGTTTCCGCATGGGGTTTCATGGACTGATGATTAAATATGGGAAGTGAAACTGTCTTCCACAATGCACTTCCGCATTGATGTGAATGGATTGAGCAGAAATCACTGCAACGCATAACAAATTTTCCCTTTTAGATGGAGAGAGCATGTCTTTTTTTTTGGGGGGGGGGCTGGGATGGCGAATTCACACAGTTAGCCATGACATTAAAGCCAAGTGAGACCGTCTAGCTTCTGAATGGCGTCCACCTTCTTGCCGCCATCTACAGGTTTATGGATGAAATATAATAAGACGTTCGTGTGGGCATATCCACTGAAAATTTCCAAACCTCCTTACAGTATCAGCATGTGTGTATACTCACCCGACCTGTTACCCTGCCAGGACTTAAACGCAAGGTTCAGGCCCAAGGAGCCGCATAGATAAACCTCGCTCTTAGTGATTTGACTAGGTTCATCGAAGTAGTGGATAAGACAACCGTTGAAGCATAAGCTCCATTGAAGTCGAACTGTGAATAAAGAATGCAAGCTCAATTTCCTTTTACAGCTTGGTTGTTATTAAAAACCACTCGACTCTTCTTGGTTATACAAAATGATGATCAAGAGACAATGACTGAAGTTGAAGACGAAAACCATCCGCGACACCACTTTCGTTGGCTGATGAACACAGTGATGTTTTTGCTACTTCGGTGGGGTTTTGTTGTTACGAGCTCAAAGAACATACAATAATTGGAAAATCTCTTTTACTGATTAACCCTAATCACTCGGTTGCCAATCATTTATTACCAAGAGTGGATTGTAGGTGAAAAACTAGGTAAACCCGAATGTTCTTTAAATTCTCTGCGTCACGTCTCCAGGAGGAGCAGTTCATGTAGGTTGTGAAGAAAAATGTCTCCCTAGGGAAATTCTACACCTGAAGTCAACTATAGGCTATGCAAAAAACCCTGTTCATTTGTAAAAGTTTAACATGTCGATCACTACGTGTGTTACAGCTGCAGTCGAACTACTGGTCGCAAAAGCTAATTCATTTTAATGAGCCAATAAGAGGGTAGCACATATCCCCGAGCAAACTGAAATCATATCGATACAATTAATATTGTTCGCATGTTCACTGTCAACTTACAAGATTTTATGTTGAGTGAACTGGCTATTGATGGTCGTATAATCAGGCTGTCTCGTAGCATATTTAGGCCACTGGATTTGGGACCGCTATTTTGTACAGGGTTAATTCCATCTTCTGCAAAAAATGGTTTACCCATCCCAACGCCGTAGAATTAGAAAACTGCTGTTGCGCAAAAGCATTTGCGCTATTTCAGAGGTAAAACTCGAGATGATACAGGATCTGGGTAACAAATGAAACAAATCAATAAATACTCATTTATTTATTTGTGCACTGATTCTTTCCTTTTCCCATACGTTCAGTCATTTGTTTAATGATTCATACAAATGTAAACAACTGTTTATCCGTCCGTTTATTTATTTATTTATTTGTTTATTTAACACAACTGTTTATCCGTCCGTTTGTTTATTTATTTATTTGTTTATTTATTTATTTATTCGTCCAGTTGACCACCACTGCCTTGCTTCTCATGTTCTGTCTCCGCTTGCGTTGTTCGGTTGGGTATTCAAATCAACATTACGTAGCAAATGAATAAACATGTACACATATCCATTCGTTCGTATAGTTTTTCCTATTTCTTTCGTTCCGTTGCTAATATATTCACTCACCTATGATCAGATATTCCTTTAGATAATAAATTAGTACGTCGACGCCTTCATTAGTGTTCTGTTGTTGGGCTGCACATTTCTCTCTATTTCAGTAATTTTCGCTTTTCTAATTTATTCTCCCAGAAGCCTGTCAGGTTGTCAACTGTGCACATGTCACTGCTCTACATGAAGAAGCCAGGAGATGTTCACTTGATGGACCACGCTGCTCAAGAGGTGGCTGAAATCTCTTCGACCGCCAGTGGCCGATTTCTTCCAACTTGAGGCCCATCGGGTAGATGCACTCCCCGAGCTGCCATTGTACTTCCTTCACTAGGTTGTTCGAAACTGGCGAAGTACACGGATTTTCAAATTACGTTGGTGTTACTGGAAGTAAGAGCCGAATCCTAACTGGATCTCCCGTCTATGGTACCCTTCAACGGAATGAACGGTCAAACCGGAATTCGGTTTGGTATCCCTCTAGAAAGCTTATGTGTGGCTAACCACCGAGAAGTACAACATAGAGTGGCTAAATGTTTGAAGAGTTTATGCAAACGAAGCTTCGCACTCTCTGAACGGCCGATAAGGTTGGGATAAAGTCTTGTACTTTTCCAGAACCTCCCTCCCAATAGAGGTTATTCACAAGGCGGGACTAAGCAGAGACTACTTTTGACACCAGACTTGTTTCAAAACTGGCCTTGAAAAGGCACGTGATGTTTGCTTGTGACAGGAGCGATACACTTAAAATAAGGAAGATCTAAGGCCATGGGGATTAGGTGGCAATTGGCTAAGCAGGGGATTCAGAATACCCGGGGAATAGTGGGTTTCGGAATTGGTCTGTCTCATGGATGCCAGCACACAATGAGCAATGCCAAATACATTTTGGGCCAACCGCATGAGCATCTACTTGAACTCTCTGTATCCAGTGTAAACCAGAAGGATTAAGACCAGCCGGTGAATCGGAGGCAGCAGTTCCGTTGCCATCAACATCAACTGGTGGCCAATAATTGTCAGTTAAAGTGAGTCAGGACTGTGAACACAATGCACCGTTGATACCCGCAACGAACGAAAAGGGGTGTCTGGTGGCCCGCACCACATACGAGATCCACCCTAGATATACACAGATGACCAGCTAGTCCAAGACATTACTCAATTCGGTTCATACAATCACAGAAAGTCCCTTCTAGCAGCATTGTAGGCTTGGAGCTCCGGAATATCCAGAGATTTCGTTGACACAGACGGAAGCGACCTAGCCGTTGCAGCAAACGCTGTCGGCCACACTAATAATAAACCAAACCATCTGCATGGTCAGTCATAATTCAACTCGCGTGTATATATAGCGTAACTCTGAATATCTCCTATTTCAGACAAGTTTTGTTTGTTGCTCTGAAGCAAGCTATTTACTGGCCCGACTAGTGCCAGCATTTAGTCCACGTCAGTTATGAATTCCTGCTTGGTTTTGTTAGTGTTAGGCATTATTCAGCTTGGTAATTTTTAACACCACTGCTCACACAGATGAGAATGACCAAGTAGTTCAACGGTGTCCGCTTAGAATAGACTGGGGGCTGTGTCACTAATAAGCCGAAACGAGAATACTCCCTATGGCAACCTGTAGTTAGTTATGATCTTCCTCCAGTCCTGTCACACGATGATGATCAATGCAACACATCGAGCACCAGTGAGCCGCCCACCGAATCCTCCAGTGTGCCTAAATACTCGCGTGGACTTTACTCTATGGGACGGAAATTCAATTATGGTACCGTCGTAGGCATTCAGCAGTTATTACTACACTAAATACCAGTGACACCCTTCAGATACGCGTGAAGAACAGAACATATTCTGGTAGGTTTACGTGAACTCGTGTAATCTCCGGACAACTTATTCAACTGGTCACCATCCTCACGTTGGGCACGAGAGATACGAAACTGTCCATCTAGTGGTTATTCATTGTGAAACCCGACGTAAGGTGTAAGACCAAGGTCGTTAACAGTGAGAATGAGGAATAGCCCATGAAGTTTTGGATCCACCAGGGTCGGGTTGAAGGTGTGAATAGGAGTAGGATGCGAACAATGTAATGGAATGGCGAGTGGATCTGTAATCTTCCCACACAAACCCCGGCGGTTTGGTGCTATTCTTCCTTCACAGAGACTGAGCTCTATGTGTCTAACAGCCGTATTCTCTGCCTTCTATAGAAGTGAGGTGATTATTTGGCGAACGGACACTTGGAATTAGTGTGGTCACAAAACAGTGCTTGTCCAAAATGTGCTTTTTAACGGACTACTTAGAAGTTTTAGTTACTGACTTAGAGATCCATCATGGAAGATACTAAACCACGTGTACGGACAGCTGACGCGCTGTTCTCGTACATAGCACTTCCACATGTGCACTCAGTGAGGAGTGGGCACAACTGTTGTCTTATCATTGATGGGTTGAAGTAGTGATCGTGTCCCTTTTTGACCAAAACACCAGGTTAGCTACGGCAGACAACGACACATTCGATTCTTGACTTCATCTCTACTGTGTGTCAGCTGGATTGAAACATTCTTTAAAACAGAGTTAATAAGTCCTCTGAAAGTGAACGGTTAAGAGCAGGTTGTTGTGAAAACTTATGGATATCCTCTTTCCTCAAGACATCTGGATGGATACGAAGACTCTGATTGAAACATGTCGACGGAATGCATTCGGCGTGCTCCTGTAAATAATCTGCTTACAGGTGTTTACTTACAGGTAGCCTGCACAAAGCACTTAAAGTGTAACTATTTGCCTGAGGAAGGTTTGCGTCGGACTTTCTCCATTACCGATCCATCCTTCACTAGACAACTCAGCACGTCTACACTGACAAGTTGCTTGTTCGACTTCCGAAGAAGCCGTCACGCACGCTCGGCATCTTGGCAAATTATGAATGTCTCTTCTGGATATCGTCCGTAGAAGTGCAAGTCTTCGATGTCCTCACTCACTGTTATCAAAACTAGAGCCTAATGGACTGTTCCTTGCCTCAACGCCAGTCTTACTATCAAACTTCCCATCAAATAAAAGTTGCAAATACCTATAAGAATTGTGTAAATCCCAGCTAGGGTTAGGGGTAGTGCTAGTATATTTACACATGAAGTCAATGGTCTCCTTGAATAGGACTGCACATAACAAACTAGGCACCTAGATCAGTAATCTGTTTTACAAATTCAAATGTCTTTCGAACTAAAGTGTGCTGAACACAGGGTAGACAACATCCACCTACCATTTGGCCATTGTGTTAGGATGTGTTCGTTATTGAAAGAATCAGCGGGAGTGGAGTCCCCGCCTTGTTCAACTTGGACAGACCGTAGAACCGTGCACGTCGTGTGTCAAGACCGGCGCTTTTACTAACAGGCTTTTAAGTGGCATCCATACACGCTCTTTTGCCTTGATTAAGTTATCTTTCTTCACGGTATAAATAAAAAAATCGTCTTTTGTCCTCCAAAGTTGGACCTCCAAGCTGGACCGCTCTTTCGACTAGCTTAAATCTGAGTTAAAAGTGTGCATCATCGCCAGACTAGGACAGGTAATTAAGCAAATCAAGTGGCTTCGAATTCGATGGTGTCTGCATTATTCCATCTTCTGTTTCCTATCCTCCATCCCATTCTATTCCTATTCACACTTTTAACCCGACCCTGTTTGATATAAAACTCCATGGATTACTCCTCATTCCCACTACTGCCGATTTGGTTTACACCATACGTCGGGTTTCACACTGACTAACCACTGCATGGGCGGTTTCGTAACTCTCATGCCTAGCGTGAGGATGGTGACCAGTTGAATAAGGTGTTCGGAACTTACACGAGTTCACGTAATCCTACCAGAATATATCCTGCTCTTCACGCGTTTTAAACCCTTCACAAGTTAGCAATGTGTACATTTGCGCGATTTTTTAGTTCTTACTGGTGTTAAGCCGTAGAACAATCATTTTCCGTTTGATCTTCGCTTGGTACTGTCATTAGTGATTATTATAGATAACTGCTCTGGATAGTCGAACCGGTGTGCGTGTTCAGCGCAGTGCTGAATTTTTTGCGAAGGATTAGAACTTTCGGGATTCGGGTAACATGAAGTGCAAGCAATACGCAATGAAAAAATGACTTTCAACACACCACCTGCACCGTTTGATAGGCGGAGATTTTTATACTGGACTGGATGTTTAGCCATGGGGCTAGAGATCTTCCCATATTCTGAATGCAACTATTTCTAGCAGGGCATTCTACGCAGCACTTCTGAAAGTGTACACCCTGTTCACCGAGAGTACCCCACTCAATTTCCTTGAGCATAATTCAGTAAATGAACGTAACTCACGAACCCCAACACCTTTTCTGTCTCCGTGAAATAGACTTTACTCCGAGTCATATTGAATTATACATCAGTTCACAGTGAATCGCAGCCTTATGCTGGACAATCGAGGAAGCATTCATCAAGTTAGGAGCACTTGATCTACTGTAGACAACAGATGGCCTAATATTTTATGTGTTTAGTTAATCCAATTGCGTTCTGTTCTGAGGTTTTCCGATCATGTTCTAGGACAGTAAATTTGGCAGCCGACAGTGGGTTGCACACGTGAACGATGTTAACTAGGTGGAATTAACCGAAGCCGCAAAATATAGTTTCATTAGAAATGGAACAAGGTGCATTGTGTTTTATTAAATGTACTCAATAAGTTCTATTGAACGAACCAGCAGCTCAGAAATGAAGGATGGTGGAAGAGAGAACAAGTGAAAATTAGCAATAAAGATAACCAAAAAGGAGAGTATTTACAGTTGTACTTGGAAGCCGATAACTCTGTTCCGTATGTATGAAGCGGTATGTGTATTTGTCCGTGTCTGTTTTTGATCACCCAGTAGCAGTGGTGTAGATGGAGACGAGATGAATGGTTGCCTGTCCATCACTACGAACAAATGAGTATGCAATGCCACAACATCGGCATTCTGTTGTTGCAGAGGGAAACAGGGAGTTGTACGTGCTTTACATTACCGCGAGTTGATACGTGAATAGTTATTCCATGCCGGGATGCATCCACGTTTGGGCGATGTGTAACGACAATTTTGATTTGAATATAGAGTAAAATTCAACAGACTTCATTTGGAAGAAAAATTCTGTGCTTGATCACATGATAAATTATGTAACGAACCGGAAAGACTGAATGATATGTTTTCTTTATTTACCTGCCACATTGACTAGAAGTGGTCATGGTCAATTGGGCAGAAGCAGATGTTAGTAGAAAAAGATAACAAAATTGTCGAAATTGGACAAAAGATTTTTGGATGTTATAGCAGTGTGACACCTTTGTTAGAACGAAAGTCACAACCAACATCGCTTGCGTTGATTAGGTTTGATCGGCTCAACGTACCGACGGCGTTGGTCCACGATGGTAGGTCCATCACTCGGGGCACATCATACTCATGACTGCCAGCGACGGAATACGGTGATCCGGGTGGGGCTGCTGCTGTAGCTGTAGCCGGCCAGTAAGCCAGCTGAGTATGAACAGGTCGCAAGTTTGTGAGACAAGGGGACACAGTGACGTCTGAATGAAGCATTGGATGCAATGATGTGCTTGGACGAATTAAAGGGGTGGATACTAGGTGAGCTAAGCTGGAGGGGATCTCATCCGTACCGGAACTGGATGAAGTCTGAGCAGAAGGATGAACAGAAGATTGTAAATAATGGTTAGGGAGATTAGAAAGGTGGGTAAATTGAGGGGATATCGCGTTGCGGGTATCAATTCCAGTGAAAATTAATTGTGGATATGGATGCTGCGCCGATGCCTGTCCATTGTCTTTATACACTAAATCTGATCCGTTTTGTGTTGAAGAGCTTTGCGTTTTCTCTGTTTTCATAATTTCTGCACGCGACATTGTGCCTGGCTGGTAGACAACTTTAGCGTCAGTAGCATTGATAGAACTGGCACTAGATGATAGACGGAATATGGTGTGTGGACGGAAGGCGCTTAGACATCGAGCGCCGATGAACAGAAGAATGAGTGTGGCCAAGAATGTGCCTCCGACGGCAAGAGCCATTTGTACAAGGGAAAATTGGGGCTGAAGCAGGTAATGTGGTTCTGTGAACAACAAATCTTCTCGCATACTTGACCCCTTTGGCTTTGGGGGCGCAGAGATGGGTGATTTGCCCTGAAATAAGAACTCTGATTTTGTCGATAATGTAGTATCCCGAAATTCGGCTGCATCTTCTCCGTGAGCAGACGATCTTGGCAGAGGTCCTCGAACTGTGACAACAACTTCTTGGGGGTCTTGGACAGTGTTCCGTGTCGTACACTTGTACTGGCGTGCCTCATTACTCAGGGTTACATTAAGTCGCACAGTGGAAGACGGGAAGGTTTGATTTTCAGTGGCAAACGAAGGGTCCAGAATGGGTTGTGTTTCACTTGGCAGACGCCTAATCTCTCTGAGATGACCACTCTCGACATACTGCCAAGCAACCTCTGGAGGTGTATTGCTGAGCAGCGTCGCAGTAGCTAATCGGCCCGGTTTTATAACGCTGGAATGTAGTGTGCGCGGAATGGCGACCGCAGTGCAGTCCAGTATCACACGACTTGCAGCGTCGGTGACGCTTACCTCGATATGTTGTATTCTGGAACTCGGACATAGGTGATCTACGCTCAGACGACGTAGCTCCAACAGGGTTTTCGCGCCGCTGGAACTATGGCGGTACACACAAGTCATGTTTAGTCCAGGCAAACTGTTGGCCCACTCATCGCTCAGAGCAGCAATCCATGCTAGGTTGCACACACACTCCAATGGGTTGGCAGTCAAATCAAGCAAATAAGTTTGGCCGTTGAAATGCTTGGAAAATCCTTCGTCCAAATGAGTAATACGGTTGTCTGATAGAATGAGTCTATGCAGATTGTTCACTTTGGAGAACATACTGTAACGAACAAAATATAGGTTATTTCCTCTGAGATTGATTTGGTCTGCCGTTAGTCCATCAAACGCGTCGTCTGAAATCTGGAGACCATGACTAGCTGAAAGGTTATGCTGTTCTTGTAAGTAAAGATTGATCAATTGAAGTCCGAAGAATGTGTATGTGTCCAGTTGTCTTAAGGCATTCCGTGACAAATCCAAATGCTTCAACTTAGTCATTCCCAAAAAGGTCTTGCTCTCGATTGCTTGCAAATTACAGTAAATAATGCTCATGTGTTCCAAATTTTCTAGGCCAGTCATGTTTGCTCGAGTTAGGATGCTCGGGGCCGGAAAACTACCCTCCTGTATGTAAAGCTTGGTCACACCTCGAGGTAGGTTTGTAGGAACACCCTGTAAGCGGTCCTGACGATTGCAGTCGACCACTGCCTCACCTGAAGGACAATGACAATGCATTTCGCACAGTCCTAGTTGGACAAACTGTGGCCTGCTAGTGCGGAGTCGGAGTGCAACCAAAAGCCAGACGCCGACAAGCACGTTCAAACAGGCGGATGGCATGTTGTCTCGCTGCCGGTTTTCGGTTGTGTCCTGGTTCCCAGACTACCACAAAAGCACGCAAAGTTCCAGCGATGAGGCAGCACGTGTGTATGCGTTTTCGTCGTCACCAACCCGATTAAACTAGTTGGAAACTGGGACACCGCACCTGATAAATGAAGATAAATTGGAAAAAGTGAGAACCAGCATGCGTTCGGCGGACAAGAAATGAAAGACAGTTTACCATTTAAGGTTCTGTTCGATAGAATAGAATATAAATAACTCGAACTAGTGAGCTATCGCAAGAATAAAATACCACTCTCGGTATTAAGCTAGGAAACCCATTCTATACTACTTACTAGTCAGCCATCCGATGAAGCACTGTATGCCTGCAACTAGCAGCTAGAAATTAAAAAAAAACTTAAGAAGTTCCATACCATTGAACAGTTATGCCTACGACTTCCTATAGATCACGGAGACAATAAAGCCATCCTCTTTCTTAGTCACAAGTTCCATTGGTTCCTTGAAGCACTACCAAAAGCTCACTGAAGTTGTTTGATAACAGTAATCATCAGTTGTTGGTTAAGGACATCAAACAGAATTATGAGGAACGCAGGCAGTGTTCTGGCCCAAGGACAATCGTCAATGCTGTCAGTGCTGATAGAAATTCGTTGTTGGCTTCAGAGGCACTTAGTATAATTCAGTTAATATAAACCATTGAATGCAACGGACTGCCTGGGTGAAGGTATTTCATAGGGGCAATCGCCACCTAGTCGAATAAACCAATTTCTCACTGTTAAATGGCATGAACTGGTAATGTTCTTGAGTCGAATCGATACGTATTTTAAGAAATGAGCATCCTGTCATGCTTACAACTTGTCCAACTCCATAAAGAAATGCTTAGTTTTTGTATTCAGAGTTTATGAGTATGAAAGCCCTCAACTATGAGATTTCTATCGGTCTGAGTTCAGCTCGGAGAAAAATCTCATGCTTAAGGCTACGCAGCTTTGGAATTGTCGTCAGAATTAGAGAAACCGACCCTGTGATGACGGAATTTGTCCGGTCAATTGAAAAATATACAAAGCCTCCTTCAGTCACGTAGCATTGAATCGCATGGAACTAGGAACGAAGTTAACAACCTATATACGTAAGGCACAACTCATAAGGTTGCTGGAAAATCTTCGACAGCCCACGACCGGTTTCACTCTTCTTGGGGATCATCAGGTGGGCGCAATCCCCGAGTTTCCGTCAACCTTTATTCTAATTGAACCCAAATTGGACTGTTTTCGAGAAATACACTCATTTGCAAATCAATTTGGTTTTGCGAGAGACTCACCTGGAACCCAGCTGAATCTCCCGTTTTTGATGTTTCCAGGCAACTCGCCTCATGTTCCCGTTGCTACGATATTCGAGATATCGCGATACATGTATATACGTAATGCACTACTGGAAACATCAAAAACGGGAGATTCAGCTAGGTTCCAGGTGAGTCTCTCGCAAAAACAAATTTATTTGCAAATGAGTGTACTTGTCGAAGTTAACAATCTGTTTTTCTCTCAAAGAAACATGTGTTGCTTGAGACCTTCGATGAGGGAAGCGGAAACGATGACTGACAAAATTCACGACCAGATTCTCCCCTTCTTTTCGGTAGTTACGACCTTGCTACTGGAACAAAAAGTGCAGATTTATTACACACGACATTCAGTAAGAACTAATCGTGTCCTAAATATACATCCCAACTATATTCCAGCTATACACTAATCAAACGCGCTTGACACTAGGAACCTATGCAATCTCTCCTGTATATCCGATAGGATGCAAAAGACAGCAAAGAAATTCGAAAGTTTAAACCAAATAGTGTAATTATCCCAGCTTTTCGGCGGACAGCCTAAGATAGTTACTAGGCAAAATGCGGATGAAAATTCGTGCTCAGGGGATAAGTGGCTGAATGGGGACTCAGGATAGCAACAGAGTCATTTGTGAACCTGGAAAGCGCATGCAAACTTTCTCAAATTTTTTTGCACAAGACGCGAGGTGTGAGAAGCCAGATAGATAGATGTGGATACACAATTTGACAATTATTTGACAACAGTGACTAATTAACTTCACTTGAAGCGAATATGCTCCCCTCGTTGCATTTGGACCAAAAGAGAGGGAGTAAGCAGGATATTGCCTGTTTCTTATGATGGTTGCAACTGTTGTATTCAACCGCTTTGTCACAGCTGTCTAAACTTCACTCAAGGGAAATCCGAAAGACTGACCCAAATCCGCTGCAAATACTGGGTCAACATCAGGGAGGATTATACCCAGTGGCAGTAAACCGGTTTTGTGTCTTGAAGAGCCCGGTTTCATACGTCGTAGTCAGGGGACAGACTTCTAGCAACGACGTCCGCACAAACACAGTCAATGAGACACAAACAACTCTTACTGGGTAAGAAAATTTAGTATGTTGTCTTCAACCTGTGTTCACTTCAAAAACTGAATGAGGTAGCTTTTGTGAGATTTTTATTAAAAAGAACTGGCCAGTGATAAACTTAGTAAATGGTAAAAGGTAGTGAGAATACCCGCAGTTTTATATACCAGTAGCCTTACTTATTTACCGTAGAACTTTGTTACTTCCACCAGACACACTATTAAGCAGGCTTTTAGCTGAAAAATTAGAGTAGTCCAAATAAAAAACACTACTGAATTGTTATATTTTCCGATAAAGTGTCGGTCGACAAACTTTATGCGTAGTTAAATGTTGGGCTGATATATTCTCATACGGAGCATACGCTGAAGAGGAAAAAATCTGTCAAACGTTCGTCCGTATAAAACTCCTACTTGTGTTGATCTGCTTCCTGCAACATGGCTTTAGAACTGTGAGGTAAAGGACGGATAGACGCGTTTGTTAGTGTAATGGCAAACCAAAAAAATACTTGGTAATTGCGCCAGCCCCAAACAACTCTGTTGTAAAAGACCGGTTATTTACACACCATCCTTTTAGCTATTTGTAACTGGTTACTGAAACTATTCCAAACTCAGCGTACACAAGACAAGAGATGACGTTAATGTTATAAAATTTGTGAGGCAACCTCAACCGGTGAACTACTGCCACTGAACGTAAATCAGAAGCAGATGGTTTATGAGGCGGGTGTAATTAGATCTTGAAAGGCTCAGAAACATGGGAATTCCCTATTTTATTGAAAGTGAGCTTGTGGACGTAGAAGAGTTGATCAAGTGCTCGGCCGCCACGCTCACGCCCACAGGTTTCAAAAGCGGCTGAATTTGAATCAGATGTCAGTCATGGCCGGCCACTTTTACCTTATTCAGCCATGTAGTGAATAACCAAAATATTTTATTTGTCACTGGTCCTCTCAGAGAACATCAAAATTATTAGGCAAATGGTTTATGGTGAGGGTATGTTCCGATACAGAAAAGTCTAACAACGCCGGAGATTTTGTCTTTCCCGGGGCACATCGGTTAGGCGCACACAGGCTGACCACATGTGCATTAGGTTAACAGTTTGAAGCTTTTGAACAGAGGTATATCGGTGAGTTTGAAGTAGCAAGCTCTTCTCGAGGACTGATGACTCTTGAGATAAATGAGTTCTGAACCTGCACTAATCAGATGGTTGACTGAGTAAGTCACCTGCTGGTTAGACTGGAAATCAAACCTTGAATGCACTTCACATGGTTGAAACGAACACCTCCACACCTAGTAATATTGTTGGCGCTGTCGATGAACACATCTCAGACCAGTTAGCTGCATTGGCTGACAACATTTTATCGGAGATTCTTTCTGGTAACCGGAAGGCCATGTCCATTCGAATTTTAGTGTGGTAGAGCCAATCCCATGAAGACATTGGGGGAGGGCGGAAAACGCACAATTTTAATGCTGTTTTTTTCCTTAAGAAAGCTGGCACTTCTCTGAACTTCATGGGGATTACTTGCAGTGTCAGAGAGGTCCTAAGACAGCAGCACTTGTTCAATTTAGTTTGATATATTGAAAGAGATGCCCAACGAAGAAGGCTGTTACTGGATAACGGTGTACGGGTGAACTTTTCGTCGATGATAGCGTGCGCATCTGTGCAGGTAGCAACTTGGTGCATACCGAAATATGGAGCATTTACTGGCCTAGTTAGGCTCACATATTCTTACCAACCATCAAGTCAAGAAACGTCGAGGACACCAAACGTCCTTGGTTGCTGTTGCGACTAGTTACCGGTGGTATGAGTGGATGGTGTTATGGCACTACAAAGACAGTCTTGAATAACCTCGCCTGTCCTGCAAAGTCCAGGCAAACAGAACATGGACTCGCATCCAGCGCGCGCTTTGGCTTATACAGACAACACTGGGAAACCATTTAAGTATTTCGCTTGATTGTCCCACTTTAAAATGCTTAGGCCCCATGAGTTGTTTTCAAAGAGACACAGAAAGCTAGTACCTCATCCATACCGGCGAGCTGCATTTCGGTCGAAGGGGTTTAAGAAATTAGGTACACATATATAAGATCTCCGTTGAGTAGAGGAAGAAGGATTCTATCCGCTTCATTTTTTCGATGCCTTGCAACCACAATGTAGGCTGTACCTCAATTTCGTGTACTAATGACATACAAGGAATTACTTGTGCCCTACCGACATAACCAATATTCAACAGGGGTCCTTGTCCTTTGTCCTCAAGGTTGTTTACAAAGTTTCAGGGGGTAATAAAAGCTTTCTAGGTACCACTCTTGATGTTACAAAATCAAATTAATGATTTCGATATGTTATTAATAGCGAGACGTCTTCAGAGCTCAATACGTCAAAAATTCAACCAGTCAGTTGGGTTAACAAAAACTCACGATTACTGAAGCCATCTCTTGGAATTAGCTGTGGGTTCCTGCCAAAAATTCAGTGAGAACTAAATCAAGAGCACAACTTTTTTTTCTCCAGTCAGGCTGTGGCCCGTATGCCCCTGTACGTCGTTAGCAAACGGCAAAGGAATGGGTGCCACAAAAAGCACAAAACAGCTCTTACATCTTTACTGGGGATCGTCAGCAGTGCACATCTCAAAAGGTTTCGGACCTGTGACCTCCCGGCTAGCAGTTCGACCATGAACAGCCACGGCTGATCAGCAGTTTGATCGACTCATACTTAGGTCAGTCACGGAATTCACATCACGTGGTCATACGTGTTGACTGGCTCCCCGAGTGACTACTTTCCAGATGGAAAACCCATTCATCGGGTGATCCGTATCTTCCTCTAAGCCACTTATAGAATGTTGGTACTATGGAGAGTTTTGACTTCATTTTTAGAACAAAGTCCCCATATAACAACCGGGTTCGAAAGTTCATACTGGAATTTGTGAGGTGCGCACTGCTGACGATTCCTCATAATGATGAAACAACTGCATTGTGCTTCCTGGCTTTTCAGCATACATTGGCTTCATTTACAGAAAAAATAGCCAATAAAAAATTCCGGGATCTCTTCACAGTGTCAAAAAATGATTCAGTAGAGTTGGTGGGGAAGGAATGTCCTTCGAACTGTGGCGAACATGAGGGAAGCATAGCTGTTTCATACTCATCCAGTAAGTGCTGGCTTCCACCATCAGGATGCGGACATATTATACACTAAATATATCTTTTAAAACCCGAGATTTTTATTTTTAAAAAGTAAATATTTGTAGAAATTATATATACTGATGCAAAACTGCAAGTTTAGTGAGGTACCCAACCTCTGCATCAATATCCTGTAGTAAATAATACCGAATGTCAATATCATAATTAACAACCACTGGTCACCAATTCGACTGTAGTGCCTGTTACTGAAAATTCAAGAAAAAACTTCCTTCATCTCGTAGCTGATCTGCTTTGGTTGACGGACAAATTAATTTCGAGAGACCAGTAGTCCAATAGCGCTGAAATTTGTTTTGTTCAGCTTATCTAGAACACTGATTGCCATTAGAGCAGATTCTGGACGAATATATTTCGAGAACTACGTGACAGAAACGGAAGATTCCAGCCACTTGAATTTCATCAGCGTACGTAATGAGTCACATTTGCCTCAAATTTGGGTAAATCTGACTGTCTGCTTAAAGAATGAGCTCTAAGTTCTATCGGTTTGTCTCGGTGAACCTTCTGCTTGTCATCTGATGCTATACACTACTATTTGGTAGCCCTCTTCTAATTTGACCGGCTTGAAAGTAAGTGGACGCCACCGCCAAAATTCTGATTTCAATGAATGAACAAAGAGCTGCGGAACTATTGAGATAACTGGCCCTTATTCGTCCACGCGTAAAGCTGAAAATTCTGCAAATACCTCCAAAGTGCGCGTTCACTAACATGGAACTGGTTTTCGATTGGCGGCGGAACTCTTCTGCTTTTTATAATGTACTACTCTTAAGGTTGCTGAAAATTCTTCTACAGACCACGACCGGTTTCGCCCTTCTTGGGGCTCATCAGGTAGGCGCAGTCCCTGAGTTTCCGTCAACCCTACGTTCTACTTGAACCCAATTTGCACGATTTTAGAGAAATACAATCAGTTGCCAACAAATTTGGTTTTACGAGAGACTCACCTTGAACTTAGCTGAGTCTCTCGTTTGTACGTTTCGCGATCTCTCGAATGTCGTAGCAACGGGAACATGAGGCGGCCTGGTGCAGCACATTCAGTTGCCTGGATACTCCACAAACTAGAGATTCAGCCAGGTTCCAGGTGAGTCTCTCGCAAAATCAAATTTGTTTACAAATGAGTGTATTTCGCTCATCAGCTTTTCTATTAAAGAATTTTGTGGGTTAGGTAGACTGTGTGTGAATGAGAATGCATCTTCCAAAACATGAATAGACCTATGCAACTATACATGCATATATGCACGCACACACAACAGAGCACAAATGTAGACAGAGACAGTTGTTCTGCTAATTGTCCCTCGTTCTTTCGGGTGCCAACGTCCCAAGGTTGGAGGAAAACGGTGAAAGTTACCAGAAAAACCACTTGGTTGTATCTGCTGACTTTAACAACTTATCCATGCAGCCCAACAGTTACTTAGTTTCCAAGCTTACAGGAAACCTTTAACGATGGTAAATTATGATATTACCGGAAAAAAACTGACAACGGGATGGGAAACATACCAATTTCAACGTCAAAGTCGGAAATACCAAGAAGGCGATCATATGCAAACCTTCCTTGTGGATCAAGGCAACTAAATTGTGGCTCTCTACAGTGGTTAGAACTTCGCCATAAAATACCGAAGCCTTTGAATCTCCACAAAATTTCTGTTGAGAGATAATTACGATAGACTTTCGACTTTTGAAGGACATGGATTTTTTTGACAAGGTGCTTTTCTTATGCAAGGCGGAAAATGCCCACCATGAAATAAATTTAGTTTTCACTTCGCCAACTACTCAACTAATTTGACAAGGTTTCCAGATATCGAGGAGTAAGGATAGGGCATTGTTAATTACACAATTTAATATTCAGTTAAATAATTAACCTAGAAGGAACAAGCGCGGCCTTGCATACTCTCTTCAATCTGCATAAGGCGGAAAGCGAAGGCGTTGCCTTCCTACTGTTCATGTCTCTCCCATCTCGCTTGCAATCTTTGTAGCCTGAATTTTAGTGAATTGAAGAATATGTTTTACTTTAGTAGAAATTTAGTAAATTGTATCTTATGTTAGGTTCTCAAATCGCTATATCGAGACGCTCTAGTATACTTCGCGAAACTAGCTAATTTGGTTGTGAATAAGCATCTAGTGGAGGCACAAACAATCTAGCTCTGTAACCGCACATTCTTACGAACACACTACAAGAGAGGATTCATCACAAGGAACGCCGCAGACAGGGGAACCACTTAAAAATGATGATATGAACTTGCAGTTTCAAAATGAAAATGAAACCCCCGAGGTGAGAGATAGCCGTACTTTTTTCAGGTATGTTTAACGATATTCGAAAACTTCTCCCGATAATTTGCATTCAATCTTACTTATCTGGCAGGCAAATCTAAATGGTAGTTCCACGCCCTTGTAAGAGATGATATATTTTCATCCATGCGAATAAGTCTACAAATAATTTGGGAAATTTCGAAATTCTATATCAATTCAATTCAATTCCATCACATTCTTTTGTTCGATGTCGAGATGCGCCGTGGGACTTTTTGCATGCATGGATTTTGAGAGTAGACGAACAAGCCTGAGGTGCCCGAGGGGGCTGAAATTAACTGCCAGCCACTTCGTCTTACATACTCCTGTAAGTTCTTTCGGGGGTAAAAAGTTGAAAGATAGGCTGTTGAGTGATTTTTATGTCCATGGTGGAGCTACTGCCATGGAGATTTCACTGTGCAAAAATGTTTACCGCAGACCTTCGGCATGTGATCATTAAGTGTCATTGAGAAATTTAGTTGTCCAAAATTACGCCAAGATCAGTTTGTGAAGTGGGTATTGTCTGAAAGTGAACATCTTGAAGTAACAGAAAGGCGTACAAAAGTTTTTTCAGTGATTCTAGCCTTTCGGGCTGGCCTCAATTGTGCGGAAATTTCATACACACCAATCGCATTTGTGAGCTGTGAAATTTGTCTTCAACAGATTACATTCTAGCTGTGAGCCAGTCGACACAAAATCCAGTTCTGTGGGGACGGCAGAGATTCGGATATGGACCGAAGCATATATAATGCAAACAAAAAGACGGAGTGCTCAGATGGAATTCAAACGGGACTCGAACGGGTGATCTCTGACCCAGGTGAGAGTGCAGTAGCGCTGATGTTATTTCATCTTGTACATGTGCACTTGGTAAATCATGATTTGGCACTTTGATTTGAACTTTGAGAGTGCAGTCTTACTTCAAGATTTCCTATCCCCTCATGCTTCAGAATGAAGAATTTGAGTGTTCGGTCGGTTCACAAATCTTAACGGCTACATAAGCCGTGATTGTACCGTAGCGGATGAAGTTGCTGTGCAAGTAGCGTTCGCCAACTCACGTCATTTATGGCCTCAGTTTTGAATTTCGTTGAAGATAAATGGCCGCGTATACTACTGTAAGAGCAGTCATGGTCTATGGTTGTGAAACTTGGCCCATCTGATCCTAGAACCTTAGAAGTCTTCAAGTGTTTGATCACTGGTGTTTCCGTAGCATAGCAAGAGTAAGCTGGCTGCAGCGAGTCCGCAACGAAGTGGTGCGTAAGCAAGCACTTGGTAGAGAATCCGACTCCTTAGAGCAGCAGATTAAACTTAGCAGGTTGAGGAGGTTGTGGCATGTGGTACGTGTGCCAAACAATCGTCTGCTGAAGAAAACGTTGCCTTCTATTCCGAGCGAAAGTTTTGCGGGGTACAGGCAGTGACAATGTAACATGAAATGAAAGCGGCTGAAGTCTAACTGAGCTCCGTGGCATTTTCGTGCCTTCTTGGCTGATACCCACGCGATCTTGTTTGTAGGTGGTTTGAAACTCTGCAGGATATGGTACGCAACCGATCCCAGTGGCGCGAATGCCCTCGTTTCCTTACCGAACTGACTGGCTTAAATTCGTCTGTTGTTGTGTGTTGGGCTTAGGTCGGGTGAGGTTCGCAAAGGGAGCTGGATCAACCCAAATGATAGCTACTTCTTCCAACGTGATACTCAAAGTGTTTACTCTAATGCTGTCCAAAGGTGCGGGCAGTTTATCCTTGATCGTCTTCCTCAAGGACACAGGGCTTCGTCGTAGTAAGTTCCTACCCTTCTCTTTTCTTTCCACTATTTATTAAGACCTACTTCCCCATAACTTCATAGCACTTAAGCCCCAGTATATACCACTGATTTATTGCGGTCAATGAGGACGATGACGATGACAGAAAGCATACTCCCACCGTGTTCCTCATTTAGCTAGACTTAGCTTGATGAAAATCACTATTGTCATGCATGTTAGTCAGTTGCTATTAGTCCAGCTGAAAGTGCATCAGCCAACGTTGTTGCAGTCTTTCAACACAACGAAAGTGGAAGCCCCAACCATACTAAACAAGAAGCATTTTAAAGCGGGTGATAAAGACAGGAAATACGGTAATGTATGGTGAGCGGAATTTTTCCAGCAACCTGCGAATTTGGCTTAGCTTTTTAGCTACTTGCCTGTAAAATCAATGCTTAGAGTTGTGCATCTCGCATAATTGCCAACTCAATGCTAATAAGATATCCAGGCTCATGAACAGTAGAGCTTTTGAGCACTTGAATGTGTACACTACTGTCTCAGATATGGTTGGATGGCCGGTCCATCATAAAACACACGGTTGAATGTGGGTTCAGCATAAGTCAGGAATGGCGATAACACAACAGTTTGCGGGTGATATTTTACTCAGAACCAGCTTTTATTATCATTGCGGCCACAACAATTCGTTGCTGAAATCTTGAAACAGAAGCTACAAGGAAAAGTTGATATGGTGCCGCCCAGTGGTCATGCAACATTTACTCGCTCATGAAACGAATATTTTCCAAGCACACGCGGATTGCCTGGATTAGTTAGACGGATAAGCTACAATCTACTCAAGGGTACATTGTTCTTTGATAATCCTTCATTTAATCGGTAGTTACGTACCGGAAAGTTTGTCCACAACGCACGTTTATGGAGTAAAATGTTTGTACTTCAGGTATTATCATAGTCAGTATCTATTCATGGATTTACGTTTTCCTGACTAAGATGCCCTACACCATGTCAGCGAAGATCAGCTGTTTGATCAAAGCGTAGCTCGCACTCTCGAAGTGATTTCCATTCGTTTTTGTTATGAACTACGAGAAGACACTTAACGAGTGTTAACGTTTATTTTGCTCTCACCAGCGATCTGTGTAGAACACTTATAGGAAAAAAGGGTGAAATATTCAACAGGTATTCCAAGTTTTTCGTCAACACCGTTTGCAACAGAACAGTAGCTACCTCAGCTTAATAGGTATTCCTGCACTGGATGTTAGCATCCCGGATGATTGACCGCATACCAGAGCCGCAAATAATTGTCTGGGGTTAACGGAAGGACCTGAAGCTAGTGGATGATACGTCTGGACTCACCAGTTGCCTTGAGACCGGGCTTTTAAGCTTAAGCTTCATGTGAAGACAAGGATTGTCTAGTTTTAGGTGTCCTGACTGTATCGTAACCTGAGTACAACCATAAACCCCAAGCTAAAGTAGTGCCATGTCACTTCGGCCGTCACTCAATTCTATCAGCAGGGCCACCTTGCTGGATATAGGCATGAATGTGCTACTGGTGACGCCTTCCTTCATACATCTTCAAGTATATGTTTCTCACACACCCCCAGCCTATTTTAAGTACTCTTGCTGCGGCTCTCATCACTAGAACTGACAACCAAATGCACCTTGTATACTTAGAGACATTTTGTATGCGACCATCCTGAGTGGAAGCTCCAAACAGCGCGAAATCAATTTTGAAACCCCGAATGCCGGTCTGCTCGGTTATCCCAAGTGTTAACTGAATCAGACAAGACAACTACTCATTCTCGCTTACAGCGCTGGATTCCCTCTACATATGTTTTTGCCGTTTGTAACATAAATGCAGGATACAGGTACTGTAGATGACTGACTGTCCCGTGGCTCACTTTCTGCTTCTGGCTGCTCACACCTGGTGATGGAGTGAATGTTATGATGAGCCCTCAGAAAGATGCTTCTCCACTTGACTGGATACCCACTTGATAGCCGCCGCTGCACAGTTCTTATGACAAGGTCTATAAAAGAATTTCGAGAAAACGAAAACCATCTCTTCCCGTGGGCCCATGGAACAAGCAAAAAACGCTGGAAATTCCCGCGGGCTGTTCAACTTGGTTCATTCAACGGCCACTTGTCAGTGAAACCTTCAAGGATCACACTAACACTGTGACACCCAAAAAGGAATTTTGCCCCGCTGGGAGGAAGATTTCGAGCGAAAATTCAGTTGGCCATCTGCTGCGTCATATCCTGCCTGCTAGTTTGTAGCAGAAAATTAAACTGTGAATATCTGTACAGCCTCAAACTTGTACCAGTGCACATCCATACAAAACCGTGATCCCGGTCCCGACAACATTTCGCCTACACTGTTCAAGGACTTGGATGCATCTGTTGCGTGTGGTATTATGATGGTGAATTATATGACTGATTAATACTCTGCTGGATACATTCATGCCAACTACCGGAGGAGGAAACAAGATCAAACCGGATGGCAGCTGTATGGATGACCCAGTGAAAAAGTGTGGCACATCATGCATTATGTGGGCTGAACACAACTGCAGAGACCAATGTCGGACAAGGTCATCTGTTGACGACCCATGAGGGAGGGGCGCAGACGTCAATGACAGGTTGTTCATATGAACTTATTTGGCTGCAGCAGAATTCCTCACTGAAAGTCTACCTCATTCCCGTCTAAGTGGGACAAAACGCCATCTCAAACAATTGGAGTGCTTCGACAACAGTCCTCATCCTCAAGAAAGCATTCGCAGCGAGTGTCCTAACCACTCACTTTGATAACGCCTCTGGCGTCACAGAGTGTTCGTCAACTAAGGGCTGTGGCAGCATCATTCATGACCGGGTAGAGGCTCCACCAACATATTCTCACTCTGCCTTAGGACAGAACAGAAATGACCCACAATCTTGGTATTGTTTGAATCCAAGGATGCGCTGGATTTGTCGATTGGCCAATGCTTCTAACCAAGCTTGCTCAGCAGAGGACTTCCCAGGCGTTCGAGAAAATAATCCGGAATTTATACTCACATACTAAAGGGCGTGCAAGGGGATTTCTCTAAAAGTACATCTACAAAAAGCGGTTTCCGGCAAGAATGCATGCTCCCTCCAATATTTTTCAACTTAAGTCGGTGAAGTAATGATGCTAACGCTAAAAGTTATTTAAAATTTCGGTGTTCAAATGGTTGCTGATGAAAAAGTGGCCAAGTAAGAAAACGACGTCGTCCTCATCTTTAAGAGGGAGGCCAAGTACAAGCGCTATCTAATAAAATGATTAGAATAATACGATCTGTCGGAATATGGATTATACCTGGGAAGTGCAACGTCATGCTCCAGAGAATTTAATTGCTTAATATGTCTTTGAAACCAAAGGAGAAGTCCTGGATATTGGGGAAATTTACATATCTTGGTGATGTTATCAGCTCTAACAGAAACGCTCCTGAGGAAGTCAATGCACTTTTAACAATATCCACCATATGTGGTGTCAAAAGGGCATTTCATTGAGTCTCAAGTGTCGAATGTGTCAGGCTAAGGTATGGGCTGCTTTGTATGCTTCCGAAGTAGGGCAGACGATCTGAGTCGGGTAAATGCAAAAACATAAGTTATCCCTCGTGGGATTAATGGACCGCAGAAAGCAAGGCGAATAATATGCTACTTCAAGAGATCTATCTATCACTATTACGCACCACTGGGCGAGGTGGTAAAATTCCAATGTGGAGATTAAAATGAACGATACATAAACGGGACTCAGAGGAGAAAGCCGGGAGATTTCCTCCAAAAGAGCGGTCTGATGTACTCTAAGTCAAGAGACTTCTATAAGGGAAAGCCACCAAGATGGCCGAAATGTTCCTGGGTTGGCGTCTACCTCCCCAGGACAAGCACTGTGAAATACATAAGTCTGACTCTCTCCGCATCCAACCTATGTGCCTTTTTGTGCTATGTTACTGCTTTTATTCGTCAGTAGTAAGTTTCTTGTCCCTCCCTCTCCGGAACAGGAAGAGAGAACTTATTGCCCTGCATCTGAGTCGCTGAAGCACGTCTCTAGGTGAATTACAATCTCAAGTTATCTGTTGACTGGTGCCAAAGTCAGCAAACACCGTGACACTTGTTCAAACCTTTACCTAACCAGTTGTTTCTGAAATCCACCATTCACTTCAGTATTTCTAATAGTCACGTTTACCTCATATGCTCGATCCAAGCACAGTTGGCTACCCGCCAGGACATCCTACCGTCGCAATGTACTCTAAGCATACCTAACATGCACGCCTCTTGCTTTCACTGCTGAATACATTAGGCGATTTATTTTATTTTAGCAGATACGGAATTACTTTATTACTTTAATGTGACACTGTTGTGGATCTGCGTGTTGGGAATTTACCTTAGCGTATAAAGCTTACTTATCTTGACTTGACAGGGGCGTACATGTAAGACTTTCTAATCTGACCAAGAGCAGTTTCCTAAAAGAATCTGATGGCACGGCGATGAATTCTCAGATTTTAATAGCTGTGTGAAAATGAAATTCTAAGCAGACTATTGGAAAAGTTAAACACACTTTACTGAGAAACCGCGAATTAACATTCTGGGAACCTGTGATTCAGAAAAAGGATTGTTAAGCGTAGGATCTCCCGATTAATTAAATTTTACGCCAAATTATCAAGGGTAACCTTCCAGAAATCATCTATCTTATTTAAATATTGGGTTTGTGCTTGATAAACTTGAATTTTGCATAGGCATTCTAAACACCTACTGTACTGAACCTGGAAACCAAACACAGAAGAAAATGGTACAGTTGCCACGCAAATTATCTCGGTGATTTAGCGCGTCAACTGCAGTCAGGCGAAATGTCAGAGCCACACTCCTTACATCGTTCAATGGCAAGCAATGAGTGATGCTCAGTCATGCATATCCCATTGCGATTGTTCAGACGGCGTTACTGCCTGCCTTTCACACACTCTGGCAAATGGCAAACACGCACCTTTTGGTTCGACTAAAGATGACTCCTCATTTACCTACTTGCTGTTTTCCCGACTCTTTGTGAGTTTGTTAAACCGTGCACGACTTCCCCACCAAGAGAGAGAGAGGCACTGGAAACTTTGGCTACGACAAGACAACAAACCGAGAACCGACGAGGTTGTCTGACGGACATCAGGTTGGTACGACACCAGAGAACGACAAAATGGTCAGAAATGGTGAGCACAAACTGACGAGCTGAGTGAAGATAAATGCCAGTTTCACGGTTAGCCTCAAAGAAAGGAAGGGATACGGTCACGAATTAGAGCAAGTTCGCATGACTCACAAATTTGAATGATGGTAATTGACGGGTACCATTAGAAAGTAAAACTATTGAGCAGTTTGGCAGAGATGTACTTGGGTAGGCAAAACTCCAACCTACTTGAGGATAAATGAATACTTCCTTCCGTGGGTACTGAGGGGGAATCGCCGACATTCATGGAACATGCAGGCGTTGGCCATTGTACAAACAGGTACATCATCTTCAGCGACTCAAACCTTAGACAATTAAAAGTTTGGTCACAAAAACTTGCAAATTTTAAAAATGCGAGTTGTTGGACAGTGAAATTCCTCGATACAAGAGGAATAAAAGCGTGTGTCTCCAACTGGAACTTCGCTTCAGGAATGAGTTCCGTTTCATCAAGAATAATTGAATTGAGATGTGAATCAGCCAGGTAGACGAACCGGTGTTATGGCCATGTTTCTCATGTTGATCAAGCTGCATGGGCTACTATGGTTACCGCAAGTATAAAAGCAGCAACCCTAGTCATATTTGACTGCAGTGTTCCGCCGACCATTTGCGCACTCCGCAGCCACAACTGTAAAAACAAAGTGGACACGCTGCTTATCGACTACCTAAAGGATAGTACAGGAATCAGCCGCAAATCTCTCATTCTGGGCCAGTTAAATACAAAAAACTCTTGATGGGTTGATCAACAAGCTCACAAACGCACATTTGAGGCAACGCTGTTCACGCTTTTGTGCACCAAAGGTCTAGCTTAGCACAAATCAGAACCCGCGCAACGGAGCAGTCATTAGACACCATACGCACTGAGCCTGGTTATCATAAGGTTTCCGAAAGGCTTCATGAGTGTCCTTCTGCCCTTGCTATTTGGACAAAGCGACCACAAGTCATCAGTAGGCATTACAGGACTGACTGCTCCAAAGACCTGGACGATTGTCTCAGGCGATTCACCAGGTTAAACACCTTAATAAATAAATAGAGGAAACATATCTGACTTTGGAATATAGGTGAGGACGCAGCTGGAAGAAGGTGGGTTACAAGCAGATCACACCATAACTGCCCTGACTGAGGGGGACGCGCAGGTAAGACACACACGCAGGAGAGGACTGCCACCATAGCATCCTACCGGCACCAAAGAAGCAAAATGAAGAAAGATGAGAATCCGGAGGTTGTACTACCTTTATTGTAAGGTAGCGCGGATACATCTTTGAAGTAGGAAACAGACGGTATCATGAGCTTTAACTAACACAGAACCAAAACAAACCCAAAGGCTTACTTTAACTAGGCTTGCTTTAGACTCTGTTACGCCAGACGGAGAAAAACGGTAACTTCTGTTGCACTTAAAAAGGTGATAGACCACTCACAATGCGTTTCTCGAACCCCAACAAAGAGGGGAGGACAGAAAAGTGTCCGTTAGGAATAGAAGGCGGACCAATGATCGTAGACTGCACAAACAAACTTGGGGAAATCTTCGGACATCTAAACAGACTTCCAAGGACGAAAGCACCCAAATGAGATGAATAATATTCTGCCAAACTAATACAGCTGTTCTCACTTCTCAAGGCAAACAAGGAATCTTTTCCTAGAAGTGAAAGTTAAGGGCTGTCATCCAGACACACAAAGGTTGATACAGTGGTCTCGACCAACTACGTACAGGTTAGCCTGACCTCCGTTGCATTGAAAGTTCAACATCTAACCAAAGCGCATCTTCCGTCAGGAGAACAGCATGATACCTGTCCAGTGTAATGTCACTTCATTGTTCTGAATCAGAAGCATAAATAAAGAGGATAAGTCAGTCTGTTAGCTTGACTTCCAGGAAACCTTTAGTGTGATCAGCCACCATCTGCTGCCACTAAAAATGGCAACTTTTAATCTTGGTCCCACCGTTCTGCGGCAACTTATGTAATTACAAAAGGCAGAGGATTTTGTGTGGAAGATTACACGTCCAGAGGTGGTTGGGAAAGGAGCTGGTCCCGTTATGGACGTCAAAGAAATTGCAGTTGGTCTTGATCTATAAATTTGTTGATCGTGATGACCTCTCCCGATGTGATGTTAACGTTACCTAAACAAATTCGATGCCTAGAAAATAGCATGCCGGAAAATCTCATCTGCTACAATCCATAAATAGTGCTGCACTAACCTAATTCTCGAATAAGTCAGAAAACCTATCTGTTCTCTACACAGTTTGGGACATACCTTATCTAGCGGTTTTCATCTGGATTAACGTCAAACCGACTAGACGATGTCAAGCGATAGCCAGAGAAACAAACAACACACTGTGTCAGGTGAAACCAACTATACTTTGTAGTGAACCAGAGGTAATACTATATGTATATATATAGCTGTATACAGAAACTATTCGACCAGACCTGGATACCGTCTATAAGCTTGAAGTCGCTGTCCAATAATACCAAAGGAAACACAACACAGGTTTTCGAGTTTTTTCAGCAAACTCTGGGGGATAACGTACGAAGACAGGTTGGCGTATCTCAGTCTTTCCCGCCGAAACTGCCACGGCTATGTGGGAAGTCAACTGTTATGTTTAAGATATTCGAAGGTTTGATCCCCTCGGTAATCCTCCCGGTAGAACTAAACACCTGTAAACAACTCAGTCCAAGCAGCCTTAATCTAGCACAAGTGCGGGTCGACTCAATACTGAAAAAGCAGTTCTTCACGGCGAGCGTACATAGTGGCTAAAATAGGATTTCCAAAGCTGCATCCAACTCTGAAAGTTAGTTTGAAAGCGAAGTTCACTCGATAGGGCCAAGTTAACTTTTAGTGGACGGCATCTCCTGTACACCACTAATAGAATCATCTCACAGCGCAACGATTTATGTTATTTGACATTCTTCTGAAGTTATTCTAAATTGGATTTTTTTAACTACAAAGGTCACTGTGACGCGGACAGGTGTCTCAAGTTAAACTATAGTACAGTAGACTCAAGCCTTGTCTTGGATAGGTAACAATTACCCTAGTCTAAGTTATGTCTACAACTTAAGCCCTGCCTTGGATAGGCAACAATTACCCTAGTCTAAGTTATGTCTACGACTGATTAGCTGTTTCATCGCTGATCGGATTTTTTGAGACCAAAAGCTGTTAAAGTCAACAAGAAGGAGAAGACTAAAGAAGAGAACGTGATTGGAAGAGAATCGAGAAACGGATAAAAATTAAAAGAATGGTTAGTCTGTTCTCTACATTCCTGAGAGCAAATGATCTTGCATTGTCCCACTGATCAGTGGGAGTTCAAGGTGTCAGCCCGGTTATCGCAGCACTGTGAGGAGTTCTCTGCTTGTTGTTTAAATGAGATTCCTATAGCATCAGCAGACTAATTTGTGGGCATCTCGTTCTCTCAGCTGAACTGAAGTGAATTGGATTTAAGATGTGTAGGGTTGGATTTTGCCATGATGTCACCACCTAATCTAGCAACCATAAAACTTTTGCAGACACAAAACAAGGTTGCACTCTTTAGATTTTTTTTGCAATTTCTCCAGATAAACAGCGAGTTCTTCATATGAAAAAAACGAGAAGACAAGTCTCTCGCCCTTTTTGAAATGGTTCAAAATAGCAAATCGCTATAAGAAAAGAATTTCTTGTGTCACAGCACCAGAAAGTGGAGGTACGCCACCATTCTTGAACAAGTAATATTGCACAAATTGAAGTCAAGAAAGTGTGGTAATTCTGCTCCGACTGAACCATTCTGGCTAGTTAGGAGGATTGCTGAAGTCTATCTGTCGAAGAGAATTCATTGCATTGTCATTCATGTAGACGTTTATATCTGGCCTCACCGAGCACATCAGTGACTGATGTCGCTGAACATATCCCCGCTAACAACTCTGTGGTGGTTGGTTCATTTCAGTATGACTGTACTCATGGCCGTAAATACACATTTTCCTGGTGGGAACATGCAAGTGAGAAAAGGCACCGAATTCAGTATCCCAGGTCGACCATTCTAATCTAACCAAGTGATTAGCATAATTATCTGCCAGAGAAAAAATTCCCGTATTCACCTGTGTTTGGGTGAGGCCCGATGTTCAGTTGGTTCATTAAGCTGCGCGATTCTAGTCATGTGTATGTCACAATCACGCGACCAACGAGTCTCGATTCCGGCTACAGTATTCTTAGCTCTGAATTCAGGTGAAAGAACTCAGTGAAAGGTGGCAAGATTCTCCGATGACTTCCAGGCTATAGCGTTTAGGATACTTGAAGCCTTTTTTCGAAGGAGGACCAAAGTTGTTTGCAGGTGTACAGGGAAAAGCAACAGTTCGTTTTCACCTCACGTAATATTCAGTTTGGTCCACTGCTGAAATGCGTGTTGGACTAACTTATGATGGTGATTTCTTCACTGACCACTATATGGCTTTCAATCCGCGGTAAGTCAGCTTATCAAGGGTGAATGCACTTCCAGGCTATGTTGTTGTGGACCGGCCCAGACTGTCGTTACTCAGACTGAGTGTGAGTAAAAAAAGCTTACACACTGTCTCCTATTGTTCGAAGCCGCTGACAACTCTAAGCTCGCACATTCTTCTGTCTTGATTATCTGCTGGCCACTATAAGAGTCTGGATTGCTCATGGTGTGTCAGCAACGACCAACAGAGGCACTGTTGTGTTCGTCTCCTGATCTCACAAGCGTAACTTTCCATTCTGAAGCTTGGCCGTTATTAACAGCCTGACTGACCTTGGTGTAATAACTGAATTACGATGAAAAACCTCTTAAACGAAGTTATCAGTAGGTTTGCTTTCGCAGGAGAGACTATGAAAAGAAAGGCAACCAAGTGTACACGAAATGCTAGCGAAAGGATAGTCCTATGGTTTACTGTGCTGTCTGCAATAGCGAGTAAAAACTAGCTATACGGGTTTTGTATCCCGAAACTACCTTCTGTTGAACTGAACCTTTGTGCCAGTGAATGAACCTCGTCCTAAAATGGCCTTACAGTATCCACACTGTTTGGTAGGCAGGTCTATGAGAAACGTATCATTTGATAGAGTTACCATTCCATTGCATACGCTAGCAAAATCTATCTTTCGGCTCTTTCGACTGCGAAAACTTCGAATACCGCATAAATGAGACGTATCCATTGGGTAGAACAAATGTTTCATCAAACCGTGGATGTTTTTGGTCAGGAAAATCGATCATTTTGCATCACTCTGGAAACACGTTCAACAAAGTTCTCACTCCTAAAAAAAAATGAGCAGAGCAGCTGACATACCGGTATCAAGTGAATGCCACCCATTCATCTACTAACAATAGCACGGCATCGCTGGTACTACAGTGAAGCAGGGTGAAATATTGATGAGTTGTCCGACTGCGTCCAGCATGGTGCGTATTTTAATGGTGTTTTTTTCAAACAAAGACTAATACGAATGACTTTCTCCCCGCATATCCGACCAATCGTGGTGTCTGCGTCTCTTTCGCTCATGCGTACTTGCCCGCCGAGCACGCATGCCTTACCGAAGCCCCCGGAAGGCCAGTCCAGGTACCAAAAATTCAACAGTAAATTGTAGGCATGTGCAGTTGGTCTCAGACCAAACGCATTTGTCAAACCCAATCTCACTATCGATGGTTGGTCATGCTGACAAACAATCGAACCGCCCTATCAGTTGATCAGTGCGCTTCCCTTTGCAGGGTGAAAGCTTATGAGAGTGGACCGTGCTGAGAAGGCTTTAATCGGTCTCCCGTGAATCAACCACTCATCCTTATGCTGGGTTGGCGCTTTTCATAGCCTGACCCCGGGACGAATTAGGAACCGCATGGTTATTTTCTCTCAGATAACACGCGAACCCAGAATAAACTGGAATGCATGTGTAGAAATCCACAAAAACAAGCGCCGAAATCAAACAGAAGAAAGCCACTAAGGTTTAACCGAAGTAACATGCCCCACGTCCAATTTAGGAGTCTTAGCATTAAAAGCATACACATGCAAACTACCTTCTAAAAATCGGCCAACTTGTTGGGTCAAGTGAACGGCTAGTCAGCGTAGGTCGGAAATTCGAATCCATCTTTAATGTCTACGACCAGCGATCATCGCGCGCACATTCTTCAGGCTAAGAATGTACAGCATTAACCAGGGGATTATGTCTTCCAGACCCACCCGATGTACAGAGAAGCTCAGAGAAGTGCATCGTGAGAACAGGTTCTTTGTAAATCGGTTATAAAGTTCCTATTTAAACACTACATTTAAAAGTGTGACGGGATGTATACTAGAAAAAATTTATCTGCCTGGAATTGAGTGAAAGTGCATAGAGTTTGTGTGTGTAGCGGGACTCTGGAAAACATGGCTTGACCACTTTCACCCTTAAGCCCCGTGGTATTCCTCTATGCGATGACCAAGACCAATCAAATTGGAAATTCAATGTGTGTGACGAAATAAGTATAGAAAGAACACACAGAAAATGTTGGTTTGTTGAGGAAGAATCCGTACACGACCGAAAACAGATTTGCGCTGGCCGTCAACTAAGAGAAACTGAGAAATGGAAACAAGTCGAGTGGGAATATGTTTTACGAACAGTGTGCCAGTCTGCCTTGTGTAAGTGATTACTTTCGAAGCCTATCATAAGTTTTGTATAAATGAACTAAGGTGAGCCCGTGGATCGAGACAGCGCACAAACTAGACAAGAATCATTGATATCTGATATCAGGCGTCCAACGATAACTGCTGAGGATGAAGAAGAAAATCAAATTTATTATGAAGTTCATATGGATTTACAGGGCGTATTACACTTGACGGATGCTCACAAATGGTATGCATAAGATATCTATAGATTTGTTGTAGTCCACGGATTTTCACGAGTGTTAAGCATAACGTACAAGTGATCCATTGCTCCAAGCGTCAAACTGTTTTGCCAGAGAGGTGTAAGAATCAATGTTCCTAATTGCAGTTGCTACGGCCTCTACTTTAGATGATGACAGGTCAGAGTTACAGTTAACAGGCAGTACCTATGAGAGGCTCCTTGAAATGCTAGCAAGTTCTACAAGTGAGATACGAGGATCACGGAATGTGCAGCAATTTAACTAAATCGGAGCTACTTCGAAAATTCATGGATACTTCATAGCTAAAACCTCACCAATTCATGTAGCAACTGGACTGGTGATGTGGTGGAGAATGTTGACATGACCCCATCTAATTCCCAAACTCAGGCAGACCAAAAGCGTTGTCGTCGCGCATTTCAATATCACAATTTATTTACAAGTCATTAGCTGATAAGGCCAAGTTTTGAAATGATATCCATGTGCGGATTTGCCTGTCATTTTGAATTATGCCGGTAAACTTCATGCATGGCCAAGTACTACACGAAAGGAGGACGATAAGATGAGTGTGTATGATCTCAAGGGAATAATCCCGGACCAAGAACTCGAAACAGAACCATTGGTATTCGGAATGTTAGCCTCAGATTTAACCGCATTGAGATTCCACAGTAACTGCGGCGCCCAAGGGTATTCCAAAGCCGCTCTAGGTTTAGTCCATCCACCATTCTGAAAACAGAAGCTCTCGGCTAATTACCAACACAAACGCACTAATGTCAACACTGTTTGAAGTAAGCGATTTTGGAGCTAAAACGATCAAAGACATCGAACGCACTAGTACGGAGTCAATCGAGGAAGCATGAGTAATGAGTAGCTTTGGGCGTTTATCACCTAATGATAGTAGAGCAAAGCCTCTGTCCTGCCTGCCAGCTACCCGCAATCTAGATGATTCATCATATTGAATGCATCCCTGATTCAACTATGTGACTCATAAGTGCAACTAGACTCAGTGTTTCCGATATTTTCTATTGTTTTAACAAAGCAAGTTAGCAGTCCATTTTTTGTTTTAGACCAGTTATTCTGGTGAGTCTGCGCTAAACGTGAGAAGTGGTGAACCTGGGCTTCGTTTCTATCAGAGCTCATCAGCAGTACATAGATATGACCGTGGTATTGTGAATACAGATGAGGCTTATATTTAAGGGAAAGCAGTAAGCTTAGCTTGTGTCTTCTGGAACCATAAAGACTCTTGTTTTGTTCAGTTAAACCGAATGTAGCCCATTCGGTGGCTTAGAACACTATCACCCCCAGCAAAATCAGCCGCAGCGGCTTCCGGATTACCCGAGGTGCGCAACCAGAATCAATAACAAACCTATGGGAGGTCAGTTAACCCTCAGAGAAGGCCTAGATAAAGCATATAGGATCAAAAAAGAAAAAAATGGTGATAGAGTAAAATTATGCGGTAGCTAAAGAGACAGAGCAGGAGAGTGGATGGGTGAATTAGTACAGAAAGGGATGTGACATTATAAATCTGCCAAAGTGAAGTGGTTTCTTCTCTAGAGAGAAAATCCAGTGAATACACCTCAGGAAAATAACGTCTTCAACGCAAATGCGTAGTGTGTTTGAGTATATAATTTCACATATGGATTGGTTCGTCAACCCGCGACGAGAAACTAAATTACGTAACGAGAGAAGAAAACACCTATCAGCGTGAGTAGACTAATTATTATACCATTTGTGAAGTAAAATCCAACTCTAGAATCTTGATTTTGTTGAAAACTGAGATTTGCCTGTCGCCTGTTATGTTCGAGCAATGGAGCCCTTGGAGTCTTTATCAATTTGTGAATTACCCAACAGCTCAAAATCTCTAGACCATTCCGGAGTTGGAATTTCAGTTGTACTGAATTCCAGTCTGACGACCGATGTAGGACAACTTGTTCGGTATATGTTTGAATGAAGCTGGGCATATCTGGAACGACAGAGTTGAGTCTCCTAAAAATACCAACTTGGTTCGCAAAAACCGGTGCAACAATGTGTATGTAATTCTACCAAGTACTAATGACGAATATTTGGTTAAAAACCTATAATGATACGTAAATTTTTCGGAACAGTTGTGTCTACTATGAAATTGATATCGGAGTGATCCAACTGGAGTAAAAAAATAACTGAATTATTGGCTAGTTACAGATGTAGCAACTTTCACCAAGCGTTTTTATCCAGCGTGACTTTCCGCTGTTTGAAGCCTCGGTATGAAACGCCGGGCGAATAATATATATGCAAAACTTTGTCGTACACTAAAATTTCGAGAAAAATGAATGGGGTTACAAAGTGACCTGACTGTGCCGACACAGTTTTTTTCGTAGTTAGTTTAATGTAAAAGCCAAAACTTTTTTGCACTACTAGTTCACGCATGCTAACGCTGCTCAACACAAAACGACGAGACAGCTGAGCGCCTTAGCAATTCTGTGGGAGTATTGACCACATGCACACCACATGAATTATGGATTCAAACATAACAAGGGGGCAACAGCTCACTTATCCAACAAATTCCAAGCATACTGATCTTTTTCTTATGAAAAATTGGTTCTAAGGATTTCCATAAAACTTCCTGAGAACACCGATTCCACAGACACAGGCTCTAGTTCTAGTTACAAGAAAGTCCTGCCCGCTAGGAAGTCTTTAAGTCGTCGAACTCTGTGCAGGTATATTTAATTTGACTCAGTATAAAGTATTAGTGTATTTAATTACTGCTCTATCTAGGAAGAGAACTTCCTTCCGAAAACCAGTAAGCCTTGAAATCGTGGGGCTAAATTAAATTCAGTGAGAACAAAGCGCTCTACCTCATTATCTATCCCGATCCGTCATGAAGAAATTGCCGTCACCCTGGTGTGACGGTTCGCGCACCTAAATAACCCACGGAACTATACTGACGAATGCACGTGTAACACTCGCAGAGACTCTCCCATCTTTTTGGTGAATCGGTAAATGTCTGATATACACACTCATTTGGTGCCCCAAGTTAAGGGGTTGAAACGTGTGTATCTACTTGCTGCTTAAAAACGTAGGCTACTCTGACTGTCTTACGCCAACCACCGCTCTCTTGCGGTTAGGTTTTTGGGGCAGACTATTTATCTGAGTACCCTATCCTACCTAGGTGTGGGTGCCATGGCAGTATCCCAGACCACGTACAACCATAAAGTGCTAAAATCACCTCAGGCCTCACGTAGTACCATCAGCCAAGTTGCCTTGCTGCATACGACAGGCTGCATAAGCGGAAACACGCTACATCTGACAGTTTACTTCTTCCCCTTTCATATTTTTGCTCTTTTTTCCTCTCCTCCCAGTTGCCAGCGCGACAGCGTGATTATGTGCGCAGATTTTCATCAATTTTATTGATAGTACTTCTTTTGATTTACTTAGATTGACTGAAACATGAAAAGGAATGCTTTGAAATCCCAACACGCCTTGTCCGAACTAGTGCTTTTTAGGACAAATTATATATCCATTTGAGGGTTTCTCTGTGAATGACATTCAGCTAATGCGTGCCGAAATAACAAATGTCCCGGAAATGTCAGCAGCTGTTTTCAACGACTGCTCTGGAAATTCCGTGCTCACCAGTGTCGAGCAGGTCGGTAGCTCAGTCAAATGTTCTGAACTCAGTTTCCCAAAAAAAGTCCGATCCATTTAGCTGTCTTTCAAACAACGGTGACTAGTGGAGAGAAAATTATAATTAGTATAGTGAAAGTTCGTAGTAATGAAATCACATTTAGGAAAACTTGTCAGTTCATTTGGAAGAACAGAAGAAAGCAATTGCAATGCAGGCAAGCGCAAAGCGGTTAGCCTTAGTCACGCTTGGGCATAGTTCGTTAACGCATGACTGGCCTTCCCGCTCATTTAATTGCGTCTGCGGGCTGTGCTCAACACACCTCTGTATGTGCATGTAGATGTGCAACTGTGCGCCGAACAAACTTAACGCGATGGACGTTCGAGCCTATCAGAAGCGTGGTTAATCGAAGTCTGTTAATGGGACCATTCATGCATGACAAGTTCGATTTGCTGGTACTACCACCCGGAGGAATACACAAGTCGTCATCGTCTACTAAGCCTACCAACACCGGTGCCAGTCATGCGACATCTTCTCTCAGGGGAGAGGTATTGAAATCATTAGTCTCCAGATGATTTATATTGTACAGGGAATCCGGGGGATTGCAAGATTCAGATACTAGTGTAACCTGGCCTAAAGCCTCTACGTCAATTATTTTTCGACTTTTTATTTTGCTTTGTACACTTTTCGTGGAGAATGCAACCAGAAATAAATCAAAACAATAAACTGATTTTAATGCGAAGAAACCACAGGAGGCGTCTCTTGAGAACAAGAGCCGTTTTGGTAGGAGAATGATCTCACTCTGTTGGTTAGAATTTAGTGTGAATATTGCTAGAAGACAGCTTTGTCATAGAAATTATGACCCCACTTGACAAACCACCCAGCAAACCAAACATCCTGCCTAATTTTGGTGGTTCCGAAAAGGCATATATCTATACTGCATAGCAATGACGGCTTTTTTCTTCGTAGTAATGCTGACATTCTCCAGTTTGATTACCTGCAAAAGCTGTCCAACCTTTGCGTCTCTTTTGTAAACTTACGCATTTTTCCTCGATAATGGCTTAAGTAGTAGTACAGTATAGAACGACACGGGTCGAAAAAAGGTAGGAACACTTTGTCAAGTGTGGTTGAGGCCCTATTTCTTGGTAGTATTATGTTCCCTGGAAAAAGACGCCTTCCCCTCGTCTAATGTATCGGCAGAAAAGTTACTTATCATCAATAAGTATTTGAACTCACAAACTGAATTCGCTTACTGTGAGCAATATTAATTCCTTGCAGTGGCCAACAGGATGCATTTGGAATCCATGCATATGTTTGCAGGTAGATACGATCCACTATCCCCTTCACAGTCCATGAGTTTACTAAGGTGACTGACTAGATGTGCAGTTTACTCTCGCCTAAGACCTTAAGGTCTGAAATATATTGAATTTACTGAATATATATATATGTATATTGAATCCATTTGAGTTTGGTACATTTAGGTTCGAAGGAAGATTTCCAGGCCCCTCTCCGCATTATCAACTGCGCTGCTGCTCGAATGAGACGAAGTAGTCCTCCCGTTAGATTATATCTGACGCTGTTTATCAGCATGCACCGTCTGTTGTTACCAAGTGTGTTTTTCTTATTTTCGAAAGTATGATGAGATACTTTTGTCCCTTATTACGGAAGACAAGTAACCTAGGATAAAATCAGCCACTAGCAATTCAACGACCTTGGATAAATCCAGTAATGTAGATCATCAAGTGAAGAACGTGAAGGAACTCGAGTTAGATTTCTTGAAACAGGATGCAGAAAATTAGAGCAATCGACCAGGAGAATAAAGATTCGTTCCTCAAGCACGTATGGGGATCTACTAGTTAGAACATGGTTTGGACAGGTTTTGGCGTACAAAATTGCACAGGTTTGTATACCAAGACCTTCCAACCACGTACCTCTTAAAAGTGGCCAGTCATCAATACTGATTTATTTTGATTTGTTTGACGAAGCCTTTTTTGAGGAACTTCCAGAAGATTTCCCATCTTTCCAATCGAAACAGCTTGGGCGCATCTGGTTGCATAGATGGACGTGGTCTGTCTTAGGAGCTGGACAGTCCGGTTGTGAAATTACGATCACCAATCAAGTAACATCATCAGTGCGCCGTTATGTATAGGTGAGTCAGTGTTTGTCCCAGTTGCTGACGCATTCTTACAAACATGGGAATTCACTCTGAGTGTGTCGTAACACAGACTTCATGAGACAGATCATAAGCGGTCATAATTCGTAAAAGGCCGTTGTTAAGGACTCCATGGTATCACCGTACCAGGATATCACCATACGTGTGAATTTCTGCACCTTAACCTGTCCTAAATATCATGTCCCCATTCTTACCTTGGGAACAATATTCCTCCTTACATTCCTCTGCAGTCAGCTACCGTAAAATGCGGAACACATTGTTCTGGTTGAAAACTATCATTCAGCGCTTTTGCAAGTAGCCACTCATTGATCCGCAATGAACACCGAGCGAACCGCTGGATTCTGGTCAATATCATGTTTTGAAACGCAAATTTTGGCACTACTGATCTTACCCAAACTTCTGGATCAAAATATCGGAAAATATAAGTCATTTATTCCTGTGATTAATCTACAGAAACGAAATACTGATGGAGTTTTCAGATGACCCAAGGTGAGAGGACAACTCCATATGGAATCGTGAGGAATGATTTCAGATTTCTGCAGTCCATGAATCGGGGTCAAAGAAAGGAGGACAGTCATTCAAGAAGGGCTCGTGTGAAAAGTTCTAGTTTCTGCTTAAACTTTGGGAAGCGAAAGTAAAGCTAAAACGTCAACAGTTTCTAATTTTGCCCAGCTGCTTCAAATTTCTGCGAGTTGGGCTTTTGCGAAATTTGGAACTCTACATCAGATCCGGGTCAGGGAACCGAAAACGTCTGCTCGCCAATTAGAAGACTATTGTGCGTGAGTCTCGGAGAGAACAGCTACCTTACAAGAAATACTGATCAGATAATACGTAATGTACTACTCATAAGGTTGCTGAAGATTCTTCGACGGATAAACTCGAGTGCAAGCGTTATAAAAATAAACGGTGAACCAGGTCAAAAACCACCTAAATCATGGGACGTTTTTGACTCTGTCTTGTTGATTGTAAAAAACCTGAAGGCCCATGGTTCCTGGGGTAAGATGTTCACAGTGTTTCGACTGGTATGGACAATGAGTGCGTAGAGGAGGCTGTGCTCAACCGGCTGCATTTTTTACATAGTCAACTACCAGTTCACCACGGACGATAAGAATAGATCATTGTACGTGCTTCCCATTGGATGCCTTGAGAATACGGCTAAAAGACTTTGATAAAGTGGTAAAAAGTGAAGTTTTTCCTTATTACAGACGGTCTCCACTGATTCACCTGATCTCATCTCTTGAAACGATGAATCCTGGGATTGTATACGACCTCAATTTTTTACATTAGAAATGAGCTCACGCGGTGACTGGTTTGAACACTTCAGTTAGTCTGTTAGAAATCCAGTCTTTGGGACTGGTGGTGTGATTTGACGTATTCGTATTGGCAATTCTCAATAATGCTTTAATGCCATGCTGTGTTTCTTCGATAAGTTTCCCGTGTAATCGGATGGTTGAAATTATTCTGGAGTATCGATGAGAACCTTAGTGGTGACGGCTGATCATGAGCGTTTGGAACTAGGCTTTGAAGTTGAGGCCCATTTATGGTGTTTGTGTTGCAATAGTGATTTTGAATTCAGCTGCAGACAACTCCGGTCGTGAGAATACAAGTACGCACTTGGTTTGACGTACAATGTGACCGTGGGACAATTACCAGATAAACATACATTTTGGTGCTCTGAAGGCGTGCTTGAATTACAGAGTCAATTTCGATCTGCGAAAATTGTCCTTCCATGAGGCTGGCTTGATAATATAGTAGTTGGCACTACCTGAAACACTTTTGGCATCCTCGGTACAGAAATGAGCGAACCACCAAAACTTACGGCTCAGAAACCATGTTTTGGCCGCACATAATGATTTAGTCATTCTACTACCTCAGCGGCGAATGCGCCTAGGTTTAGAGATTATTTAGCCCGTGAATGGTTTTAAACTTGATGTGGAGGCTCTCCCTGAGTGCAGCTACCCATTGACGTGTTCACTGAGCTGTACAATTTGGTTGCAAACGTTTTATCACCAAATGGATTGACATCACCAATACATTGTAAGTGGAATTGAAGCACAAGCACAGTCCACAGGGGAAAGAAGATTGGCTTCTTCTGCTGTAGTGTTGTAATTTTGATGCCAGGTGGGTCTGCCTGACCATGGGCATTGACCGATGAACTCACAAACGACCATTCACAGTACAATGCGTTGGGCTAAAGGCTAATAAGTGTGAAATCGTTGCATTACTCACCCTGGACATTCTGAGTGCTCAAATAAAGTTCTCTAATATAAGGAAATCACATACAGGACTAATATAGCAGAGTAAATTGCTCGGAAGTGATAATATATTAAGTGACAAGACTAAAGACCGAAAGGGTCTTTACATTTCCTTAAGGCGTGCACAGCTGAGGTGACCTTTAACATGGCCGGAATATACCGGCCAACTTTCTGGGTTAAGTTGAATATAACTTCGAACAAGTCACCGTCAGCCTCACACTATTATGGTCTATCTAAAATACGCAAACGTGGGTTTCCTTTATGATCTGTAGCGGATCACACACATATTTAGACTCCGGCTAAGCAACCAGCCCAAATTTTTAAACCGTGAAATCTCGTTATGTGACTGCATGGGGCACAACTAGACAGTGGCATCCCCAATATAGTTTTCTGTCGAAAATACCTGCGATGGTTTGCAATCACCTTTTAACATATTCTGTGAAATAAGTATGTTCTAGCGGCAAGTCTTTCTTGGAGTTTCAACGGCAAACTACATGGCCAAATACTGAGATTAAAGAGGCCAGCTATACTGCCATTTCGTGAGAAACGTTGCACCAAGCAAGTCATCGCTCTTGCAGAAACAAAGACAACCAATACTAATGCTAAGCTAAAATGATGACATTCCATTGTGTCTACAACACTTTTGAAAGATACACATGAATGTACTTGACGATTACTGAAACAGTACCTTCCAAGCTACCAACCTTCAGCGGAAAAACCATTACTTAAAGGGCTGTTAGCAACTTGTAGAGCAGGCGGATTGTGTGCAAGCCACAATAAAATGGTTCTAGAATATACCACACTAACCAGAATACACTACATGCACAAACCTGAAGGGGCTGAACTCGGATTTAAAACTCTAATCGCCGGGATGTGACACAAAAACGCTGATTGAAGTTTGTAAATCCAACAGTGCTAATGCGAAGGCTCCAGCGTGACGACAACTGACTTCTGTGGAAGGTCCGCTGTGCAACAATGCACCTAGTGCTGAGAACCGGCAATGTGATTCAAAGTTATCACTGTGCTGACAGGCCTTACTCACTTGAGACATCAACGCAAACAGTAGGCATCATCTAAGGCTTCCGACGGCATACAAGCAGCCAGCCGCACCAGTTAGGTAGACGTACAACCACACACATTTTCTCTAAAGTTCTCTTTTATGTGAACGCTGAGTTTGGATGATTTATGTCCGTAGCTCACATATCCTACAGCTATTCCAGCCACGCACCAAAAATCTTGTTTTCTATTCATACCTTTCTTCAACTTGTCACCTGATTTTTCTTCATACAGTTTAAATGATGTTCCATTCGTTTGATCACTGAAACGTTGCGATTAACAGGCTTTTCACTTTGTTTCGTGAACTACTGTTGCTAAGTCAAACAACCGATTTCAAGTGTTACAGCGGTGGAACAGTCAATCAGATCATGCAACTTATCATATGGTCGAACATTTGAAGCGGAATGCCGAAAACCTAGGCACCTCTTCAAAATTCCGGGAAATTATCCTGGAGCATAATACACTAACCGCATAATACACTAACCGCATAATACACTAACCGCATAATACACTAACCGCATAATCACGCATAGCATACTTACTGAAGCCCGAAAGATGTCGTGTTGTTTTAATGGACAGGCTCCAGTGATACAGTGATCATGTAGGCTATACAGACCGAGACTTCTTTCCTCAAAGTTTTACCACGCCAGAAAAGCTAACACAGCATAACCAGACAAAGAGCAGCGAGTCCCTATGTTAAGATTGATTTCAATATCAGGCGGTCCGTGGGTACATCCACTGTTAGCGGCGAAAAATTTGTGAAGTGCCTCCCCCGAGTGATTAGCATCTCCGTATTTATGGAAGCAACAATGCCGCCTTCCAGGGAGGAAGCACTAGTTGAAAAAGCCGTACGCTCCGATTGCTAAATGGTTTGCCATGACTGCCGGTGAATTACATAATAAGTCGAAATATTTTCTACATGCCAAGAGTTCGGTGCAGATCAAGACGCACGTGTTGTACGCGGTTGTATAAGAAGTCTAAGGTCTACGTCCTCCTCCAGGCATCCAGCCTGTGAGCACCAAGTAGATCAGCACCTCCTGGCGTTGACCTCCATAAACCTACACCAAGCAAGAAACACCTACCAGCTGAGAAGGTAGTCCTAATGGATCGAGAGGCACTAAGGATTTGAAAGATGCACTAATTATCAACTACTAACAACGACCAGTGAGGAAACAATAATTTCAACGCGGATCCCGGAACTTTAGGACTATTCTTGAGAGATATAGAAACAACAGAATAGAAAGCTGTACTTCCCTTGTAGCCAAGGAACTGAGAAGCTAGTGTATTGACACACTCTACGCAAAACCCTTGTTGGTCGATCCGAGATGAATACAGGTTTGGAATCCACATGATAGTGATCTGGAGCATGAGGTCGAATTTGCAGTGTCCGATCATACATATGAATGAAAGGATACCGGATGGACCAGAGTACACCATCACACGGCCTTTACAGCAAGTAGGATTTTTTGCCACTTTGGCAGCTTGTGTGCTGTATCCTACCCAGGAAATGAGCAGAATGAATTCCGCCAGCGCGTGTCAACTGTCACCAATTCCGTTCGGTTAACTGATTGTTCATTCCACATGGGTGGCCTCAACGCCCTAGTCAGCCTTGACAAACATATATGCAAAATGATAATCAGGCGAAGTGACGGAACTTAAGCTCTCAGCGTCTACTATTACGGAATTCACCGTCACTAATACATGGCTCAATTCTGAGAAAGCATCCATTACGACTTTTGTGCGTTCAACAGGTGGACGTGGACATCTTCTGGTTATATCATTGCCCGACAAAGGAATCTCAAGGAGTCGTTTTCGGAAAACTTTGTGGACAATCGATGGAGTTATTACTGGGCAGCTTTCCACTTTTGATATAAAAGCCTCGTTAAGCCATGTGACTAGTTTACGAAGTTGGTCAAGCTTTAAGGCAGAAGTAGAACCAATCAACTAAGTCCAGCTAAATCTGTGTTAGGTGTCGTTCAAGGGATTTTGTGTGTTCGAATGGATCACCAAGTGTTAATACTGATGGTCAACACCTTACATTGATTAAGCTTGACATAGTTGATTGATACTCCTTCCTCCTTAAATCTCGACCAACCTCGTAAACTAGTCACTTGGCCGGACGAGGCTTTTGTGTTAAAAGCGAAACGTTACCCCAGCAATAAATCTACCGACTGTTCAAAAACCTTTCCGAAAACGATGACTTCTCAGTCGGTTTCAAGCGTTTTTCAGCTGATTGAGTCCAGGGAAGTTTTCATGAAAAAGCTGAATCAGGATGTTCATTGCAACATGGTTCATTATTCGGTGCGATCCAAAGTGCGACTGATCGTGAAGAGACCCACAATTCGTGCGACCATCTTAGTTTCAACCAGCTGGATCAGTCAGTACTACAAGTTTTTGGAGACTGTCATTCACAACTTGTTAATGCAGTGGCCCCGCACGTGCTGGAAATCGGTGGACCAAAATCAACAAAATGTCAGGACGATTACAAAAATAGTTGGATTTGAAAATGAGAAGCACTAAGAGTGGTTTTATGAAAATGATGCACTTGTGTGTTCCCTGGGTGATGGGGAAACGCAGCTTTCATCACGGAACTCCTGTAATAGTTAGATTCATTAGCGCGCGAGAAACTCTGCGTTGCAAGGACCGAACATTTGAATCACCTACTCAGGTTGAAGGATGAATGTTAATTTCAAAATAGCCAACGGATTCAGTTGTATACAGATCGAAGATGTCTCAAGGAAAAATGTGAATCAGTGAACGAAATCTGTGATATTTCGTGGAAACTAAACTGGCCGAGTGCCCAGTTAGTTTGAAGACATACTAGATACCAGGAATTAGCACATCTCAACATTGCTTGAGAACCTAGATTCGGATTATCTTCAGGTTACCTCAAACCCTGTGGAGATGGGCCTTTCCAACCACTATACGAAGACTCAAATTTGGCGGACAGTTACTGTTCCACAAAATGGATGGGCCGCCGGAAAAGAGGAAAGGCCGGCAAAAATATTATACCTGGGCGGAACGATATTAGAAAAAGAGGTTGTTTTAGCCTACTGGTGCAACTCGGGAGACAGGAAATGTCTTCAAATGTCCACAGGCGCCACAATCGTACAACGGTTCAAAAGAAACATGAGCCGACACAAAATAGACTACTGTTGAGGAATCGGTCTTCTCTACACTACAGGGAAACTTTTGGCGCCCGTTTTGATCAGCCACCTGAATATATAGGTAAGAATATACCCTATAAACTGATATATGGACTCCAAAATGGATGCAGCATGATTGACATCATTTCTTGCGGCGCGTGAGCTGTAGAAAAGATATCTGGAACTGAAACAGCCGTGGTATGCTCTGTTCGTAAACTTGACGAAAGTCTTCGTCCCCCTAAGAATTGCAGGTCTGTGCATCCTTCCCAAAAATCTTGGCTGTCAACATTATCAGTTTTTTCCACTCCGGTGTAGGCATTCGAATACTTCTGGAACCGCCCCTGTCAAGTGTGAAGTTGGCACGAGAGTGAGGCAAGTCCGGGTTCAGGCTCCAAATTGGTTTACTCTGCACCTGACTATGGTTTGTGCAAGTGTTTAGAGATGCTGCAGATAGCTTTCCGATCCAGTATTGTCTCCAGCATCATTTGCTTAACTCCAAACGCTTTGCTGCCGAAACGAAGCCAGACGAGCCAAAGGTACTCGAGCTGCTTTGTGCAAATGACTGTATCTTATTTGCACATTTGGATACGGAACTGCAGCGAGTAATCACATTTAGCTTAGCAGCAGCTCGCATTAGTCTGGATATAAATGCTTGCAAAACACTTTCCATTTGCCAGCCTGCTCTTGGTTTGAATCAGACGTTCCCTATTCAGATTAATAGCCACAACACAGCGTGTTGTAAATATTTCCGCTAACTCAGCAGCGCCCTGTCTAGAAACTTGACAATCGGTAGTAAACTACATGCTCCGGTAACCAAGACAAGTGCTGTTTCCGGTTGACTATATGAATGCGTTTAGAGCAGTCACAAACTGCTGGACACGGAAATCGCAGGGTACCGAATTGTCTAGCTGGTTTGTGGGCGCAACGGTCAAAGTGGTTGCATAATTTTGAGCACTACCACAGCTACCTGGGTACAAATGTCTGAGCAGAACCAGATGTGCCGGTTACCACCGCATCCAAACTGAACCACCAGCACCACCTGGATATTTTTACCACATTTCTAGCCAACGTTTGCCAAAGATAAGTCCGCTCCGATTTCCACTAAACATCTTCAAGACTCTACTGCCACACCACTAGATGACAGTACCAGCAGTAGTCCGGCTGCTGGTTTACCGTCTGGTTATCCGTTCCCACCTAAATCGTGCGGTATTGAGCAACCTTCAGATAATATTTCTATGGCAATTGGTCCGTAAGAAGTGCGGTGTCCTATTCACAATTGCAGGAACCGATCGATGAGTCCATAGCCCTGTTATAAAAGAACTAGTGGATATTATTGTGTTACCATGCTTAGGCCCATTAAAGCCTCCCAACATGCCTTCGAATATTTGCCCACCTCAGGTGTATATCAGCATCAGCTGCTTGAACATGTCACCACACTGAGCTCCGCACAAATCGCTTGTTTTACCTACTATGCGCACGCATCCGGTGGATCAACTACTAGTGACCTGTAGATCCGTTTCGAACGTAAGCCCACCAAGCCTAATCAATTTTTCGACAATTGTGCTTGGAGTTTAAAGAAGTGAAATACCCTAATCCAAGACAAGAAAAGTGATTCCCGTTTTCGAGTTGCTATTTCGTGCAACCAAAACCAAAAGTTTAGACAGGTTGACGAATTCTAATAACCATTATTAGGCTGAGCTTAAGTGAGCTTCCCTGAATATGTTTCGTTTCGGTTGAAAGCGTCATTTTCCACTACGTATTGGCAGGATAAGATTACCCTACTTCTTGTGGGCTTCTTATGCTGAGTTGGGATGGTGGACATGAAGTACTATTTATGTGGGTCCGCCAGAAAATCGTCACATGCCAGTGCAACTTGATTCACTGAACTGAAGACACCAATCATCCCCTAATCCCTTTGGACAGTTAGCTGTCATGAAAAAACTAACGGTTGTTCAGTTGGACAAATGTCACAACTCTTTTTTTCTCACAATAAGCTTCACCATGTTGTGTGCTACGTCGAAGGTTCTGCGTTGTATTTGAAACTGTCGTGCTAGCGGAAATCTGAGGCGGTCTTTGTACATCACATTCGACTGACGAGCATCAGGAACACTGGATTCATCTAGGATTCAGCCGAGTCCGGCTAAAGCCAAATTGGTTTGCAAATGAATGCACTTCGCGAACACTAACTCATCCATCGGTCCCAATGTGATGACATTTTTCACTTACTTTAGCATCTGCAAACTGTTCCTCCCAGTGTGCATGAATAGCAAACATGAGTTTATCAAAATAATTTCTGTCTGGGTTATTATGCTCCCTAGCAATACAGCCTCAGGATAATCTCCTCAGTGAGAAAATTACTCCATAGACACCTTCTTTCAACTAAATTACATTCAGTGGAGTGAAACACAGAGTGTCACTGATACGGATATAAAACGAAAATATCAACTTATTTAAAAATCACCGCAGAATATTAACTGAACATTTCAATGGGATATTGTGAAAAAATGTAACGTAGAGGATTACAGCCGAGGCATATCTGGTTACGCGAATAGGCAGTGAGGGGCCGTAGAATAACAGGGTCAATTGAGCATGTGATTGAGGTTAACACTCGGTCACTTAAACATCTTTCAATGGTGGATTCCAATGGAATGTTAGGGTAAAGGCTGCCGTTATATCCAGTTTGAAATTTTGACCGAATTTGTAGGAGTATATAAAAATACCGAGTACGCAGCTAGCAATTGATCCTAATCGGATTCTTAGCAAGTGAACCTATCTTGATTACGGGTCTTGTTGGTCACACGAGAAAGTCTGTTCTTAATTTAAAAGCAGAAGAACTTGTTACAGACCATCTGAGATGTTCCTGCATTTGACCTAGGCTGTTTGTCGCCGCAAGCAAGGAACCAAAAACTGAGAAGATATCACATTAGCTTGAGACAGCTCAGTGGTTAAAGCACCAGCTTACGGACCAGAAGGTCCGTGGTTCAAACCTTGCCATCTCGATCGCTCCTGTCTAGACTTGGGAAACCTGGCGGTATTCCAGCCCTCTTACCTCCTTCCGTTGGCATGCTAGGCACCGAAAGGATGCAACAGCTAAACGTTTTTTAGACATGTTCCTGAAGGCGGATAGCTGGGAAGTGTTTGTTCTAGAATGTTTGTCTTAAAACTGTGCATGGAATGCGGATATGGATCATTGGTTGCATAACTTTTGGAATTGTGAAAAAAACAGTTTTGGCTGGTGTTTCCGCTATTTCATTCCGTCCACGCCAGCGGCTGAGAAACGCTGCTGTGGATTATTTCACTCCTGCATCACACTGGCTAGCATTGTTTGATAATGAGGTCGGGCGATTTAACGCTCGAAGAAAACTGGGTCTCGCAGATAAGAAGAGACATGCATGCAAATTAAATGCGTCACGCATTCTCAATTTGCCCCATTCTCACTCTGCCTTTCCATCAACACATTTTGGTGTTGCAATTATGGAAACTTTCACGCAATTAGTTACACTAAACTAAATGGTGCAGGTAGGATAACACTGCAGACTTTGAAATAACCCGTATTTTTTTATTTTTACTTCAAATTATGATTGTTTTATTCAAGCATAATTAAGTGGCCGATGTCTTGTCTTTGTGGTTTGCTGTTCTTTAAGTCATTAAAATTCCACTCTTCCCACATTTTGTGTGTTGATAGCTCACGCTAATGTCTATGTCGAATCTTTCGTGAAAATCTATCTAGGATAATTAATGAACTGAGTGAAATAGCCGTTTTACTGACTTTCTGAATATTTTCCTGTCTTGTGGCCGATGTCCAACTCTGAATGTGTAGACACATTAGTAAGACGCGGTAAATGGGATACGTTGGCTACTGGCGTGCAACAGCAAGCGTGAAAATACGGCTATCATGAAACATGAGAGAGTTTCTCGCTTACTCCTTCCATAGACAAACGGCATTGCATCTGTTTATCAACAAATATCTGAGTGACATGGCTCTATTTAGTTTTTGAAAGAGAGTTGTTGTCATAGAAAATCTTAAGAAAAAATTTGTAGTGCATGCTCTAATCAACTGTTTTATTTTACCTTCATCGTATACAGAAGTGCAATCTCATGCTTTGACCAGATTATCTTGCCTCAGAATTTGCTTCGCATCGGGTGGTGAGGTTATTTTTTGAAGCAACATTCACGCCTAAAGAGTGACGAGTTCAAACTTTTCTAATTACCGTAAACAAAGACGAACTTCCACGCTAGAACGACTGGCTGGCCTTTTAGTCCTCCAGAATATCTGTCCTCATATGGACTGGGCAAATGATCATGAAACGCACAGAATGTGTGCTATTTTATCTTCATCCATAGAATTTAAGTCCGTAGCGCACCGACGAAAATGGACGTTACAGCAGCATAAATTGGAATCGCTGGATTTGAGAGTGCACTTGATGGCAACGCGTCAAAACGCTACTAAATTGAAATTAAACTAAACAAATTGTCGCTTGAAAATTGAAGGAAGTACGCAGAAATAATGGTGGTCAGTCTAGTTTGGTAAACGACGGAATTCAGTTCACATAGATGCAATAGTTTATTCTTATGTTTGTTTAGGCCCGGGTAGATCAGTGAAAAGTATTACTGACCAGCATCTGGATAACACGAGGTTAGTCCTTAGTGAGCACTCGGCAAGTAATTAACGATCCCGTATATAACACTTGCTTTTTCACCCATCAAGTAAAAATATAACCCAGAGACACTCGTGACAGCCTTTGCTCTAACGTTACATGATATTTATTCAAAATATATGACGATTTTCATGTATGTATAAAAGTACACACAGTAGAGTGGCAGTAACTTGCAAGCTAGTATTCAACCGACGACGCTGCCCAGAGAAGAAGTTCAACTTGGACTGAGAAATGTCCACCCGAACAAAGCCCGCGGACAGGGAAGAATGCCTCTGTTGCTGTTAAAGTATTGCGCCTTAGGAGTCTTCATTCCACTTGTCACTTGTTCAATCGTGTCCTATAAAAATTCCGAACTGCTGACAGACTGACAATTGGACTCTGGTAAAATGTGAGGACAGCATTGTGGTTGGCATAGCATGTCTGTATACATGTTCAAGGCCAATGGTTATCTGGAGACATTTATATCCAAGACTATTTATGAACTTCCTATTCAGCCGTCTGTTACGACTGTTGCAAAGAAGTCAATCGACTTGGATCCACCGTATAAAGGTGACTTATTGGCTAACTCCATCAACTGCCGCTTACTTCAGTCCCCGCAACGCAAGTTTCCTCCTGCAACTCCGCCTATCAACCACTATTCGTCCAACTCAAGCCTCAAAGACAAGACGTCAGTCCTCACTCAGAATATGGTTGTGCATTCCTTCTCCTGCTGTTGTTCAGTGGAATAGGTTGGGGGCAGCTTGCTAAAAGAATACGCGAACATCTCTTGCTCGAACATCACTTGACTCAATGGTTCAGCCAAAATCTGGATCTTGTCACACATAGTGGACACCAATCACAAGATAAATTCACATAAGCCGTTTCACGTCACACATAGTGGACACCGGTCACAAGATAAATTCACATAAGCCGTTTCACTTTATCTTCCAAGTATCTAATAAGCTGTCAATATCGATCCAACAGCGTCGCTTCAACATAGACGGAGTAGCAATACGATTGCAAAATCAGGCACCATGTTGTCAAAACCAATACGTACGAGCTCTGAGTTTGCCTTGGTCATGTGACACGAATCAATCGACCCACCCAATTAAATATGAACTGGGTTTTGCTGAAAACCAGTGATCCCGCGTTTTCTCATTTAGTAAACAATGTTTGCTATTCATTTAGTCAATTAATCCTTATTTTGACCATTTTGACTCACCTGACAATGTGACCCCGAAAACATTATTGTTCGTAAATATGCTCTTGTTTAAACTACGGAAAGGTTCAAGCAACGATGATTGTTCTTCGAGGCTTTTTTTACTGATTACCAAGTCTTCCCCAATGGCACCTTTTTCAGGCTAAGACGACTCCCCACTGATAACGATGAGGCCACCACGTGAAAGGAGGCATGCTACACAACAGCTCAAGTATAGTTTACGTGGGGGTAGAGGAGCCTGGTGAAATCGTAAGGCTGTGGAAATGGAGGAAGCTTGTGTAACTGGTAATAGAAAAGAGTTTCGCCTCCTACAAAAAACAGGGCCAAAACCTCGGCTGTTAGTGAGGCCCTCAAAGATGACACTGGAAATCTGACATACGGCAAGAACCAGTTTCTCATTCCTCAGGCTGAAAATTTTCTTCAGCAATCCAGTTGATTTAACTTTAGTGCCGTATCTGGGATTCAGCCTGCTCAATTCCAACTGTGATCTGTGTGTTAAGACTCGCCCAGAGTTTCTGATGTACTGATGAATCTTTCCGCATGAAAGCGCGAACCCAAATGATCTACCGCCAACTCCGTTCAAAGGCGCTTCAGATTCCCGTACCCGGTTTCGGGTTCTACACTGACCAACGTCGAAACATCTAACTGCACGTCGCAATTGGCCTGAGACATTACGTGGTAGGCTATTCTTGGCTGTGTCGTTCATGGTTCTACGCTAGCTGGGATACTGTCGTGTTGTCCACACCTAGGCAGGAGGACGATTAGTATTCTCAGCAAAAGCTCATGGCTGAAATACCTGGTCGCAAGGCAGCGAATTGATGCCGCCATACTGCTACAATAGTGCGATTTTATTGAGGAACAAGTCGCTGTGTCTTTCCCACTCCAAACCTGAAGAACAACGAAACTCTTCTTCAAACATCTATCCACTGACCAACCTAGTATGAGAAGCTCTGAGTGTCAAAAGTGGTCCCATATTAGGCGTGCAGCTGGAACTTTCAAAATGCAGTCTTAATTCAGGATTCCACACTTCTTTGTTGCCCCTGGAATGTCACGCGGAGGAGCTTGGATGTATTAAGAGAAAACTGTGTACTCTGTGACTGTATTGCGACACAAAGTCAATACACCCCTCACCAAGATATGTGTAGTATCCGCCATCTGTAGCATCAGATGTGGATTTCGACGAGCGACTATGGGAGCGACCTTTGGGAACAACTTTGGAAAGGTCCATCCGAGTTGAAAACCTCAAACAAATCCAAATTTTTAATTATCAATTTCCTAATAACATAGCTAACATTAACATTAACTCACTAACTCACTAGTTCATTTGAACAAAAGTCGAAGGTTGTCGGGTGGTTGATAGTGGTGTATACTACGTTTGACCGACCACTTTCTACTGAGGGAGACCATGGTTTCTAGTTGAAACCCCTGCTGACAAAACATGTGTAAGAAATAGGATAGCGCAGGAGCAACACAAAATGAATCTGCTGCTATCAGGTTCACAGCTGCGTGATTTTTGCGCCCTCCGGGATAATGACCATGTGATTATCCATGTGCCTGTTTGAAAGCTCCACAAGAAATGACGATCTCAGTGGCAAGTTCACTGTTACTTCCTCTGTACTGGCGAGTTGATGACAATTTCGGCCTAAATCCATAAAGCCGCTTTCATACAGAGTCAGGTGGGTGTGGGAGGAAATTTAGGGATACATCATCACGACTGAATGGGAAATTGGTAGATGGACTCATTTGTTTATTGAATACTGTATATTACTACGCCTTCAGCCTAACAGATTCGTTTTGTTCAAATTATTTCCATAATAAACATCATGATTTTTTTCACGCAGCAAGAATACCTCACGATTATCCGTTACATGCAATCCTAATAACAACGAGAAACATTCAGATTCGACCTTCTCGCCGAGCCTGTATACATGGCCGTCAAACTCAAGCTTTTACTTCGGAAAATACTTTTTCAGCTTTTAAGGATGGAATACTAACCGTTCGTTTCGTTCCACGATATCCACTGACCACTGGTATCTTGGGCTGATCAAGGAGACTACCTATTCTTCATGATTCTCTTCAAAATTCAACATTTCCTAAGAAATATATTTTTACGTTCTTTATTCTGAATCGTTGGACAGTTTTATTCGAAATAAAAGCACTAGCTGATCTGATAGATAGACTGTTCACGGACCAAAGAAACGCACTTCAGGTTTGCCCTAAATATGGTCCAGACCAGCACAGATTCGGGAAAACATGTTACCGGCCAACGCCCTTGGATATACAACTTATTCGTTCCCCGATAGCCGTAGATGTAGCCTATTAGACGGCTAATTACGAAAGTTGACAGATACAATAATGGGTGGTCGGCACTGGTTTCTTCAAAACTACGGTTTATGTGTTAAAAACAACTAGCTGCAATATTCAGTTACTTGCATTCCATTAGCATTCTTTCGTCAAATGCTTCCTTTCTGTACCGTTTCCTCATGGGCCCGTAGATTTTGTTTTCTAAATTTCCAATCACCCGTTTATTTCTCTCCGGGATTGCATCACTTATCGTCCACGGTGGTTTGGAGACACAACGCTGACGGTATGTTCAGGCACCAACAGAATGTGTCATATCGTGATATGCCGGTTTCCCACCGGTAAAGACTTGAACACCTGGATTTCGTAGACTCTCAGATTTTGCCTCATTTTTCCATCGATAGCATAGTTGAAGAAAAGTAGATAAAGCAGACATCTTTGTCGGAAAACACTTCTTGTACAGAAACTTTTAGAGAGCTCAACATACACGCATACGTTTCGAAGTATGTGGAAATAAGGACTGAATTGTGTTCACAAGCTTCTGGGTTATCCTTTGCTGGACAAGCGTAGTTAGAAGCACTGCCCGATCGACAGAATCGAAGGCATCGTTGAAATCAAGGAGCCGGTACATATGGCGCATTAAGATGTGGCCAACGCGGCACCCATCCGATACAAAACCCACTGCTTCTTACGGACCAGTGTTTTGTGTAGAGCCGTCGGTTACTTCAGAATTGACGGTACAATGGAGGTCAGACTGACGCCCTGTGTTTGCTACACTCACTGCACTAGTATCGACTCATCTCAATTGTCTGGGGCAGTTTGTTTCTCCCAGATAGACACAAGTAGACTAGACAGACACTGGATGAAAAATTCACAACTGCCGCTGAACAAAGCAGCTGGAAGGCAGTCAGGACCAGCAGCTCGATGACAATGGAGTAGAGGTGCATACTCGAACACATTTAAGGCTGGAGGGAGCTCCATATTCACCGTCCAAGATTTTGTCAAAGGTGGGCAGCCCGAAGTTTAGGTAGCAGGTGACCAATTGAATTGCTGTTTGAATTATTCTACCCAACGGTTTAAACGTCATTTCTTGTTGGATATAAGAGACCCATTGCGATGCTTAATGGCCTCGCTGACAAGAAGCAACCGAGGGCCTGTTGAAGAAAACAAGTGGAACAGTCTGCGTGCATTTTCCATCATTTTCGTTTCTACGATTTCTTCGGGCTTTCTGATCTACCGAGCTTCATTGTCTGCGTGGGCACTCATTTGCACGGTGTCGGATGACGCTTCGAGTTGAGTTTTGGCCGTAAACAGGAGGAAAGATATGTCGCTAAGAAACTAGCACAGTCAAAGCCCTATCAGAGATCCAGTGCCTGGATGGATCGGCATCGTGTAAGGTATTCGATATCTGCCTCCAGTGGCCGTTAACATTCGACATCGGACCAGCTAGCAGACTCTAGTGGAGCAAATTCTGATAAGTTTGTTCGACCTTTAGGTGTACAAACTTCGCAGTGGCTAAACAAGTTTTGTGCTTTAACCTGGAGGGTACCGTGAAAAGTAGCAACGGACAAGTACATGGTCGGAGTCCAAGCAGGTATTCCAGGAGAATCGTCAGACAGTGATTGGCCCTCACCACTGGTAACTGATGACAGTGCGGCCTATTTGGATTCGGGACTGGTTTGTTGGTCGGTACCACACACCCAAAAGCTTTACGGTGTTCCGGAAATTGGTTTTAAAAAGGAGCAGTCTACGGCTAGCACATACCCGCAACAGCGCTCTCCGTTGTTCATGCATCTCCTGTACAACACAAAGCCACCACCCAGTTGGGCCTCAGCAGCACTTATCCTACCTACCATCTACCACTACAATGTCTGAGCTTTTAGCTCGTTGTAACAGAACACACACGGCGCCACATAAACTGTCTGGTAGATTCAGAGCTACAGTCTTTCGGGGTGTAAGCCGATACAACAAACGGTACAGGCAGTGCACCTGATGTGCACACCCCTAAGTTGTGGAATTGGATTCAGGCCACTGGACAGGCGACTGCCAACGAGTATCCAGTCAATTATAGTTCCATCCACCAGATGGCTCAAATAATGCCTACTCAGACATATCGAGATGCAGCGGCCTCCATGTCACCAGATGTGGGCTTTCGGAAGCGGGATTAAAAAGGAGTTCAATTAGAGTACTCGCGTCCAACATTCCTGTTTCCGACAGACTGCATAAACCAATGCTGAGGCATCCAGAAAGAACTTCGTATTATCCTGCTTGCTCCAGGGTTCGAACGATAAATGCAGCTAGATGGACCGGCTTGCAGGGTTTGAAAAATGAGTTCGAGGTGTTTAGGGTAGTTGCGAAGTTTCAGAAGCTGCGGCTGAGCGTGATGCGTGGCGAACAAAGCGATCAGTCTACGTGCTGAGAGATGCAGACAGAATACTCACAGTGGCGTAGGATAGAGTACAAGAGGGAATACATGAATGTCTAAGAACGGAGTCATCAGCGGAAGCATGTTTTTGCATATACACCCTGATGTACACTGCAAGTAAGGAGGCAGGATGATGACATCACGCGATGACCTAGTTAGCGTTACAATATTTCTGGTTGTACGCTGGCTGTGTTACTGCCAGAGCTTCCATACCTAAACACGAGGAGGACTAGGAGCTTCAACTAAGGCCTTTGGCTGACCGAAGGTCATCGGGCGGATGCATACTACTACAGTAGTACAAGTTTTTGAGGAACAAGTCGCGTTGTCTGTTCCACCCCCTCAGCTGGGGTACTAGGAGACAGTTTTCATCAGACCTGCCTGCGGGTGAAACTCGAGTGTAACTTGGTGGGTCATACGGATAGACAACCGGCCACATTTCGATAAGATCCAGTTTCTTGGTATAGGGCACTCAAGGAATATCTAGCCTAGTTGAATTTTTTCCGGGGCAAATGTATATTCGACGTCTAGGCGCGGGGCGCAGACTGGAACATCAATCTTGACCGCAGCCTTTCGACATAAACCATATTTTCCAAACATGCTGAGTATCCAGGCGGACTAGAAAGCTATCAGCTACAGATGGTGACAATCGTTCTAATGTAGTCACGCGTATTCATGTCTATTGCCTCTGCTTTGTATTTTGCCGAGTTGCTTCAGTCCATAGACAATACAGTGAGAGTGGTACAAAATCGGACTACTGATTGTTCAGTGCAAGTCAAGACAAAACCACAAAAGCCCTCATTCTGAAACCAACCGGTGATCAAATAAACCGGCCTATTAATGACAAAAAGCCCCTTTTAATTTCTACTTAATTCAACACAACCGCAAACGAATTACGTCAAATTGCAAAACCACTTGTGGTCTCCCAACCAGGGAAATTTATCTTGGTCGTGCCGGTAAGTTCATGATTTGGCTATTCCAGCAGAAGCACCATTTGCTTTTGCTTGAACCGAATATCTCGTTAAAATCAAACTATTTTGAGGGTGCATTTTATCTTGCGACTTATCAGTCAACCGGGAGCAACTGAATGGCGAGTGAATGTCGCTTTGAACTCCAGTCATGTCGCAATATTATTCATTAAGGTGGGGCACCAATTTATTAAGACTGCCATATGTTCACGTTTTATCGCACTGTTGCTTTATAGTGCGCCACACATATTTAAATATAATCCGTCTGAAGATTAACGTTCCTCTGTGCTAATTAATATAGGTCTTGTGCCGGGGCTTCACCTTAACGCGTCTTAATTCGCTCTCTGTGTCGGCGCTTGCCTTCGAAATCAACTACCCAAAAACTATTTCCCATGAATAGCAGGCCTTTCTGGAGGCAATGCAGAGATAGAATGTCCCAGTCGGCCGTAGACGTTTCCTGTGGGCAGGCATTTCTGGAAAGACAGTCCACGTAAGGCTCCACTCGAGCGAGCAAGAGATGGTCACAATAAGATGGCTGTAAGACGAAGTGTGCGCCGAGGACAGCGTGTAGTGGAAACACTTCTTTTACTTGCGAGCGATCTACATCAGAGTACATGCACATGGTAGCTCGATGAATCGAGAAGTTCTATTTAGTAGCCCAACTTACAGTAGTTGAGAGAAGGACCCACCGGTAAAGCCTTAGAGAAAATACCACTGAGGGACAAGCGTGATTAATTGCTTGCGGTACTATTCGGTTCTGAGGAGGAAATCTGAAAGCTAAGTTGTTCACGATCACTCCAATATCCACTGTTTTGGGTTGAAACAGCAGATGCTGAAGATAAAACACCTTCACGCTGGCAATCCCGTGAGATGAAATGAAACCATCGGCTCGCTAAACGCGCCATCCTCTCAGCAGGACAGTCAATTTGGCAAAATCCTGTCCTGGGTAGCAGGTCATTACTCAACTGGTTTGTGCTAACAATGTCCCTGTTTATCCAAACTCAAGACTAGTGGTGTGGAAATGCGCGAACCAGGCGTTACAATGACCTGCAGCCAATCAGTTAGCCTCAAAGAAGCTGAAGTTTCCTGCTATGGTCCATGCAACCGAAGGTGAATCACAGCCTAATGTTGCTCTGATAGGATGGAATGCCTTCCTCACAGATGTTCGGAGACCCGACGGTTGGACGTGCACTGGAAGTTGTGCGAAGTTTCAAATGAGGAAAGGGACTGAAAGATGGAGATGTTGGTGGACCGGAGTGGATTGAAATCGACCGCACAGTTGTTTATGGGCCTTAGTAGCCAGTTTTCCGTTCAAAACGGATGATTGATATGAGTTAAGCAGCATCGATGAAATGTCCTTCTGGGGAGATATTGGTATTTTACCGGGACGAACTGCATGGAGACATTCTAGAAGATAATGCTGTCCAAAATCCTTATTCACTTTTGGCTGCTTCGGGAAAATGGGACACCTCAGGTGGGTATAAACTATCGCCAGCTTAAAGCTTTCGCGAGAGTGGACTTTCTCCCACCGGCACAAACGGATGTGTTGTCCGATGCATTGGGTGAAGCCTAGTATATCAGCACACGAAACTTATGTAGGGCCAGTGACAGGTCACAATAAAGGAAGACGAACGAACGGCATTTTGCACCTAATCAAACATGTATAAGTTTTAACCAATGTCATTCGGACGAGCAAATGCTCCAGTCGTAAAGAACTGTGATAGCTGTCACTCGGATCAACCGAACATCACGTCGATTAGACAAACCGACGACAGACCGAAGGTTATCTACCGACTGGTTTGAATAAGAACAAATCACAATCCATCTTTTCTAGCTCAGCGCGTATCTTTCTGTATCTTGTATTGCTGTCTCAAGATCGCAACAAAGGACTCTGTAGAGTTCATCACATAAGCTGTGATTGCTCCAAACTCAGCACAATAACCGAAGATCGGTTCGGATGTTCCATCTTTGATGATTGTTTTAAATTTTTACAGGATGCAAAGGTCCAAATCCGGCACCCGAGTAGAATTCACCAAAATTTATTCCTTGGAAAGTTTCCGCCGAATTCTAGCTTCCCATCACCTAATTTTCTTGCCGCTATGAATGAGAATTTTTACCTCTCTCGGACCGACAAAGTTTGCTGAGAAACATCCAAAAGGCAGCCAGATTTCATACAGTCCGCAGATCCCCCTCCCATGCTGTAACGACTGATAGCTTTCATTCCGTTGTCCCTGCCGGAACAGCAGCTTTAGTGCCATCCGGATGTTGCGAAGAAGAATCCTACAAAGGCAACATCAGGAGCTCACTCAAATTTTGGCCCGCAAAAGTAACACAGTAATCGTGACCTTTACTTTCAAGATTAATTCATCTAACCAACAAAAAGACTTCACTGTATGCATCGGTATTAGAGTATGATACATGATTAAGTTCTGATGTCGCCCTTATTTCAGAACGAACCTAGAAGGCAATTGAAATGTCACCGACTGAACTCACTAGGCACATCATTCGTAGGACATCCTGAGACAGATCTAAAAGATGAATTTCTCCTTATCTTTTAGTGGATTACAGTTCAACAGTACTTGCCACCTCACGAGCTCCGCAGCCCAAGGCCGCGGACTTATGGCCTTCAACTTTTGTGGCACTTTCGTCGGTAGCAAGAATACTGAAGGTGGCGGTAATACGTTTTACAGGATCTGCATATGCAGGTAATTTTGTGGTAACTGCAGTTTCAGCCATACGGGAGACCAGTCGAATCGTAATTGCTGTGTCGCCGCTGAAGTCCGACACTGGTAGCCTTTTCACTATAGTCTGTTTCGGTGCATTCTACGCATAGCACTTCAGTTGGCTGACCTATGGTCGGCCAAAGCATTTCACTGCTATTCGTGAAAGCTGTCTGCAGAAAGCCAGGGAAGATAGGCCGATAAAAGAGACATTACAACAACCCAATGAAGGTCAGAGGTTGCTGATTCGAGCTACAGTACACGAAAACTTTGGTAGAAACCGAGTGAATACCATGCAGTGCAAATTAATCCGTGTGATGGTTTGCAGGTGTGTGCAACATGCTGGCATTAGTGTTCCCTCTCCTGGTCTACTGTCCTTCCCCAAATCGGATAAAACTTAACTGATTTGGTCAAGCTGCCTGAAAATAGAAATCCGCGGACGATTCTTCTAGCCATTTTCGGTGACCTTCATCATGCTACTTGATTTACTATAGGTGATGGTCGGACTATCTTCAAACCGCTGCTTGCAATGATCTCAGGTGTCATTCTGGCGCAGTTTTTCCTGGTCTGGACACGTTTGCTGTCTTTGATAAAAAAAAGCCCGCCTTTTTTAATCGTTACTTTTAGGAATTCTTTCCTTTTCGGGTAAATTTGGTGAAAAACTCATATTGCGAGCGTCCTCCAGCGTTCCGCTCCTATCTTTTGCTTGCCATATTTAAAGAGAAAACATTCATCTTATTATCTCGTTCCCCTAAACTGGTTTCTAAGTACGGCATTTATCTCTGCCTTCCTCATTCCCCTGCACCACATGGCTCATGATAATTAATCGTTCGAAATAGTTTCTGATAAAGGTCAACACTTAACAACTGATCTCCCGCAAGCTCTTTGACTGTCAGTAGGGTACAGCTGAAACCACAACGGTCTTTTCCTATGATTCACGACAAGATCGTTAAACACACTCTTTGCACGCACGTATAATCTTATGCTTATATAACTACAGCGTGTCTCCATATACAGGACATTCAGCCCTGTGAATGCATGGATTTAATACTGACTTGCGCAGGTAACCTAGACAGTCGGTACACAAACCGAGCAAAACAATGCAGAGGCAAATGAACACCGCTCCTCTATAGTCGTGGTTTTACTTGCTGGACTGAGGGCTAGAAACGTTGAACTTGAACGAGAACAAACTTTCACTTGAATCCTGTCATTGCTGTGTTTACAGACGGATAGGACTTTTTGTAAGAGAGTCTGGTGGGCCAGAACTAAGTCAGCAGTAAGTTTACCTAAGAACCGTATCTTAAATGCTTAGCCGGCACTTCCCCAATTTTGGAATTTAAAGTCGCCAAAGAACTGAGACACCTGATACGAAGTAAATTCCTTGCTCATATATCCCGTTGCTTTCAGTATTCAAATGTGTTAGAGGAAAACTTGTGACCTTGCGTCAGGCAGTATGACAAACAAAAAACTCTCAATCTGTCACTGGCTATGAACGCTCTTCTTCACTTCAAAAGAACCTAGGGGCTCTCGTGACAGTCACAGATGCGTCACCCTAATTCCCTATCTTTGATACGCCTGGTAGGACTCGCTGACCTATGTCAGTAAGGGTTATCATCATTCAAAGGAAGAGGCAGACCTTTCTCCCATTCGTGCGCAGTGGTCGGCTGCAACCTGGCGAACAATTTTTTGATTAGGTGGCTACGGGTTTTTGTAGATTTCAGAGCACTAGATGCTTACTGAGAAAGAAAAGTGAAGCCTTACGATCTACTACAGGTGACATTTACCCCATCACTTGTAATCTGTCAAGAACGTCCAGTCTCTATTGCTTTCAAACTTCATGAATACTGAAATAATGGAGAAAGCTTTGGAAGGACCAGGGGCAAGGGAACGCAGCCTACCGGCAGGCCGATCAAAAAACGTTGCTGTTTTCACGTAGTACACTACTCATAAGGTTGCTGTTTTCAATTCCTCTCCTTTCCCAACGAAAGTAGTGTTAGTTTTTTGTCGAACAACTTTTGAAACCATAAAACCAGCAGTTATATATATATATATGGCAAGTGAATTACTCAAATTCACAAGCGAGTTACGCTGCGAGTGAATTGGTTATCTGAGTTCCTCGTCCATAATCATGATGCCCGAAGGTGTCTCTATACAGAATATAACAAAGCCTAGTCCTCTTCCGTTCGGCTTAACGGCCTCTCCACGAAGTGGATGCATAAAGAGCTCGGTTTACAGCGATTGTTCTTTCCACCAGCTGGCATCCATGAGGCTTGATTGTCGCAGTAGCAGTGAGATGTGCTTACAAAGTGCATCAGCGTAATGCAAAATAACAGATATGGCGAAAATGCAGTCTTTTTTCACTACAGAAGTCGAGTGACGGACTCGTACATTAATCGTTATTGATGAGGCTTAGAGTGGAACTGGAGTCGAAATGAAGTGTTATCCAGTAAGTTAGCCTCAGACTGTTGGCATACGTGACCCAACTGATTAAGAGCAGGTGATAACCCATGTTTTTTCATCATGTAGTGACCAGCAGCCCACGTTTACCAACTAGCTAGTCTGCTTACCCTAATACGTTTTCTCCTTCATTTCCCGTCCATCATTTTTCAGCTTTTTTGGGTCTATTTCGTGTCTTTCTTTAGGTTACAAATTCGCTCATATTTATCCACCACAGTGGTAGTGGATGCGCCGTGGGAACAGGCTCAGCTTGGATCTCAAACAAATGAAGCTCATGATTGGTGCATTTCCATCACTGGTGATGGTGACGATAATAAAAAGAAAGGTAATACCAATAATAATAATAATAATAATAATAATATGGGTGGTGATGATAATGGGAATGGTGACTGGAGGAAGGAGAAAGACTGCAACGGTAGTGTGGTTCGCACTTTGTTCAACCGGCGTATCAAAGGGAATAGTACGCGTTTCTCAGTACTAGTGATTATGTCACTGCGTGGCGCATCGTATTGAAAAGCTAAATCCCATTAAATGATCTGTTGATAGGGAGATCTCATTGGGGAAACGTGCAGAGTGGCGTAGAGTAAACATGTTGCTTAGCTACCGGTTAACCACTACTCATCAACTGCAGGTAACGGAGTAATAACGTTTGAACACCTGGATTTCTAATCCTATTTGAGGATTTTTGAGATCCTGGCTACTGACAAATGTGGTCATGATATTTATAGTTTGTCGCAAGGTTTTTACATTATCCTGAGGTATGCAATTCCTAATGGGAAAGGTTTACCAGGAGGTTAGTGCACATGTGACAAAGGGCCGCAGATTGAGACAGATATCTATTGGAATAGAATGGTGGATTTTAACTGGTTCACCCATATTGAAAGTTAATGTTAGCTTTCATGCTTAAGGTTAAAAAAAACTAACAAGTCACCATTAGTTCTTCTGGTAAACTGATGTTCATGGGATCCAAAAAAACCTATTACAGGAATGACGCTTCCCTCTGCGGTTTTTTGCCGCCTACCTGTGTAAACTGCAACATGGTGTCTTTGTCCCATTTTCTTCTCTAATAGGGTTAGTCAATGTAGAAATGTTGTGTGGAAAAAACGCTACAAACCTTCAGCTGGTACGACCTATTGTCAAACCAAAATTGACAATGCCCGTGGGTTGAACACGATGACAAACGTGTCAGTGCAGTGGCCAAGGCCTGGAGAGAGCACCCCCTGCTGGTTAGTCGTTCAGAACCAACAAATGTAAGTTGATGTGCTGTTTTCATGTAAAAATGCTGGTAGAAAGCCCAATCGCTCCCAAGCCTAATGATAGCAAGAGATTCAACTGGTGTGCTACGGGCGCAGCAGCCGTCATTGCGACAACCTTTCACATGTTTGTATTTGCAGATGATGGTTTGGTAGCGCATCCACAGCCGAAAATATGACGCCGCAAAAACATGTGCAAACATGCAGAATAACATGGAAGAAATCAGTGGTGGTTTGCAACGGGTACACATCGCTCGGAAGAGATTTGAATATACTACGCAACTTGAGGCTGGAGCCGTGGACCAAACTTAAACAGGGCATTCTACCAACAATGTTGGTTACTCAGTGCACAGAATAACAAAGAACCTTACTTGCTTTATGTGGAACCAGTCACGTAGAATTTACAAAGGGTAACTTGTTAACGTTTTTTGAATAGTATTCTAAACTGTAATACCGTGCATTAGTCTTGTACATTCTCCATAGTTTCTCAAACAAGAAAGATTCTCCACAACACCGGGAGTGACAAATCGGTCGTAACACAATTTACGGGAGTGACTGCCCACAGCAGAGGACACCAATCTGGGGTACATAAGCTGTTGCAGGAAAACTCTCACCTTCAGGGGGGCTCAACCAAGACCCTTGAGAAGAACTAAATAGGATGTTCTCCCGGCGCATACTGAGAACAGAATAAGTCAGTCGGATGGCCGATTCACTCATATTCCATTACCAAGGACCTAAGTAATTTCTGACGCCAACGGCTGTTTCGTCCAAAGTGCTTTGAGGCTCCTAGGATGAAAACGTGCTTTACCAGCAAGATTCATAAACAACAGAGCAGTATAGGTGACACAGTAACTTTACGTGGAATTCTTCAAAAAAAGGACCACCGCATTCTTGTTACCTCTGGGGTATGTGATGCCTTCACAAACGGTTTTGAGCAAAATTATTTCTCAAACGACATACAGGTCACGGGACTGGTTTTTTATTGTCTCCTTCCTGCCAAGTACGTCGCTACATCGGCTTCAACACATGCCATCTATGTAGCTACGAGGTATTTATTTTCCTAACTGGAAAATGTTGTCCCAACATAAATAATAAACCATGGGTTAAATAGCAACTCTTTAAGCTTTATCGTAAGCTCCACCCAAGAGCACGGATACTGCAAAATCTTCAGTGTCCGCTGCGATAAAGCGGAAGTGACCAGTCTTAAGAACACGAAACCATCCTAGTTTGTAGGTAGTGAAAATTACCTGGACTTTTAACCGTAATTTAATCCTCAAGGTGCAGTTAGTCTACGCTAAAAACTGCAAAATATTGTAGCCCTGATCCACGTTTTGGGAGGTCTTCAGCAGCGTTCAGGCCTCACCTAATGCAGCCATATTGTCGGGGTGGCCTTGCTCCTGCGCTGCAATCTTCCTGTGGACTAAAATGGTGTGAACTCAGTTCCTTGAGTTTTATCCATGCCAGGAAGGCCAGTAGAGAGCAGCCAGATGAGGAGCATTGAATTATGTACTAGAAGAAATCCTCTGCTACAGGAGTGCGAAGGTGACAAACTGTTTCCTTCAGGCAACCAGCATGTCCTTATTTGTGGAAGCAGTGATGCCGCCTTCCTCCGAGGAAGGACGTTAGAAAACCCCGGAATTAAAACCCACACATTTCGACCTCCAAAAGGTTGGTCGCGATCACCGGCGCATCACTCAATATGGTCGAAATGGTCTTAAAATCAAAGAGTCCGGTGCTGCGCAGCCGCATTAGGAGTCAGGTGGTTACGCCCTACTCCATTTGACCTCGGGCCAGCCAAGTTGCTTGCAGCCAAGTGGGTCGGTTATTGGCTCCTGGAAGAGTCCATCATGGAAACCCAGAGGAATAAGCCAAAATAAATATTTGCTAACTTCGAAAGATCTGATCCACGTTGCAGCTTTTATCGTCCATACTCTATGTCAAATGAGGCAACAGGCATCTCTTGCTGCAACCTTGCTTCCTCTATCGGTCGATGTATGTTGTGTCACCGAAACTCGCATACATGGCCCCACTTTGATCATGCACCACAAATCGCTTAGGATGAGCTCACATGTTCTACATTTCACTCTTTACGTATCCAATGAAACTAATGCAATGACTCGTGGTATCTATGGTGTGGGAGTTGCGTGCAGTCACAAGGCTGAAAGTGCCTTACTGGACTGGATCCTAGTAAACAGTCGTCTTTGCGCTGTGCGCTCCTGTGACTCAATTAAAATCAGTGCAGGTCGATACGGTAAACGGTATTTATTTGTCTTATCAGCATACGCCCCGACAGACTGCAGTCCTGAGACTGAGAATGACGGGTTTTATCAAGAGCTGTCACCACTGCTTCAGTCGGCAAGAACAACGGATATAATAATCCTGGCGGTCGATAAGAATGCCAGTTTGGACTACTTAGTCAGGAAGAAGCGCAATTGGGTAGTATATTTAGAGTCGATGCTAAACATACGGATAATGGGGTTTGACTGCTTTAGTTGTGGACAGTCTGTTCCTGGCCAGTACGAACTTCCAACACAAATGCCCAAAGTGAGTTATTTGGAGGCCACCAACTTCAAGCTAGCCATGGACTCAGTTGGATCACGTGACTGCTAGTTACCGAAGGAGAGCCCCAATTGAAGATTGGCATTCCTTCTGAGTTATTCAAATTGACTCTCATCACGCCACTTTGCGGGCTTGGTTGCCACTTCGCTTTCTGTCTACCTTAGGCGTGCCGAAGCATAGCAACTCCATTAGTCAACTTTGGCAATTTTCAGGAGCTCAAGAATGTAAAGCTGATCTAGTTGGAAAACCACTTCAAGCGCACAGGCATGCTGTTGAAGAAAATTTCTTGAAGGCTGAATGGAAGCAAGTTAAAGAAGCCCTACTCTCAGCTTTCAAAGCTGTCTGTCCAAGCCGTCCGACCTGATTAAACGAACACTGGATATCCTCGAGACCAACAGATCCTATGACTGCCAGAAAGGCCACGCCTAAAACTAGCGACTGCAGTGGCGTACACAGATCCCCAAACACCGGATAATCAGGAGCTTCAGAATGACAGAAAACGTTGGTGGATTACGAAAGTCTAGAAGACGGAGAAGGCCTTCGCTAAAGGCACCGACCGCGACCGGTTTCAGCGGATTCGATCAACTATCAAAAACGGCAGACGTCGACCAGACAATATACGAAAAAGACGGGAAAGCAGTTTATTCGCAAAACCGTTGTCTTGAGCGATGGGCTGAACATTTTGCAGAGTAGCTCAACCGGCCTGTTTCAAGACTACTTCTGGAAAAACGCAACGAGTACCGACAACAGTCGCCGCCAACAACAGAAATCAAGCGTAAAATATCGTTCTTTTAATACGACTAGGCACCCGGCTCAAATGGTCTGCATCCTCCACTCTGTAGATTATCACAAACCTTGGTGGTGTTTGGCAACTAAATGTGCCCTGTACCAAACTTCGACACCGATGGCGCCGATGTGACGTCAGTTTTTGTGTCAAGGGCAGGGTGTGCGGCATTGCGATGCGCATTACTGTATGAAATAGAAACTTGGCCTCTATTCTCGAAGCATGTACGAAAGCTGTCAGTGTTTGGCCATCGGTCTGTCCAAAGCAATAACCTGACCTGGTGAGAAGACTGGATTAGTAATGGTGAGGTAATCGTGACGACTTTAGGAAAAAGGACTCCCAAGAGTTACTTAGGCCTCATAGGCTACGCTACTCGGGACGTCTCCTTCGCACGCCAGAGAACTATCTGCCGCATGAAGCTCATTTTTCTCAGCTCTGTGCTAAGTAAAATCGACTGAGCTGTGGACACTCTAGGAAATGGCAATGAATTGTGAAAGCTCTAGCTGATAAACTCAATTGGGTTGACAACCACCACACCCCTTGAAGTGGTTCCCAGGACTCAGCCCATGGGTGGCTGATGACTCTGAAAAACACTTCTCAGTGAAACCATCTGTGTGGCCCGAGAATCTGAGCTATCACACCCAATGTGTAGCTACCCAGTTCCTCTAATTAACCGAACACACCACTGCCTCCAGTGTCCGGCTGTATCTCCCACAATCCTCCATTTTATGCTGACCAAAATTGTAAATGTCCCGAAAAGTCGGAAGCCAAGACCCCTCGACTGACAACCGAACACTATACCGTCCGCCAAAAGCTGTTCTCAACATGGATGAAGCAACTTTATGGCAATTCTAGCATTACAGTGATTCTCAGCTATTCAGCTTAGACTGACTACACTTGTATGAGAAAAACTGCTACTACTTTCCGAATATTACTCGCAAATCCTCATGCTCACAGCCCACTATTCATCGGATTCTCTATGGGAAACTTGACAAGGTGAAAGCGGCTACTCAAATAAGAATATGTTTGACTGATAGGCTAAACAAGTTGAGTTAATTTAGAATCAGTGTAGCATTTGTACTGTTTATGGCCAGCACTGTGAGATATAGCTGTGCCTGGAACAGCATTGAAATTTAGAAAGTAACGTGACGTTATCGAAATACACTCATTTGGACATTCATTCAAACTTAACGGGGGATACGACTGAAATGTGACTGAATCTGTCGTTTATCATATTATTCAAGCTAACGGGCTGGATGGCCACCTCATATTTCAGTCCTATCGATGTTCGAGACACCGAAGTATACCTTCTTAGGAGAACCCCATTCATAAGGTTGCTGAAAACTGTTCAGCATTCCACGACCTGTTTCATCCTCCTTTGGGCTGGTAGACGGATTCCCCGAGTTTCCATAGCCTTTGTGTTCTACTTGAGCCGGTCATAAGTTGTTCCAGAGTTTTCAGCGACCTCATGAGTAGGGATCCTTTAAGAAGATGTACTGCGGTACCTCGACTATCGTACCCAGTGAAACGCAAGATGGCCTTTGTGAAACACATCTGGTTAGAGGATACCATGAACCGGAGATTCAGTTTGGGTTTCGCTAATTCTGCCGTTGGTGCCAAATTGGCTTGCAACTGAGTGTAGTTTGGGAAATTCCATACAGTTTAGGTCCAAGTAGAACATAAGTTTGATGGAAGCTCGGGCCGGGGAATGCGTCTACCTGATGACCGGTAGTGGCCTGTCGAAGAGTATTCAGCGGAAAAATGATTAGTGTTCTTTCGAGTAGATATTATTGCAGCAGGCATTAACGAACTGAGCTAAGTAACTGGGTTCCGAACTGCCATGAATCGGATGACCCGTTGTTTCTAGAACTGCTTTTAATGAAGAAGATTCTCCGAGAGTGATTAACCTCAAACCAGTTCTGAGCTGTTGGGGACGAGCAAAAATCTAACAAGATGCTTTTTGTGGAGATTTCTGGGACTTTGTAAGGAATGCAGATTTTGCGCTTACACTTTGATCCTCTTAAATGTGCACAGAATGAAAACTCAGGGCGTTTCCGTCCCGTGTCACGCTGTGCGGTAGCGGGTTGTTGGCACCTCTCAGTACCATTATTAGAACCTCATCAATCTGTTGAGAGGTGTAATAAATAAAATCCTGTTTTAATATATATTGTCTACCTATCTATGACGACAAACTTAAGTCCTTTTCTGGACAACACATCCTCTGAATCCTGAAGTTTTATCCGTGGTTCTGTTAAAGGACAATCTGCTTGTTTGAATGTCAGTGCGTGTCCACGCCTCACCAATCGATTGTTGTTGTCTTCTATATTGAGCATTGTTCGCCATAGCATGACTCAGGTTTGACGGTGATCACAACAGTCGCATACCTCTTTTCGTCAACTGTCATGTCTCTGTGCCGTGTAAAATGTAGCTGTAGGCTGCTGGTGACACACCTATACACAAGCGATGCCTGTGTTTTGTGGTTATTATGCTGATTGAAGAACTCGTCATAGTCACACTTCGCTCATTCGGAAAGTTCACATTTTTACTGAGGAGAAAGGTATCAACGAAGTTGACTAGGCTATTCAATAAAAAATTGTTAGCTCACCGGGATGGAAAAGGCCTAATTCATCCGATAATATGTGAAATAACATGCGTGCGTGGTTGGGCACCAACTTTACATTACAAGTTGAAATAGAGCAGAGGAATTTCTGTACCTCCAATGGAAATATCGAGCAAGAACTATAGAAACGAAGAGGTGAATACTGAGATTGGTCGCCCTGCTTATTTGGTTGAACATTAATCGATGAAAACAACTAATTAACTGTTGCTGCTGAAATGAAGCGTTGCCAGGTGTTAAGCCGATAAGGTAAATTATTCAGCTTGCCATATTTGTACAGGCTGAATGAGCAGTCAAGGCGACCGTTGTCATGACAAATTTCCAGGTCATAAAGGGAAAAATAATCCCGTCATCGCGCCTCATTCTGAGCTATCAGCGTGCACACAAGTTTACCAATAGCCCGCCCTCCTTTTCAAAAAAACATGGCAGAGTTCAGTCCGCAGTCCAATTTGTCTCGGTCGCGAATAAAAAGAACATCATTCAGCTGACTCAGACTTCTGTATTGGTCTGCACCGACGGTGGCACGACTTGTGTCCTACCGTTGCTCAAATCTTCAATCCTGTCACTTACTGCGTAGACTGAGCTCCGGAATTATGTCACAAATAAGACACTTGAACGCTAATTAAAATCTCTTTGGAGTTTCCGAAAGTAGAAAACTAAGTTTTCAGTCAGTTGAAGGTTGGCTTTCAGTGAGCACTGTTCACACTAAACCAGAAGTCTCTTAAAACGCTTTCACAGGACTGATGCATGGAATTTTGATTAAAATGGACTACTGTCACTGCTTAAACCAGACGGAACGGTAGTTCTAGGTCGTTTACTTTAGTTGACTGAAAAGTAATTTAAGACCATTAACAATATACTATGGAGAGTTTTGGGCTCACTGGATTTCGTATCACGTCTGTCTGACGATTTAGTGGGACAAAACTCTAAGTTGAAGATAAAGCAGCTAAAATAGGCTCAGTTTGGACCGAGGTTCACTAAGTGAATGAACAAAAAGTATGTAGTTTCTGGGTTAGAGGGTGGTTGAAACACTTGTTGTTGCTTTACCGGTTTTATTACTATGATTGAATACTCAGACCATTCGCCTTTATGAGGCATTTATTTAAGCATAAGATTTCCACGTGCACGGAATGGCGCTAACAAGTTCGGTATTTATTGAATAACTTTAGTTTTCTGGAGTTGAGGATTTACTTCTAGATACCATCTGATATAGTCTCAAATCATGTTTACGTTTATTTTGAACAAAATGTCCTACATATTCATGGTTCAAGAGGAAATTTCCAAATAGGCGTGACAAAACTTAACACGGTACTCTCTGTTTTCTCGGTTTACAAGCACGAATGCCCTGGTAGAATCAACTGTGATTCGCTCTGAAACGGATTCACAAGCTGAAATAATGTCAACTAAGTTTGGCTAGTCGGTACACTATATTCATGAGTTTCAAAAAGACGAAACACTGCGTATCTTCAGGCTATTCTTCTGGTCTCCCAAATTCGAATACCCGTAATCTGTCAAGGCACACTCACATGGTATTTTGTAACAACCGCACCAGCTAAACAATGTACAAAAGTCACCAGCAGCAGAGACAAGAACTGTTAATATTTGCCACTCCACCTCCCAAGGCCGTCCATATTTAGCACCACAATAGACTGAAAAGCTCTTACTATCGAGTGTCATCAAAATGCTGGTAAAATGACGTCTTTAACTGCATAACCCATGAAATTTTGCGTCCTGATTCCTGAACTGCCTACTTGGAAGCACAGAAATGAACCATACGCTAAGCGCAGTTCGTCGTCGTGCACGTATGGCAATGAAGCTAGGTACACAAATTTCGCACCAGTATCAATGAAAGTTTTCTATTTCAACCATATTAGTGACGATAATAGCAAAAGTGGCGAAAAAATCACTAACAGACTACTATCTATTTATCCCGGCTCAAGGCTCGTCAGATATACTGATTCACGAAAACTATATTCTTTGATGTCACTGTTCCCACAAATGTAAGCAGTCTGCATTTAAAACTCATTTGTATACCCATTTAGCGAACACTCCAACTAAGTAGATCACAGAAGTTGGTGACTAAGATGCTCCTCAAGTTCATAAAGAGTGCTATAGCTTCCCCAAGAATTCTTTGCGTGGATATTCAATATAATCACTTATTTATCCTTCACAGTTAATTAATCTTATAAGACCGGTGAACTTCATCCGAAGAACCTTAATCTTTGTGGCTTATCAGGATATTACGATTGAAAATCAATCCGTCCTGTTTCATTCTGTGTATATCTAATGATTTTCAAACACTGCGAAATTCGTGGTGGGGTACCGGCGAGTTCATTTCAGTCCTATAATTGAGGGTAAATGACCAGATCATGGGTAGATACCCAAACGAACCCGAAGGCCACCTTTAGGTTACACTTTTAGTTAGACAGCACCTTGCATGAGATATTTATTCTAAGCTCGTTTGCATCTTTCATTTACATCGGTGGAGAATGAAAATCAGCCACTTATGTTTATCTGCTTTTTTTACAGTACTAGACCCGAACATCTGCAGGGAGACAAACGCTGTAGATTGCACAAGTGAAAGGAAGTGAACTTACGCTAAGGTCTTCAGTATCGGTTATTACGTCGACGTACAACAATATTTTCCATGTTGAAATGATGTCACACATATAGTCCGCGCTCAGCTATATCCAACAACTCCGGTGATGGAAATAGGTTGCTCTAGCACGAGATTCATTCGGCTCTCAAGCAAACTGAATTGGCGTCAGTACAAGAACAACAGAACGCTTGTTACTTCGTATCTGACAGGAGTGAATGCGTTAGTGCTGTCAAATGACAGCCCGTGCTGACAGCACTGACACCGACGTCGCTGTTTGGTAGCCAATCACATCACGAGCATATGAGCCAATCAGGTGCGGCCAAGACGCCTCAGGTCGCTCGGGCAACAGTCGAACCGTGTCTAACAGCAGCCTGTCTGTTGTGTGAAAACTCAGCATTTCTACCTTTGACTGTCTTAGTTGTCTGCTCCTTTCTTCGCCTGCCTATGAGGTGGAAACTGTGTCGTGTGCGCTACTCATCTGTCTCCTCCCATGCTCCTCTTTATTGGACTTAGTGCGGCATTCCATTAGTCAGTAAGTTCGGCGGTGAGAAAATTTTCCCAGCATATAGAGCCGATCCAACGTCTTCAACAGATTAACAAATGCGAGAAAGATTCCTTCGGATTTAAGTTTTCAGTGACACGACGTTCACTTCTCAATTTGCTGCTTCCGTTTCATTCTGGACAGGCTCTTTTTGGTAGATGTTGTCACCTTGATTACCCTAGACTGAGTCTTTCCATTATGTGTATTGTGTATGGTTCTTATCCAAGATGTTATCTTGGCCAAAATAATTTCCAATTTTTGATAAGCTACTTTATCTTTTGGTTTTAACCCGGCGTTTTTTCTATGTAGACCCTTTTGCTTCATCGATGGCCAATATTTGTATGGTGGAAGTAATTTACAAATAATTCTGGACCCATCAAAATTGCATGATTATGTTTCTGAAGCGACATTTTTAAGGCTGGTCAATAATTATACCCACTGGGGGTAAACTGGAACTGTTGAAATAGTTAGCGATCATAAAACTGGTAAACGGGGACGGGAATATCCACGCCGAATTCTGCCCGAGAACATGCGTAAAGATTGAGCGTTGTGTGGAACATTTGGCTCGGTTGGATTAGCATGGGAAAACATGAAGTTACCATGCCGAGATTTATTGCCTGGCCACCACAGGTAACCTTCTTTAGGGGTAGAATTATCAGACCAACGGTTAACCAATGGAGAGCAACAATGTAGTGTTTGTAGCAATATTATGACAATCAAACGCAGTGTCGCAGCATAGTTTTCCAGCCATTAGATCTCGGAAGTAGGAATACGGTTATTTCCTAGAAATCGGTTGGTCTTCGAATATTCAGACTTTGTGGGTCTGTTAAACGGTAGTGTTCAAACTATTTCTATACTGCACAACGTCCTACACAACTGATACTACGGGATGTATGCACTTCGAATATTCTTATTAGCCGATACGATAGCACAATACATCAGCTAGGTCTGCTTGAATTTTAATAACGTAGCGGTCGGTGCAATTATCCGAAATGGTTGCATACAACACTGTCTGCTCGCTGTCAAAACCTAATGGATCAAAGAGATTCATTGTTCTAATCCACAAAGTTGTATTCTTTGCTAGTTTAATGTCAGGACAAATGCATTTATGTTAAAATAAGCGAAACAAACCCACTTCTGTAGGGGACTTTTTCCATTTCAAGAGTACATGCTTAGTCACCTCACTCCATTACGTGAAATTCCAAAGTTCACACTATCCTTCTTTGGATGATTGGCGACAGTGTAATTTTAGTTCACTTGCCCATGGCAATGGCTGCCCACGGAAGGGGAAGTGGGCATATCCTATCACTCACATTTACTGACTATCTCCTGCCGCTGCATTATCTGCCAGCATAAGCCATCGTTCGTTTTATAATAAGGAGTGACGTCGTCTATTCACGGTTTAATGGTATGGTGCAAGAATTTGGTGCGTTCCCTCGAACCTAAACACCCAATTTTTGTCCTCAGAACCAAGTGTTAATATCATGCTTTGGACTCAGTGAGGACACATGATCACGTTTTACGCCTGCACTTGAATTTGAGGGAAAACAGACGTCACTTTGGTGTGTTACCATGAAAATGAGCACAGGAAGCCTTCCAAACTCCAAACGAATCAATATACATCGCACGTATTTGGGCACAAGGACTATGCGAACAAACATTTTAAAAAACTCATTCGATGCCTGAACTATTTTTGAAATGTTCTCCGGGAAAACACTGAATTTGCTTCAACAAGTCATGTGTGAACTCACAGGTAAACTCATTTTGGAAACATAGCTTTCATGGCTGTTTATTTTAGTCCTTCCAAAATCCTTCCCGGTTCTCGAACTCGGTGTTCCCCCCTGGCATTAGCTCTGCCAAACGGAGCATGTGTAAGCGTCAGCCGACTGTCGAGCTACAAGTTAGGTTACACTACTACTGAAGCTACTACGTACAATCGGATTGTACAAGACTACAGTATCTGATTCAGGTGGACTTGACTGAGACCCATCAAAATTGCATTCTCATGTTTCTGAAGCGACGTTGTTGAAGCTCGTCAATAATGATACCCACTGGGAGTAAACTGGAGCTACTGAAATAATTAGCGATCATAAAAATGGCAAACGGGGACGGGGGTATCCACGCCGAATCCTGTCCGAGAACATGCGTAAAGATTGAGCGTTGTGTGGAACATTTGGCTCGGTTGGATTAGCATGGGAAAACATGAAGTTACCATGCCGAGATTTATTTCCTGGCCACAGCAGGTAACATTCTTTAGGGGTGGAATTATCAGACCAACGGTTAACCAATGGAGAGCAACAATGTAGTGTTTGTAACAATATTATGACTGTCAAACGTAGTGTCGCAGCATAGTTTTCCAGCCGTTAGATCTCGGACGTAGGAATACGGTTACCTCCTAGAAATCGATTGGTTTTCGGATATTTGGACTTTTTGGGTCTGTTAGACGGTAGTGGTTCAAGCTATTACTATGCTGCACAAAGTCCTACACAACTGGTACTACGGGATGTATGCATTTCGAATATTCTTATCAGCCGATACGATAGCACAATACGTCAGCTGGGTCTGCTTGAATTTTAATACCGTAGCGGTCGGTGCAATTATCCGAAATGTTTGCATACAACAGTGTGTCTTCTCGCTGTCAGAACCCAATGGATCAGGGAGATTCATTGTTCTAACCCACGCTGGTTTAATGTCAGGATAAATGCATTTATGTTAGAATAAGCGAAACAAAACCACTTTTCAAGTGCACACGCTTAGTCACCTCACTCCAATAGGTGAAAATCCAAAGTTCACAGTATCTTTCTTTGGATAATTGGCGACAGTGTAATTTTAGCTCAGTTCACTTCGCAATGGCTGCTCACGGAAGGGGAATTGGGCATATCCTATCACTCACACTTGCCGACTATCTCCTGCCGCTTCATTATCTGCCAGACTAAGCCACTGTCCGTTTTATAATAAAAAGTTACATCGCCTATTCACAGCTTAATGGTATGGTGCAAGAATTTGGTGCGTTCCCTCGAACCTAAACACCCAATTTTTGTCCTCAGAACCAAGTGTTAATATCATGCTTTGGACTCAGTGAGGACACATGATCACGTTTTACGCCTGCACTTGAATTTGAGGGAAAACAGACGTCACTTTGGTGTGTTACCATGAAAATGAGCACAGGAAGCCTTCCAAACTCCAAACGAATTAATATACATCGCACGAGTTTGGGCATAAGAACTATGCAAGAAAACGTTTGAAAAGGCTCGTTCGCTGCCTGAACTATTTATGAAATGTTTTTCGGGGAAGCACTGAATTCGCCTCAACAAGTCATTCGTGACCCCACGAGTAAATTCATTTTGGAAACACAGCTTTCCTGACAATCCTTCCAAAAACCTTGCTGGCTCTCGAACTCGGTGTTTCCCCCTGGCATTAGCTCTGCCAAACGGAGCATGTGTAAGCGTCAGCCGACTGTCGAGCTACAAGTTAGGTTACACTACTACTGAAGCTACTACGTACAATCGGATTGTACAAGACTACAGTATCTGATTCAGGTGGACTTGACTGGATTTGGTTTGGTTAGCGGGTTAGACCAAACAGGCATCTAGGTAAAGGTAACATAACAACAATATGAACTGATTATAATGACGAAGAGAAACAGTTTGAAGCAACAAGATGTTCACAGATTTCGTAGTCGTCACAACCGTTTTCGCTGCGTTATGTAATGACTCCATTTCAGTTTTAATCTACGAATGCCAAATTTTCTGTTATGCAGTGCAACATGACGGAGGCTGACAAGGAAGAGATCTGTGTCTCACTGGCAAAAGTGCTTAACGTCCTGAACACTCAGTCGTATTGGAGATAAAAGTCGCATTACATTGAGAGAGATATTTCGAAACTTAAGATCGACAAATTTTCCTTAACAAAGCGCTCAGTCTGTCCGAGTGGTTGTTCCCTACGAGGATTACCATACCCTACTCTCTGTCATTGTAGGGTGCGTTGTTGTACTCAGTTGGAGCAACCTGCCATGAAACTCCCAGTCGGAAAATGATCGCATTGATCTTGCCCGAAAGTGAGTAGAGCTTCTTCAACCCGACAAGTTTATTAAAGTTAACGATAGAGACCCTGTGAGTGTCGCACGAACATCACACAGTATGGTTCAATGGGGCACGGAGGCACACCACTGTGGGCTCCAGCCTTTTCCTGATGGCTCATTGGTTGATTTGCTTAAATGCGTGGGTCATTTTGTCTTCTGCGTTTTCCTCTGAAAGCCTCTAAGAACAGGGAGCTATGGACAGTCATTTCTGATTGGAATTCATATTTAATGGTTCAATCATTTCAAGGGATAAATTTAGGCTACGTTCAAATTCATGCCCATTCACAAAGGAGTGATATCTGTCACATTGCCCATCACTTACCTTGCGTGCAAAAGAAAGGGGTGGTTTCCAGTAGCTGTGTTCGACAGTTCATGCTTACCGTGGGACAAATAATCTATGCTTCAACACTCTGTGCTCGCTCGCAAGACCGACATGAAAATCGCCGCTCCTGTGTGTACCATCCAAAGCGCTGTCCCGATTCTCGTTGTCGCACAACAACTGACTGAACAAAGGAACCGAAAATGGTCACGCGGTGGACTCAACATTTTCAAATCCCGTTCTCATAGATTTGGTGTTTACCAGATCCTCCAGCACTAAAAATAATCAAATGACTGATTCGAAATCAATCGTAGAAGCTGAACCAGGAAATTCCTAATTTGGATTCATCACACGCACAAACGAGGCGGCTGTCCGCTGTGAACAAAAGTTGACCGAAATCGATATGCCACTGACTCTTCTATATTTGACATTCACCTTCACACCTGTCTCATCTCTTCCGGTTATGGTGCTATAATTCTGGTGAGTCCACACCAAGTGGAGGAAGCACTGGACTCAAGTTTCGCTCCTACTGTATATGAATATTCCATCTTCTATCTATTTTACATTTAATACGTGTGTTATGAATTCTTTATTTCTAGAAATAAACGCATTCTCCAGAGCTAAATTCATCTGGATTAGTGCGTACTAGATATTGCATGAGAATCGCGCAGTTGGAGAAACCACTCGACGGAGTCAGGGTAGTGCAGTTTCGGAGTGATTTGATCTTATGGAACCTCGTTTCTACAAGAAGATTTTTCACTGTGCTGGGTCTGTTATATTGTCCTTCTCGCCTAAAGACGAGCCTAGTCTCCGGAACGCGGGTTCTATTATGTTCTCTGGAGAAGTTGACGCTTGATGGTTGTCGCTTTCACAAAACAGTGCACTGAAGGTGTGATATGCAAATGTGTAATCGCTGGAGGCCGCTATGTAGCGAAATAAGAATGTTAGTCGAAACCAGTTGACAAATGTATCTCGATGTACAAGAGTATAGTTGGCAGCTTGTATCCTTCACGGTGTAATTTCTAACCCCCAATTGGGTCTTATTTTCCTCACCCAATAGAACTTTCTTGTTGTCTATTAAGTCTTCTGTGCGGGCTCTGTTTGTTGGAAGACAGAGTAGTTCCTTGCATTTCCGATTATGATTTCCTAAGGAATCTTGAGAAATATATCTAATTTTTGCAACACCTGATGTAAGTAATCTCAATCAAACGCGCCTTCTGAAGTCTATAAAGTAGGCGCAAAAATAATAAATTATTAAGAAAAAATAATGACAGGAAAGCATTGAAATTCGGGGTTAACATAATCTGTTGATTAAAACAGTAGAAAATGGTGGAGTAGTAAAAACATAAATGCATAAATCTACTGAATAGCCACACCCGACTAAAACTTTGCATCTTCTATTCTACTGTGTTCCTTGGCATTAGATCGTCTGACACCGTTCGTTGGGTTAGCCTTAAATTCTCACAACTGTAAAGCAGCAAAGCTACTCCTTCCAGAATTTTCACCTTGCGTACTGATCCTCTTTTTTGAGCCCCGCCCTACTCGATTAAAGTTTCTATTTGAGATTTCGTCGTGTTACTGAAGCTAGGCCGAAAAGCCGAGCAGCACCGCACACTTGTTTCATCCTTATTGGGATTCATCAGCATTGCGCGTCTCACAAAACTCAATTGAGTTTACCCCCGCAACCACCAATCTAGTAGCTTTAAAACTTCACCGTTTGGCCACAAGCAATGATGATTAAATTCCACACTAAAGGTCTTCACAGTTGATTTACTTTTACGTGTCACCACACGTAAAAGTGTGGTGACGCGGTTGACAGTAGTAGGGAGTATACTCTACCTGTTTACGCGTATTGAATATGGTAAGAAACATCCTTCTACTCTTCCAACTTAACTGTGCCAATCGGTTCAAAGTAATCCGCGGGTAAAAGGTTATATCTATGCCCCTATAATCTTTGTTCAGCTATTGATTTGACCAAAATCTGAGATTATCAGTTGTACATAAATTAGCAAATCCCCTTCTGGAACAACTGCTTTTTTCAACGCACATCATAAATTGGGCAACAACCCCGCGTTCTTGGGGTTTATGTGTCGAGTGATGGCTTGCTTCGACACGTGAGCGAGTCGATATTTCGGTCCACTTTCCAGACACCGCAGAGGGGGGGAATTCCCTCAAAGATAGAGAGACGATGCTGTACATCAGCCAACTGAGTAAGGTGGGTTTGCATTTTAATCCGTTCGATAAATTTTGATTCATGAACCTGAGAAGTCTGTCCTTCCTATATGATGGACGCAGTAGGCTCCCGGATACTTCAGGTCTTGCTAGCTCTTACATTTCAAACAATAGAGTTTGTGGTGACTTGTTGGTATATTTCCACAGATAATTAAGCACAATCTTGTCCTAAAGCCGTCTTACTTTTGCACTTTGGAACAGCTCAAAAATAGTGCGAATGAATAGATTGCACCGTAGCTGCAAGTGTGATTTCGCAATTGATTTCTTGTTCTTTGGTCAAAAGTGCTAGGCAATCTGGTAATTTTTTTCTGATGTCCATAAACTGCATCATCTCTACCCGATTCGACAAACGTATGGTTTCCCTGAAGCTCGAGTTGACCTAAGTATTTGCATTGTGCGTTATTTGCGCCATCTGCCAGTGTTGGTATCAATGTTTGTAGACGGTGTTTGCTACCTCCAAGTCTGTGTGACTTTTGTCTCTGTTTCTTCGTATTCCGTTATATTCTCTGTCATTGCAGTAATATGCTGTACTGTGGGATATCCTGTTTTTTGTTTTACTGTAACACGTTGAGATGATGGTCGCTGAGCTGGGCTCATTGAAAGCTGAGTAAGTGCCTGTTGACCTGTTTGTTAGGCGTGACAAGTAGCTTGCAACCGTTCCATCACGAACCTACACTGTTTGATGCTTTAACAAACTAAGGGGGTAATAATTCACTGAATAAACTCAGAGGATTGGTATGACGTCCCTTACTTTCCTATCAAGGTTTCCAGGCCGTTATTGTGTATACCTCTGAAATGCATGTAACCTTCAACGTACATATGACCAACTGCGATTAATTTAGTTATTATTTCTTAGGTGACAAACATCCTCGGTCAAGAATCTCTCGATTGAAGTCATGGATATATATATATATATATGGATCTCAAAGAGCTGTTTTCGTTACCCTGTTCCATGATCACTTAACTGGATTTTCCTGCTAAATTAAACGGACAAATAGCAGTCAGTTTTGTAACCAGGAGGAAATAAATCATCATCATGCTATACTTATATATACGGAAGGCATATCTCTTCAAACCTGCAAAGAAGAGGTCACTTTAAACTTCTTTCCACAGCATAACATGTTACTCAAACCGATTAAATGAAAGCGATTTGTATGTTCTGACTGCAAAACTTTCATGTTCAAATGCTAAACCAGGGTACACCCTACACTGCGTACATGACACCAGCCTGACAAAGTGACATTCCGATAACGAATGACGCATGCTGCCTCTACCACAGAGTCGTGACCCTACACAAACTATGCCAGAGTCTGATGTAACTGATCTGCACTGATGACCTCTTTCTTGTTACGTGATAGATGGCTGGTTTGCAATTGTTTTCGTGTGACCAGCCGCCAAATACTTACCTGCCAGCACCTTGCTCGGTTTGTCATTGCTCCATGCACACATGCAAGTGCTTTATTTCGGTTCGGTTTGAGTGACCCTGAATTCACACACTCTCACCTATGCGGGCAGACAGCCGTCTACTAAATTCAATGCTATATCAGTTTAGAACACAGCGTTCTTAGCATTCAATAGAGTACTAGACACATGCTTTTACTCAAAACATGACCCTACTCCCTAACTACTGTCAAGAAAAGCCTCTGTATTTTCACAAGCGGTCGTAGATATTCACAGGCTGTAAGCAGCCACATAAGGAACAGTATTCAACCTAGACCGGCAATAATAAAGCTGACGACATAGATGCTTCGCCGACCCAGACTTCGCACAAAGACAGAGGAATAATGTGAAAAGCCTCAGTTTGAAAACCATAGTAATATGGTAAGTACCAGCTGTCTAAAAATCACAAGATAAGTAAGATATCTGGACGATCACTCGCAGCTTAGGAGATTTATGGCACCCATTGCTCTTCGTACGTCCATGGCGCTTGTCAGTAAGATTTGTGGGGTCTCTAGTGTTCTACCAATAGAGTCATTTCAAATCCGTAGTTGCTCCGTGATAGGAAAGTTCAGTTCCCGCTGTAAGAAAACTTTACGAATAGCGACCAGAGGTCACCAAAAATAAATCGTATCTGGAGTGCACGAACTCAGGGGCTTACCATTGGTGGTTCTTTATTCGCATTTCGGTATGGAATATCGGCACAGAATTAAAAAGTAAGTCTAGTGAGGTTCCACTAGCAAAATTTCATTTCTGTCATAAAGACAGGTAAGTCTATTTTTACAAAAGGTTCCGGTCGAACGGCTCCTTGTTGCAGCCCTTTCTACTTCACGCAGGCACTCTAGTTAACAGCTGGGGATATGTGGATAAACACTGGGCCGTTGATCCATCCAGTTAACGAGATTACCATTGCGAGATCTGCTTAGAAGAACATTCTGCCTTTGAACAGAAAATGGTACACTGTAGCTTTTTCGGATGTCGGTTTGGAACAACAAGGCACCAACTATGGGCATGTACTCGGTTATCCAAGGTTTCTCAAGCCTGTAGAATACAAACTGCTCAATTTTGTGGTTTATATACTTTTATATCTCAATTCCACGTTCTCCTACAGTAGTTTCAAAGTAAAAGATGCTATTTTCAACGAGTGTTTACTCGCAAGCCAATTTCTCTATAATAAGCCTAGCTGCATGAAACATATATATTGTATTTGTTCACATATAGGTATTGGATATTGGAAACATCAACAACTTATTATTGAGAGGCTGTCAACCGTTAGTTGAGCATGATCTGTGCTCTCAGTCGGTCCATTAGTTTCTGGTAGTGGGTGTCCTTATTGATGGATTATAAAACAATACTAGAAACGGTATCACTCAATTGATCTATCTGCCACGGTAATCAAGTGCAACAACAAAATGAATACGATTCATCTACCAAGGATATCACTAACTTTGCTTTACAGTCACCTAAGAGGAGTTACCAGTTTGCCATATTTACTGACCTTGACCAAAGAGTAAAATGTTTTCCTGTCAGAGCGACCAACGTTTTGCACTTAACGAACAGAATAGTCCAAATACAACCTAGCAGACGTAATCACAACTGCCATGTTCAACGAACTATAGAGAAAGTAAGGTACAACATGTTTGATGCCCTGCGCCCTTATCCGAAGGCATTTTCGGCCCGATTTATACAGGCAGAAGAGCGCAAGACGCAAAGAAATTACGATACGGATATAGATGAATAAACATTTTCAGATTCATTCGGTCTGTCCTTAGCTGACGAAATAAATCAATAACAAAATCCATTTTTATATTGACGCCCAAAGTCTGTAAATTAAATAGCTGGCAATTTTTTTAAGAAGGTATATTATAACCCTGTAATACCGTACATCTCCATCAGTTGTCAGAACATCGGTACCAAAACACAGACATTTTGTTGTGTGCGGAAATGAGAACGGCTGTGAATTTGTCATGCTTCGGTGTAACATACAATCAGTCGACTTTCAAGATGCGAATTCTGAAAGTGACCACCAAGGTGTTGAAGTTTTGGAGCCTGACAATGATACGCTTTCAAAATATTCCCAATACTGATCCCAACTTTGATAAAACTTTAGCGTCAGTTGACAGAAACAGAGAGAAAAATCCGTTTCAATAACGCATACTATGGGTTATTTAATGTATAATACTGTTTATAATTAACTGCGCTTTTATGTCCAAACGGGCCGGCAACGCCATATACAGGAGCAAGTTTTACTAGATTTTTTCATGCAAACAATGTCTGTGGTAGATTGAAGTGGTCTCTGTAGAGGAGCATTACCATATATAGGAGCAAGTTTTACTAGATTTTTTTCATGCAAACAATGTCTGTGGCAGATTGAAGTGGTCTCTGTAGAGGAGCATTTACAGTAGAATTACAGTAACAATGCACTGACCTCAAACTGACATCTCCGTGTTATCAAGATTTGAGGCACGCACATTGCCGATTGGCGGTACTGACAAAAGGGGTTGCCCTTCGCCAACAGAGACCGCTCCGTCAATGAAATCAGCTTGGTGCTTGGTCTTTGTTCGGGGGGACAACTGTGTATATGCACAACTATACAGAGCCCAAAATATGATGCGTCCTTTGTACCGTCTTAAACCGTAGCTTTCTAAAAAGTGTACCCTGTGTGTTAGGAAGCGGATATAGTTAATCATACTACCCCAGTATATTTAGGCATAGTTCAAGAAAAAATGGCGGAAAAACATTTAAGTGTTTTACAGATAGATCATTCGGAAAAATAGCTGTTTTCACCCCGGAGGAATGGGTTTCAGAAAAGTAATTCCGTAGTGTTGTATTAATTAGTTTTCTTACTACATACATGCGTTTGATGTCCTTCACACAGGATCACATTCAGAAGAAAAGGAAATAAAAACTAGTGAACAAGAACGCCTTGAGCCTATAGTTTTACAAGTTAGGTTGAGATTCACACTGTAGACTGTTGTCCGCTTTTAGAGAATGGTATGTTGCTTTCCTGTATTCGGCCCAATTCGCCATGTTGTCCGGTGCACGGAATAGTTGGGGAATTGTATTTCATCAACAATTTCTTTCGGAAAGAAGGTACGCAGACCTATCGTCCTACGTTCGAACACTCTTCATAGGGATCAGTGAAGCCAAGAAGAGCTTTATGCACCAGGAGATGAACTTCTGGCGTACGAAATTACAGTACGGCTGGTGAAGAGCATAGAAACATGGGAGAAATAAGGACCATGTCGCAAGTTGGTTAATAGCCTCTTCAGTCAGAAGCGGTCCAGTCAGACTGTCCATTACAAGGTACTTTTGTCCATACGCCGAAATTTCCATGTAAAAATGGAACTTATGGAGCTTACATGACGGGTGTAGAAGTGTCTGAAGTTTGGTAAGGCGTATTGTAGAAAAAATGAAAATAGGGGGTGGGAATTATAACATGTGTCACTTCATCTTCCGACCACAAAGCTGACAGGTACATCCCTCATTATCTCTGCATTCGTTAATGCCAGCATTTAGACCGGAAAGTACAACATGGAAACAGCAAATATGACGTGGGAGGACACCTGGTGCCGCAAACCTCAAGATCAGTTAGTGGAATACATGCAGCATCCTGAGGAAAATACCAGTTGTGGGGTGAACCCACAAGGGGGAGAGGGGGGTCACTTATGATATCGGTGTACTTTGCTGTAAAGGATCGTTCAGTAAGGGTTCCATATAATAGGAGAAAGGTCAATTAGATATGATGGGTGAGGAACTGGGCGTTTTTTATTTCTAGTGAAGGCGACTTCCTGAGACAGTTCCGTGAGTACATTAAATCCAGCCCTTAGGTTTAAACTAGCTGCCGGTATATCGCGTGTGTAGTTAAGCGAAAATGTCAGCTTGCTTACATCCCACTAGAAACCTTATATAAGAATGATAGTAACGATAATAATAAGAGAAGACGGCAGCCTCCTAACGGACAACCGGTTGTGTTGAGGAGTGATGTGGAGACCTGGCCACCTAGGCGTGTAATCTGAATCCGATTCACGACATAGCCTTGAAGAAACCATATAAGATCTGCTCTACTAAAACCTTCGGTGCGAAGATTGATCAGCGGTTTTGCTGACGATGTTGCAGAATATGGGTAGCTCCGGTGTGCTGCCTGATTGTTGATTTGTTCACCAATCTTGGCATTTGGACTGCAAACTTTTCGTCACTAATTGAAGTCATCAGTAACGTCACTCAATCTGTACTGATAAAGTCAACTCGTTTGATGATGAAACGTTCGCGACCCAACTGCCAAGCTCGGTGAACCGACCAATAACCAAGCAACTTTGTCCTTGTTTTAAACTCATAAAAAAACCAGGTTATGTCAGGAGGAATAATTCAGTGTAGTAAGTAGGTGAAAGTGTCCCATGTCAAACGCAATCCTCGACAAACAAATTGATGCAAAACTGGGGCGTCAGAGTGTTCATTGTTTCTTTTATAAGCATTCTCACAAACCACACACCAGCTTTAAGTTAATCTACATCAAATGGTGGTTTCCAGTAACAAGCAGCTTCTGCACGCATATATTAATCTCTCTTTCGGGTTGTTTCCCTAAGCATTTTGCCTCCACTTGATTTTCCTTCTTTTTACTTAGTTTTCCAAAGGTGTTGGGGAAGCTGTGATGAAAATCTATCATTTTTTTTACGCAGGACCTCTGAAGGACAAATTAATTTGAAACCGCATTCGCCACAACCGGTCAGATTCTCACAGGACATTAAGACTGAGTAGTCGTGAAGAAAGGAAGAATGGGTTGCCTAAAGCTTACCCGGCAGTTGGCTGATGAGTTGATTTTCTTAAGCCTCCATGAAGCTCTACCATACTACCGCAACACCTGTAGAGGTAAGACAAATATTCAATGATCAATTGGTCAACGCGCCACGCTCCAATATATATAAATATTTAATATATATATAATATTGGTAACAATCGTAGTCAGGTTGATTGGATGCGTACGCCATTAAAAAACACAAAAGAAGTGAGAAAACAACTTTAGCGAACAAACTCACTGGTATGGACAAAAATAAACGGATTTAAATAATGGATCGATGCAGTAGATAAAGTGTTAGCCAGTATTACTAAATCAGGGTAAAATCACTGGAAAAAGTTCACAGGTTTGTGCAGAGGAGGGACCAATACTTATTCAGGTCAGGAGATGGGATTCTGCAATCAAATTATTAACGTTATTAAGAAGGGGTATGCAGAACATGTGGCATTGTGGGACCAGCACCTTTAATATGAGCGCATCCAGTTCGGCCATTTGGAACAGATTGGAAACTTCATTGTCACTATCAGAATGCAGCCGCTTATCTCTTGATGATCAACCAACAAGTCAAGTTGTTCAGCAAGTAACAAGTGGTGCACGGACCTTACGCGTAACCCACTAGTAACCGTCGGTGGCACTTGGATTCCGTTGAGGTTTCATGTTTGAAAAATACCAGCCAACTAGATCAATATCTTTTCCAGTAGGCTTAAAAATAGCCCATCTGTAATAAATGTTCACGTTGTGGACAAAACCCTCAAAAGGAGTCAGTAACATTTGTATGAAATTGATTAGTAAGGGTTTCCTTATTCAAAAAATGATGTCCAATCCCTTCCAGATTTGTAACTAAAAATTCCGAAGTAAGAAGCATGACCAATTTCAAAAGTCCAGCCTTTTAGTAACACTAGTCCAGTTGTTGCCGTACGCACGTTTATCTGGGAACAAGCTTAAGTTCGATCCGGGTTTCTTGAACAAGAATCCTGTAAATTCCAATGAAATGTAATGGTTTGTTTAAAAGGTCTTGCTAATTTATGCGTCCCTTGCTCTGCATATGGAAACAGCCTACAATGTTCCTTTTGTAAGTCGGTTTTTACAGCTGGAAGATTGCTGTCACCATCTGAAGTCACACCGAAGTGCAAAGTGAAATCTGTTTAACTGTATCAACTAGTTCTGAGATAACCAAGTTTTAAAAGCAAAATATATACTAGGAAGCCCAGTGTTTCGAGAATACGCTAGAAAAGCTCCTAAGCCAGGGTGTAGAAAGTTTTGCAGGCATGTATCGAGAAGAGACTAATACGTGGTTGAGGAATCTGGTCTGCTTAGCCTTAAAATTCAAGTTATGCGGGAAGTACACTACTTGAAGCTAAATATCTAATTTGGTCCCCAGCCATGCGGTATGCAAACCCTTAACCAAGACTTGCGTGTGAGCATCTGTGGAGAAGTGATAAAAGTCTGTAATTTTTTCCAGATAACTCTTGCCTTCATCGATAAAATATGGCGGCAATACATTTCACATTTTTGAATAAAGATAGCAAATACGTGTGGACCCGTTATAAGTTTCGACACAGACCTTACTACCCTAGCCCAAAGGAACCTTTCTCTGCACTAGCAAAACAGAGCACATCTACTTTGATTTCTCTCCAAGACTGCATTGTTGAGGGAAACTTTTAAAGCAGATAAGTTCGACTCCTGGCCACTGTAATCTGGAAAAACTATCAAGACAATGTAACTCAGTGCTCCAACATTGTACGCTAGGGGTGCATTGGAATAACTTTTGGAATTCGGTTTTAAAAAGTATGTTCACTAGGATCACAGTTTATCCTCTTGAGGCCGCAAGGGGTATATCCAGCTCGTGACTATTCCAAGATTGGGTTACTGTTTCCCTCACTTCAGGTATTAGGTTTTGAAACTGGTTTCTTTTGTTGCTCGCCAAAAAATTTATGTTTCGTAACGGTAAAGCGGTGAGAAAACTCAAGCTAAGCCACACAGTGCGAACGACTGTTCCCCGGAAGTGCATTTATACTGACAGCCTGTTGATCTGGTTCGGCTTGGTGCAGAGCTCGAAAGTGTGGGACTATGAATGGAGCTGTTCACCTAAAATGCCGGCGAAGCAAATGAAACTGAATCCGAATGAAGTTTTAAAACTATTCCCGATTCATGTAGTATTTGTTCTTTTCACTGCACACCGTCCAGAAAGTTTCACTAGTCGTGAGTAGTAAAATCACTGATAGTCTGTAAGGTAAAAGGGTCCAGTCGTAACCACCAAACTGACAAGTCAGGAGTTCTAAACCACATGTGCACGCCCAAATTCTGGCTACTCACGTGAGGGTAACAAAATGTTATCATGTTTTTATAAAGCAGATCAATTCACTGCTTAAATAAACCTGGAGTGGTTCGTTTCCAGTCATGTGAGTTTCGTCATCATACCGAGAAATGACCCAATACTCCACAGTACTTGATTTCAGCTGCAAGCTTTCTCTCTTGAACTAAACTGAAAAGATCAATAGGGTAACTCTCGTTAAATTTTGCAAACAGCTGAATTGGGAAGTGCGTTATGGACGTGCTGGAAATTTTTAAAATTTCTGTAGCTCTTGAAGAGTGAAAGACAAATGAACGAAACTAAAAAGGACATTGCATCCCTCTTGTGAAGTGCTGGCTGCTTATCGATTGTTCCTAATGCTAAATGAGAGCTAGTTTGACATCTTTCAAAAGCTTAGTCTTGGTTCAAACCAAAGACAGTAAAAATCACCAGTTATTGAAAAGCACTGGTGTTTGATTTATTAGGTGTTGTGAACAAGTGCATGCAACTATTTGCAAGTTGTAGTTAAATGTTAAAGAAATTACCGGTGAATCCAAGACATAGAAGGAGCTCCGTTTGATTTTCACGGCTTTGGTGCTATTGGGCCCCGGTAATTTTTCTCACGTTTGCGAGAATTTTTAAAACAATCACTATTAGATTCATGTTTCTTTAGCTTCCCTTCTCTATTGTGGTGGATGTTTTGAAAAGAGCAACAACTGAAAACTGCTACTCCCCTGCTGCTGACGGCGTTTCCAATTACGTTGCATCAGACTTGTACTTCCGCAACCAAGCGCTTTGTACATGACGACCTGGAGAGAACCTGAATTACGTGCCTTGTATCATCTCCGAATTTCGAGTTCTTGAAAGAGTTTCTCTTCAGAGGGGAACAGTGGAATTTCTATTCCACATAAGCTTGTTGTGTCTTTATAACCGTTGGAATGGAAGGTAAACTGAACCTACTTAAATGGGAAATTTGCTTCATTCGCGCGATAGAAAATGATGCTATAAATGTACACTGTGGTGAACTGGGTGAAGCGAACTAGCATACACTCGCGAATTGCGTAACTAAATGCGGAACCTTTCCGCAATCAAACCCACCTAGAACAACCTGGGAAGTTAGACATTTGTGTTACCAGCGGAGGCGTAGCAGACTGCTGTTGCTTTTCACGTATTTTTACGATCATTAGTTGTACCAAGCTGAGTCCTTAAAGACAATTTGCAAATTGCCGAACGTCCTTGCTGAAAGTCAATAGCAATACTAATATCACAGAAAATACTTAGTACAAAGTTATCGAGAGGTATTAAGGTAAAGGGCATAAAGAATCTTCTGGATGCTTCGTAGAACAACAAACTGTTCCCTTCCCGCTGGTCTATGGGATATCGATTTCGGTGAGTCATTGTTTATTTTGACAGCTTTATCTCAAGACGAATCAGTCTTGGTGGAAATGTCAGCTTGCGCAATGAGGATACGAGTCTGAGTTTGTTTGCGAGACGGATGCATGGTTCGATGTAGGTCACGAGACTAATCAGGTATTAATCAACGTGTTCCAAGACGTGTTATACGGCAACAAGCGCCCAGTGCAAACTTGGTACTGAAAAGAGACTAAACTGAAGTTTCATTCCTCATTTATAACATTCATAGGCTTTATGGTAGAATGCGTATATCCAAACGGAGAGCAGTATGAACTTTGCGAAGAATTCTTCTCGGGTTCGTTGAAATACCTGCAGTTAGTTGTGTCTTGTTTTTGTGTAAAAAACTTTCACTATCTTCCATGTATTTCTAACACGGAATTAAGGAAACTTCATGTGCATGTTAGTATGTCTGAAGATCTCTGACCAAATACAAATGAAACACCTGTTATTTTTGCATTGCTCAAATTACTTGAGGTGTTGCTAAGGTGAGCGCGATCCCAGGCAGAAATCTAGGAAACAGTAAGGCAGGTCACACTGTGCAAACTGGTCCTGGTATCCGAAATCAATAAAGCCGTTGGTCTCAGTCACCTGTCGGCAATAACTAAAAGAATGTGTGCACAAAAACGTTCGACGTTCTAACCATTTATATGGCAATAGATGTCACATTGATCATGCATAAAGCAATGACGTATATGGCAGGCTTTCTGGAGGATACATATCGTCAGAGCCAGTTTGGTTTTCGGCACTAACGCCTGTTATTTTTATCCCTGTTGCTCTTGGAAAAAGTAGGTCAACTTTGTCTGAATCATCGCTGCCAAAGGAACATTTAGCCAAAATTCAAAGTACCCCTCGGAAAACCTTTTTAAATTGTTCTGGAAATGTTCAGTTGCTTGCTACTAAAAGTGTTACGATACACAGGCTTGCAAACGGTAGAAAGACAGATTAAGAAAACGAAAGTGATGACAACCAACAGTATGGCCACCAGGGGCGATTAAAGTATATTGGAACCAGTTGTTTCTTTAGCTGCATTTGGCTCTACTCTAGCCTGAAAGGAATATTTGGAAGGAATTCGCTCACCAAGAATGTTGGTAGTTAGCTAGAGCTGCTACCAGAAGCTATTTCTTTAAGGCCCTTCTTAATGGTTGGTCGTTTGTAGAGTGATATAGTAAGTGAAAACTTCGCATTTTATAGCCGTTTAAGAAGTGCTACCCTCAGTCCAGCTTTAAATGAAGCTGAAGCTCTTTTCATTTTTTTGGTCATGCTTGCAATGGGGACTGACAGCAGTCAAAAACGCCTCTTCAGTTAGCAACACTCCATTCGCTTTTACTCCATCCAAACTAGGCATCAGGTCTTTCGTTTTGGAGATATCGGCACAGATATCTGCCTGTCTGTCCCCACCAGATAAATATCCATGGGATAAGAAGTCTGTGAATCCGACATTTAATGCCCCTTTCCGTACTGCCCCCATTCACATGGAAATATTTATCGTTCGGGGAGAATTTCTCATTGCCGAAGTTTCAAAGTATAATCATCAACTGGCGGTACAATTTTTTGGGTAATCAGACTTGTTTCTTCCATCCCGACGGGTCTCAATCGCCGTCTCTAAAAAGGGTAAGCACGACTGAACGAAAACAGCAACCACTAGGGGCCCATAGTTCGTTCCAGTATACAAATGCTGTATCGCCGCCAGGCCGACACCAAGAGGTGGCATATGCTGGCCACCCAACATTATGTTTCTTGGTATTACTACGCGCTAGTGTTTAAGAACTGAATTACTTTGCTAAAAGTTAATGGGCTGAATGCACTACCTTTTTCGTGACGAACATACTGCTCATAAGGTTGCAGAAAACCCTTCGACGGCCGAAGACCGGTTTCATCCTTCTTTGGGTTCATCTGTTAGGCCCAGACCCTGAGTTTCCGTCAATCCTACGTTCTACTTGAATGAACCATCGTCCTTTTCCTCTACATGGAACTGAGTTCTTCAAAGTCCAACAAAAATGTACGAGTGATCTTTTGATTTTTGTCAAAAGACAAATAAGCCGATTATGCGAACGTTACAATATTCAGACACCGTTTACTTCTATTGATGGAAGTGAACTCGGGAGTTTATAGGCAGTTATAATCACACTTTCACTCATGTATTCACCTTGAAACTAAGGAACACTGCACTTCAACAGAACATGCGGATGAGAGAGTTGTTGAGAGACCATTCGCAAGAAGACACTTGTTATCCTATACTTAGTGTCCGGCGTGTTCAGCGGCCTCATGAAAATGGTTTACACTGCTTTATTGCCTAGTCATCTGTACTTCGGTTATCCAGAAGGCTTGACCTCCCAACGCTCCAAGAGTTATTTTGTACCGACTTTACGCCTTTTTCAGGAAACTCCTGACTTATTATGCACGTCTTTTATCTGCTTCAGATGATATCCCGTTTACAATCCTGGCAGGTTTTTTAAGTAGAAGACATAAATGAACCTTCTCAAAATAATCATTGAATACGTATTTTGCCCGCAACATTCAGATACACTAAAATGGCCCCGAAAAGCTGCATCGTTTTGTTGTTACATATGCAAGAACATGTACGCGTAAGAACTCCGTAGTCCAGCAAATACACTCATTTGCGTATCTATCTGGTTTTGATGGGAGGATCACCTGGAACCCAGCTGAATCTCTCTTTTATGACGTTCTTAAGCAACTGAATGTGCTGCATAATTCCGCCTCGTGTTTCACTTCGTACGATATTCTAGATGCTTTTTATAGAATTAATACACTACTCATAGGCTTACTGAAAACTCTTTGACAGCCCTTCTTACTTAAGAGGCATCCTCGACAGCCAAACACCTAGAACTAATATGTTTGTTATTTCTACTTCATTGTGAAAGGTTTATACCTTTCTTTTCCTCGTTTACTCATAGTATCTTAGCTTTTCTGCACCCCAGAAAAATGCTTGTATCTGAAGTTTCGTCTTTTCCTCGTTAACTCATAGTATCTTAGCTTTTCTGCATCCCAGAAAAATGCTTGTATCTGAAGTTTCGCCAGCAATCCCTATTAGGTGGATGGATTTCTTGCATTGCCTTGGTCTTCCTTTTGTTCCCCAAAAATGGCCGGTTGGAAAAGTTTTACCTTAAAGCCAACCACTTTGTTCACTCAAGGATAAGTTTTATAGCCAATTGTACCGATGATTTAATGAGGTTCAGAACGCATATTCCGCTCTCAACAACATTGCAAGTGGGTGTCCTATAACTAAATTCTCAGGTTAGCAAAACCATCCACTTAGAGCTACTTTCGCTTTGTAAGTCCGAGTTTCATCCAGTACAGTTATTTCCTTTTTGTCCTGGAAGTTAGGTTTCCTTTATTAGACACGTTGGGAGATCGGGTGCCGACGGATAGTAAGACCAGAACAACGTGTATCTGACATCTCTATTTCGTTCGAAAGACAGGTTCTGTCACATCAACATGTATCAGTAGCATACAAACCCTGGTAACAATGCCTGATAGACTTCAATCCCAGTTTGTTGCCTTGAGCACCAGACAGAAGGTCGTACGCACGCCTTAAACATCGAACGCATAGAACCAACTTTATCCAGTCATATTCTGAATGCCACTTAGTGCGCATTATTGATCCGATTCGCTTCATCTGTCTTCCTACACTGCGTTGCGTCAACCATCCAACGAACTATTCCACAAGAAACCATTTCGGCTGAACTGTCATCACTGTGCCAATATGTGCGTGTGCGGGATGCTGGCTAAATTCGTCTGTCCCACATAAGCAAGTCTACACAGTTGCTGCCGGGTAAACAACCCTCAATACGATTCTACCACAGTCCGGGTGATTATGTGGTTAATATTTTCACAGTATGAGGCGGCTTCGTTTGAGAGTCTTCTTATGAACAGCCAGGTATTGGGAATACGGCCAGACCAGGGTGGGAAACAGCCACAGACGAAGCAAGTCATAAATCATCCGTTGCTGAGATCTTGGCGGGACTATGGTGGGACTTAATTAGTGTTGCGGTTTGTCTGAAGAACCTTGCCAACTGCCATTCATTGAGGTCGAAATGGTGTTTCTCTCCCTCAACTGACAACGAACAAGCAATGGCTTCAGTTTGCCTATTATGGGGAGGGGAGAAGTTTGTGGTGCACGGAGCGCTTGATTATCCAGCACTGGGTTTGAAGAGTGCGCAGAATTCCAGACATATGCTACGATGGATGTGTGCCTGTAAGAAAGTAGAATAATGTGTTATCATAATCCCATTCAGACTGAACTAACCCAAAGGCATCGCGTGTAAATCGTGCTTTCCGGCACTGATGTGACAGTTTTTCTGTATTGTTTCGCAACATAATTAATGGTCCAGATAATACCGAAAGTCCCTTTTGTAATTTACCATCCAAAGACTGCGCCACACGTATTCTGTTGAAAAATTTAATTTACAGGATTTAATGCTTCATCCTCGAGGAATGATTTTGGCGCCCAATTTGTCCTTCTAAAATATTAGCTATTGGGATAAATGCATGTATTCTGCGCCAAATGAAGTTTGTTCTATAGTCATACCAATAGTGGGGAATGGCCGCGCACCAACAGCTATTGAAATCTCAGGATCCATAAGAACTTTAAATGCCGGGTGCCGCCTGACGGGCCTTGTGTGTTTCACCCTGCTATGGATTTCCATGATATAAGAGGGGCAACGCAAACTTGACAGCATAAATCTGGAGGACGAAGGTAATTAGTTTATTCGTTATGATATCCATAAAATTAATGTCACCCTAAAAACGAGGTTAAAATATTTTTCAGGCTTTAAGCCAAGTAAGTGACTCATTCGCAAAATACACTCATACTAAGTTGGTTCAAACTAACAACAAAAAACTGACCTGCTTTAACATTTAAATCCTAAGACTAAAAAACGCTTACTTCATATTCTGTTTTAGGTCTGAAATTTGTGACCGGAAGCTGATGATTGCTTCTTAAAGTGCACGCGTGTTTCATTGTGAATTTTTGTTTTTGTTGGGAGCTTGATGAAACTTTACCGCCTGGGGCGAATTCTTTTAGTCAGCACCACGCAAAGTTTTCGCAAAAAACAAATCGATCGCGACATTATGAGTAATTAACGGCGGTGCGGATCTAGTTCGGCGTGCAAGAAAACTAAAACCAAACAATTGAAACGAATATTCATATGGATTATGGATGAACTTTAAACACGTTTCAAAGTTCTGAGTTGACAACGTAACAAGAACGACATTGCGATGGAAAAACATCCAAGCACGCAACCGAAAAATATGTCTACTGACTAATTTCTTCATTAGTTCTACACGGAGAAACCACTGGGAATGGGATGGGACTAAGTTTCCTCCCTTATTATGCCTAGATAAAACTTTTTATTACCAGATGGATCCTGATAACACCCGTATATTATACCACTGTAAGATGAGTTTTTCCTAGCTCTGTGTGACCCAGCTTAGTCCTTGTATGATACTTAGACATTTTTATGTAAGATCGCTAAGAAAATCGCTAGTAAATCTTGGTAGGACTGCGGCAGTTCTTTTGACTCCTGCACTCATTCAAAGTTTAAATTATGTTTGTGCAAAAGTTGGCAAGGCATATTTTGCTCTCACGCCTGCTAAATGCATGTCTTTAAAGTGAAAGCGAAAACCATCCCATAGATTGTCTTAACAAAGCAATATCCGTTAAATTTCTACATTGCCCATAAAATTTATATAAAAATGCAAACGAATGGTTCTCAGAGTTGTTATTCGCTCACAGTTTCTGGCCTGAACTTCTTGTAGTTTCAGTAAAGTTTTTGTAATCCCCTTAATACATAGGTGTGGAACATAAGTGAGGCCTTGAACATCTAGAAACCCACTCTTTTAAGGTAACAAAACTGACATCGAGTGCAAGATACGCAATCATATCGTTTGATTCGCAAACGAGTGGCAAACAAAACGTTTTGATCAGAGTTCATCAAGCAATATGCGTTCTCTGAAAACAATTGCTTTTTTGCTCACAGAACTTACTACATGTACGAAGGCATTTATATTTATTTATGTTATGTATATAACTATATAATATATAATATATATTATACATAATATAAATATATTATGTATATACATATAATTTGGTACAGTAGTATCCCTACCAAAAAGAGAATGGGATGATATAGAGAAGATAAACAGCGCTTTGGGCTTCAGGACTGTCAACAGTGTTTATAAAACTATTACAGATAAGCCGCTTGGGTTTCGTAATCAAATGTCTTCAACGCAAGACTCACTTATAAGGCACTGCATTACTAATAGAAATAAAGTTGTTACTGTGCACCATTTGCCTTAATTTACCTTACCATTTACCTTAATAGTCCGAATGGTGCATATAGTTCGCTATTCGGTTACAAAGTACCCAAATGTTTTAAATTGACCTGTATATAAAATCATATTCTCTTTGCGATTCCTTTTTTTACTGTCTTTTATGAAAGCGTTTGTTCACCTGTTCTCATGAGTTACTCTCCAGCAGGACAGCATATAGCCATTCTTTGAGGATGAAATGAGGTACGGCTGTTTCTGAAAATTCCAGAGCAGTTGTAACTAATATGAGTTCTAGCAGAAAAGGGGAGGTCGGGTGTCAAGAATATTAGGTCGGAGGTTTCAAACAAGGAAAACTCTATTGAACAACTCAAGTATTATTTTTGCGCAGGTATAACGCAACAAAAAAGCCGGGAAAACCCTTCGAAATAATACTACTCTAAAAACTTCGTGCACCTAGTAATAAGAACTAAACGCAACAGAATACTTCTGAGGTTACTGAAAACAGCTTGACAGTCCACGACCGTTTTTGATCTCCTTGAGGTCATCAAGTAAGCGCATTCTACAGGTTCCCGTCAAATTCATGTTCCTCTTCAATTCACATTGCACACGAGGTGCCAACTACTATCATTTGTATGTGAACTTGGTTTTAACGGTGGCTCACTCTGGGGACTCGACTGCCTGATGAGGCCCAGGAAGGGCGAAACCAGTCGTGGACAATCGAACAATTTTCAGCAACCTTATGAGTGGTGTGTTACGTCTAGAAAGTGTATCGTGATATTTCGAATACCGTACTAACTGAAATATGAGGCCGCCTGATACAGCACATTCCGCTGAGATGGGGCTGGATTTCGTTGATTCTGCGATCGAAACCAAATTCGTATGCAAATGAGAGGATTTGGTGTGTGGCAATAGCTGCTGAAATTTCAAAAGTGACAACTCTGTTCTCTCGACGAGCATGTGACTGTGAATCCCTCGAGCTAAAATGGCTGGAAACTGAGGTTTTTTCTCCACGTAGCTTGCCAAAGGGTCGCAGATGACTAACCTGAACACAAACAAACGCAGCTGTGCCTTATTTGCACTCACTATCACCCATAAGTTGGTGGAAGCATCTGTGTTCCTCAGAGTGCCCAATTGCGATAAGTATATTTGAGCGAGATTATAACCCTGCCCCATCAGATACAAGCCAATCTGATGATCTGTTTAATGGTAACAAAAGGTAGCTATGTCATCACAAGCTGCTGAGTTCATTGTTCACCCGAAGATATATCTGTCTGCATATATTGCTGATTCCAACTGTGAAGAACAAGCCGTCCATGGACAGTTGAACCACCAGACAAATAAACTGCAGAAGTTACGTTGATATGTAAGAATACAATGGCATACTGCGCAAAAAATACGTTGGAAGTAAAACCTAAATCACGCAAAACTTGGGCAAGCATGAATAAAAAACATCCGACGTGCAAAAGGAACTGGGTTCCAAGCTAGATAGTTTAGGCTAACGATGGGTAAGACGTGGCCGAATGCTCTCTGAGTGTCTAAAAGATGCAAGACTATTCTTTCCGCATGAAAGGTCGAAAAAACATCAGGATTTCAAAAAGATAGTGAAGGGAAGAAAAATCCCAAATTAACTTCCTACCGTCATTTTATAATACAGGAAATAGAGCAGTGTGTGTTACAAATGGATTTACGTTTTTAGCTCCCTCTACTCGACTGCCGTATTGGCATGTGACGCAGCGATGTGAAGTTATTGAGGCTGCCTTGCATACAACAAAGCCGGTGTGAAATTTCCAAATAACGATCGATGGATATCTCTAAGAATGCAAGCATTTTGGTTCTATTTGGTGTACAATAGGGAAAGTTTAAAGTAAAAAAACACCGTAGTGGAAGGAGATGATACAATCCAACATTCCAGTTGCCATCATCAACCCTCTTCTACATGCTCAACCAACCAACACTGAGCTCTCACGAGAAGCTCAAACCGCAGAAAGCTCAACTCTCAGCAGGACCAAAATTTGGGTCAATAAGTACCTACAAAAACTAAAACCCCAGCTCGGCCAAACAAGGCGGTATTCACTTGCTGGTGGCAGATCGCCTGAATGGCTCCTTTGATTTTGTTAATAGTTACCGATCTACCCACATCACTGATGATGGAGTAGCAGTCAGCCTTAGCGTAACAGCTCTTTATACTAGTATTCCAATTAAAGGTTATCTTAGACAAACTGACGGTATCACTATGGACTGTTCAGTATCACCCATAGTAACTAATCACTTCTTGCACCATATTGCAAATGAGGACTTAAGTGACTTTGCCCATCCACCACACACCTGGCTGAGATACTTTGACGACATATTTGCGATCATACCAGACACACAGAGACAAGCCTTTCCAAACTGCTTCAACGAACACTGAAGTAGCATAAAATTCACGATGGAAACTGAGAGCGAACAGAGAACTATTAGGTTTCTGGACTGAAAGCTATCTTTTAACACCAAACCATGGATTCTCAGTGTGAATGTACCGAATGCCCCACGCATTCACATAGGTACTTGTATTATGAGTCTTCGAGGACTGGGATACTGCCAGGTTGCCCAAGCCTCATTGCGGATCGCTGGTGAAGCGCATAAGGGAACTGTGCTCGAATGAGTGTATACAAGCGGACGAACTGAAGCGACTCAGTAGGGTACTACAGTAAAATAAATATCCCATAAGACTCATTGCCCAACAAATGTGCAGAACACTACCCGGAACGGTGAGACAGGGGGACAAAAGCTCGGTATTCACCGTGGGAATACCCTATAGAAATGGCGCTTCAGATGTCATTGGAAAGATATTTTGGGACTATGATATTACAACATTCTTTCGAATTAATGCCTTAATTAATTAATGCCTTCCGAAGATACTTCGAAGGGCTAAGGACCCTACGGAACCGAACCACCGCAAAACTTTCGTCTACCAGTCATGATTCAAGTCACACGTGGGTCGGGGCAACCAAGATTTCGGATTATAAAGTCTTATTCGACTACTTTGTGTTTTTATCTTAAACGTTTCCATATTTTTCTGGTCAAATTGTACCGGTCAAATCAAAATGTCAGCAAAATACGTCTGGCTAAGAATTACACTCCTATCAACCCATTTTCTAAGGTAAACAACGAAGACGCCAACTTTTGGCAGTAAAACATTTATTCTGTTTTGTACAAAGAAACAAAACCAGCACACGTCAAAATGTGATATGTTTTACTGAAGAATATTTCCTGGTATTTTTAAACTAAAAGGTGGGGCTGAAATTTCCACTAAAACAAGGGCATGTAATGCCTGGGGAGATTTGTAAATTAAATGTACTTGTTATGCATACATATATATATATTATTTTCTTGGAAAAATAAACAAGTTGAATAGTTTAATGCGAAACAAAAGCATTCATTGGACACGTGGTATACCCTTCAACGAAAAACACAAAAAGGTTGGTGGGGGCACTTTACATTGCACGAGTTAACCAACGAGAGTTACAAATGTCATTGTGGTTCAGTGAAAATGACCTGTCAGCATCTTAGTTACCCCTAATAAGATACTCTATCAGTACACTTTTACCCCAGAATATTAAGATTTGGCCAACTAGCTCAGGCGTTTTCCGTTCATTTACCGTCGTATGTGAGTGCGTTCGAAAAAATAATCACTAGAATGAAGTTAGTGGTCTTCAAGCTTGGCAGATCCATAGTTGAGTTCTGGCAGAAAATTAGCCCGGCGTCGTCGCAGAGGAGTATGCTGGTGTTGTCTCACCTGAACTGTAGAAATACGGGATTCTGTAGTAGTGGAAATTGCATCCCATAAAAAGGACCTTCCTAACCTAGCCTTGTAAGTGCCCTACAATCCGAAATTAAAAGGGTACATAACTTGCCAATACATAAATAGGTTTATCAGGAGTTGTTACCTCTAAGCTACACTTTAATCACTGTGCCTGATTATTTCTACATTGAGTTTAAGCATCTCATATTTACTAAACTATTTATTCCCTTGTCTCATCATCACGTTTTTACGACGACGGTGTACACAACTGCATGGATCCATTTTCGTTTGAAATTTCTAACTCTAATTATTTTGATATAAGGAAACCGCAAACGCCAGGAAGATTTCCGACAGCGTTCCTTGGTCTTGAGTTTTTTTAACACATAAGCCTGATGTAAAATCACCCGGTTTTTAAGGAATATTTCGTTTAATGTCCTCCATTCAATTACTAGTTTGAGCCGCTGGCGCGTCCTTATTAAATATATCAGTCTTGAGAGCACTGCAGATATCCCAATCTAGTGCATTGTCCACGAAGACAACGATGATTCCTTGGTAGGATCGCGAAATCTCAAGGTCAAGAACAACTTCATCTCACAGAAACATCCAAACATTCTGGCAGATTCTGCATTTTATTTTAACTAAGCTGTTCGGAAGGAAAAATGTTTAACCCTTAGAGTAGCTGGTTGCAGAACAGCCCTATTTTCCCCAAAAACGCGTGATCCCCAACTGGATGAAAAATTACGCCTCGACTAAATTATACCATCCGCACAGCTTCATTGAGATTTCATATTGCCCAAAACGTATAAACAACTCTCACTCGGCGACATAGGTGAGAGAGTGGAATGGGGGAAGGAGGCCGCTCACAGATAAATAACAAACTGCTGCCAAAACTCTGGGGGGAACACGGCGAGCCTGCTGTCCGTTTTGGCATTTTGACAACTCGTGTTCATACTGATGTTGTTTTTTTTTCATTTGCTGCAAAGCACTGGTTATTTGTTAAAGGCGAAAAATTATTTTGCGAGTTGTTTTTATTGTACTACCTGACATCTCCTCAAGTAGAAATGTTTTCCGTAGAGTATACAATCTTTTGGAGCATGCGTGAAAAAAATAATAAATAATAGTAGATAATGAATAGAATAAATATTTAAACTATAAACACCATGAAAAATAAATTGAGGTAGAAACCGGTAGGTGGGTCTAAATGGTAAATTACTTCCCGGTATCTGTAAATCCAAGTGCGGTAAATGAAATGTTTTCCGTTTCAGAGAGGCTTAGTAAGCAACCGGGAGGTTTATTGCTGCTCAACCCTTTGCTTTTGACACGATATTTTGGTCAGGCTGTTGGATAACACGAAGATTATGGTATGCGCAGTTTGTGCATCCGGTTAAGCAATCTAACTGTACAGCACTTATACTTGATAAAACTAGGCATAGAAGATATGTGTGACCATTGAATGTGGTTCTTTTGAGTAAGAGCTCTCATGTGGTCATTTGGTCTTCCTGAAAAAAACTTAAGGAACTTTGACCGCATTAACAAATATGACTTTATGGATACTACTTTTATATCTTTCAGTATCAACTGTTCCGCTAACAAAACAGGTGCGAATCAACGGAGGAAGCTGTAGCAAGCTACGGTTGTAGACTGGGCGACGGCACCCGAAGGACCTGAGATCAAGGATCTTCATAGCAGCAGGGACTACTATCATTAGCTCACTTTAGCTCACTTCTGCTTGAAGCGCTGTCGGTAGGTGATGCTCCGGCAGGGCTCAGTGCAGCCAGGTAAGAAACGAATGTTTTCTTAAGCTACTTGTCCTAATAACAGAATCACATGGCAGTCCCTCCTACTTCTGTCATATTGCTTGTCATATCCAAGCAGTACTGATGTGGAGCAAAATGTAGTGGGATTTATGATACAGCAATAATTGTTACCATTATTAATTACAGTTAGTCACAGTTGAATGATCCGAATGACACAGAAAGTTTATAATATGAATGACTCATTTTTGAGTAAGTCTTTTTGAAGGTGCTCTCTAAAATGAGTTCACTGGTAAGAAAATAGGAAGACTTTGCTCTAGGTCGGCCACCTCCAAAGATGATTCATGACGAATATCTCAACTTGGCAAAAATATGTGCGAATTATTGAATAAGATCTTTGAAGTAAAAAAGAAAAAAGAAAAAAGAAGTAAAAAGTTAATTGCGACGCACAGATTGTAGGCTACATGCAATTATGATTGGAGAAAAGGCTTTTACAGTTACTTAGAAACTGGGGCATTCTTGAATATTAATTACCAGTTAGGCACAAAAGCCTAAACACTAAAAACATTTAAAACTCATCTTAAATTCTGAAGTCTAGCAATGCCTTTTAGATTTACTAGTCATTCGTAAGTCAAACAGACAACTGCTAAGCCTCCCCCTCTTTCGCTGATGATACCCGTTGGATTGTAAACAAAAAGTGATGGCAACAGCTAAATTTTACATTGCATACTTTGAGAAATTCATATGAATGCTTTTATGGTAGAGGCCAACGCAACCGACCAAAATCATACGCTCATATGGGCGAATTTCTTGACTGTGAATGAATGTAGAAAGGCTTTTTTGCGGTCAAACATTTTCACAAAATTGCATCCACAATTGTTTGTCATGTTGTGAGCTATGTTCTAAAAGTGTTAGCTTTTTTGTTAACCGACACAATTTGAAACGTGAAGAAACAAACCAATAAATGATCAAATAAATAAATAAATAGGATATACCGGTTGTGGACACTCAAGTAGTAAAGAGCGACGAAATACTCCGTGATGTAATCTTGGCTGCATCAGAGCCATTCGGATTCACCCAAAGCACCTTCTACGGGTTTCCCTTCGCATGCTTCGGGCTCATGATCATCTGGAACGTAGGCTGATAAATTTGTATTAACTTAGTTTAGTTAGCATAGCCACACATTGCACACTGACAAGACTTGCTACAATACAGCATTGTAACTGTGCAGAGATTTTGTTACTAATATTTTCATTATATCTCTTGTTCGTTCCACCTTTGCAGACATTGCATTTATGGAAGCAGCCTAAAGCAGTCCTCACTGCCACTTTGTCCCAAGGTTTCGTGATCCTCAATTTGGCATCCAAAACCCACTTCTGGAATACCCATACCCATCTGGAAACTTTCTTGACAGAAGCCCTGATTATGTGGATGAACTATGCTCGCGCATTGATACGCTCCTTCTATTTAGAGCTTCACAACGTTGATATTTTACGCATCCAGAGACTGTAGGCTAGCTGAAGTGTTTGGAGGCCAAAAATTCAAAGTTGCCTTCCTTAGAATTGCCTAGCAACCAGATTATCTTTCACAGTTTCAACCTTTACTGTCATATCTTCAAAAAGTTACTACAAGATCCATAAACGTCTCAACAGTGGCACACCATCTCAGCCGAAATATCAGCAAACCAACTGCCTTCTTACTTCCAACTGCTCCAAAAGGTAATGCGCGACGCAGAGGATCTAAGAGGGAAGCGCTGCTTCCATCAGTGTCCCATAGGATTTCAATAGAATGGCATCCACCCTGTCGAGATAAAATGACATTTTGAGAGACCCAGAGCTGATTCTTTTTTCAAAATTCCGGAACCCATGTGATGCCGTTTCTTGAAATTCTCCGATCCACAGTTTCTGGTACTAAGATAAGCCATCCAATACCGCGCGCGTGCTCCACTGCTTTTGAAACTAGCAATGGGACTGGGTAGATTCTTTACGAACGCTTTATGGGCATCGTCTTTGAAGTCCATCTGGTCAACCTAGGCTCCACGTGTCTCCCATACTTGCTTCAAAATACTAGACACTTCCGTGTCATTGATATTGGGACGGCGTGCAACTTACTCACCTGTTCTTCCGTTCATTAACCTGAAAAACAAAAACTGATTCAGGTAAGTAAGCAGCTGATTTAAAACAACAACTGAATACTGACGTCCATCAGATGAAAACCACCGTTAATCAACTGATGGGTGTTCATTATGTTATCCCGTCGAAATTACGTAGTACTCGAATGTCTAGCAAATTCCAACGTATGGGACGAGCTTGAAGCTCTGCTATTAGGTAGATGAATTTATCTCCAAACGTCATGAAATCGAAGACCAGCAACATTCTGCGACGAGTTTGTAACACATACTTGAAGTAACAAAAGGTTGACGAGCAGAAAAGTGAGCACAACCCAACCCCTATAAGAGACAGTTTAGGATATTCCCATTAAACTAGGTCAGGCGTCCTAGAACTCCACTGGTTGTTCCCGGGTGAGAGCTATCGCTAGTTCGAAGCTGTCATCCAGACACTTGGGTTTATTTAGACAAAGAGGAAAGAAAGAAAGCCATTATAAGCAATACTATAATCATTCGACTATTAAATTAGCTTTCCTAAACGTCGGAAGCCCTCCTTAGAAGGAATATCATCACCGGGATAGAAATATCATCCACTGTAAACTGCGTACATGCAGTGCGGTGGTCGTAGCTCCAACAGTCCCTGTCAGAATAGCTGCCCATTAAAAGCAACAGACAATATCGTTAACGTGAAGGCATGTGCATCATTGGGCACGTGGCTGAGCCTGATCTGCCTGTGCGCAGCCACCGATATGTCCCGTCTATGCGCTCCCGTTCAAGGAGGTGGTATTGACCAGCACAGTTAAGTTTGGTGTCAAATGATTCATCTTTCGGCCACAAGTTATTGATTAACCCACTGTTCTTCGCTTTCATCCTCCGCATCCCTGTTTGAAGATGGCTGTTCGAGGAAACCGATTGATTGCTATGTGACGCAGGTGGATACAACAGCTCAAACCATTGAGTGTAATGAGCTTACCTGTCATGTTCGAGCAATTTCTTCCGAAAACCGTCTGGCGTACTTTAGCACTACCGACCCGACGCTCGAAAAGGGCTCTGAAGAGACCTATAGTCACACACCAAAAGTTCTGATGCTTCCAGCTGGAAGTAGCCAAGTTCCCGACCAATATTCCAATATAGAGCGCACCGCAACACTGTTAACCGGACTCTCGACAGGTAGGCGCCACACCACAGAAAACTTCGCTTAGCACCAACTACCCTGACCCTCTCTATCGAGATGGTAATTAAGTTTTCAGATAGACCACTGGTGCTGACGCACTTACCCAAATAGACAGACTAGTCTACTACTTAAATCTGTTCATCCGCAAGTATGAGTTTCCGTTTTGATCCTATCCAGTTTTTAAGCAGCACGCTGCGTACAAAAACCTAAGTCAGGGAAGTTATTTACTATTGTTGGCATCTTGATGGGGTCGGATTCAGGAGTAGATTTCGTCTACCTAGTCTGTGAGGAATCGCTCTTGGAGCGAGTCATTTAGTATCCTTTTGGTGATACAGTTGAAGAGAAAACATGACATACCAAACGTAGACCTTCATGTGTCCGCGAGCGCTAGTTTGCACTGTCTCGAGGACAGCTAAAAATTTATGAGGTACAACTTTGCGCCGTAGAAACAGCGATAGCACTCCCCAACAAACAAATTTAAAAGCATCTCACAAATGCAGGAAGATTGTCAGTATTTGGTGCCGGAAGCAGTATCGCTGTTCCAGGGGAATGATTATTCGATCGATGCATCCTCGTGAGGGAACGAATCTAAATTGGTTCTCACGGATCTACCTCTCATTTTCTGTTTACTCAAGACCACTCAACACCTGCAATGCCGCAACTACCAAGCTACTCTCACAAAGGTTCTCGCAGTATGCGTGTACCTCTTCGGAGTATAGGGATGACTGCTGGTGTGGCTTGCTATGCAGAGAGCTCCTTTTCGCTCTACATAGAAACAGCAAGTTATGGATTATCGGAGATCCGGGTCATTTTTGAAGAATGCTGGAAAAAACCGTCCGCAACTGGCGCCTCCTTGCACCCTAAACAGAATAGCTCGAATTTTATTTCTTCTTCTGATACATGCATGTATCTGCAGGCATCGCCTTTGAACTAAGCATTGCGGAAGACCAGCTACGCTGTTTTCTAAAGTGTTCGTCGCATCTTTCCAATCGGCACTTTTGCAACTGGATAGCCGGACCATGTTTTTCAATTATCGTTTCGTCAACAGCTGGTCAAGCGAAATAAATTCACTCAGGCACAACTGTTTCCGTTGGCAAAAACATTCCCAATCTTCGGAGCTTCTACAGCCAACCAGAGCTCTCAGCCTTGCCTTAAATCATTCACCATTTGGCGTTTGGATGATTTGTGTGCGCCGACATACAGGGAGAATCAGTCATAGTTGACATTTCCGACGACATTCAGTGGTCATATAAGCATACCGGAAAAGCGGACAGGCGGTATCACTCCTTTCGTAGTTAGCCACCCTTCGCCCACGTGCTCATTACCAGTTTTGTACCGGCTTTACAGGAAGCAGTCAAGCTAGCTCACATATGTAAAACTGAAGAAGGGGCGACATACTGCATAACTACATACAATTTGTCGGACATCCACAATCAGCAACTTGACTGAAATAAATTTGTGTGCTTCAGCAGGGTCGGAACTCTTGGATCGTGGCTCCATTCTGGTGGCCAATCCACGATTAATTCGCAGTTAATGGCCACCAGGCTATAGGGTGCAAACGTCCGTGTTGGACGCTCGTGCTTTTCAAAAACAGTTGGTAATCAGCACAAAAGTGCAACATTCGTTGTATTTTGTCTTTAGCGAGCACTGATTCGGAGTTGACGACCTAGATGTGATTTGATCTGGCTTATATAACCAACTTCGGTATCCGTATCACCCTCAAGAATGACAATGTTGATGCTTTTGCTTGACGAACCAGTCGGGAAAGTCTCGACAAGTGGTTCACTTCCCAGTGCGGTCCGTTGCGGCATAAGTTGACGTTACAAGCTGGTTTTCATGTCGGGTGGCAGCAAGCTTGACTGACCACTGTTAACTGCAATCCAATCCGGCAAAGTGTTTCCAGCCCTGGAGCCGAGTGCGACCCCCACACAATGTGTTTCACGGGTTATCTACTCTGGATAGATTCTGGACATACAAAGAGTAGCCGATGAGTTAGTGTTGGACGCCGTGGGGTACATGGCGGTATTCGGGGCTTGTATGTGTTTCACAGACATAGCATACCTCAAAGTGTTGAGGCATGCGTAACCTACCTTTTTGAAGTCAAATGTGACGCAAACAAAGTTTTCAAAGATTTTCTGCTAGCACCAGACACTTCTCTGGTCCACAAAGTAGGGCGGACCGAACTACAACAGTGCATGCCCCACCCTACATGTTTCATGTACCAAAATGCTTTCAGAGTGCAATCCACAACCAAAATGTATTTGACTGCGCGCACCCGAGCGGCAGAACAATGTTGGATGATTGCATTTACTAAAGTAGTCGCACTGCACCACTAGGGAAAGTACTTCCTTAGTACGAGTGTGTACTTGATCTCCTTAAGTAATACGTCCATTAGAACTATATATTAACTCCAGACATCTCATTCAGCTGGCCGGCTTTCACTGTTTTTAGTGATAATCTGTTTGGGTGCGTCCGACGCTTGTGGAGCTCACGTGTTCGACGTTAGCTGCGCAGTGTTAGGACGCGTCCAGACTGAAACGTATATGTGCAGAGAACGGCGCTTCGCAAAGGTCATCATCGGTCACCACATGATCCGAATAGCAAGTGCGTGAGTGGAACTTACCGAACACGGCATTGGAAAATGCGACCAGCGGAGCGCGTATGATAATGGTCAAGGCTGGAACGTCGCCGTTGGCTGGACAAGAACGAACGAACGGACAGTTAGCCATCCTATATAATGACGCACTAGCTCTGTATGCCTGACGGACAGTACAGCTGTTTTTGATCTGTCTTCTCATCGCGCAGTCTGACAGGCCCAATTCAGGCGTGACCGATAGGTGTTCTCACCTTACAACACAGGTCGACATGTGTTTTGGCTTAGCCAGCACTAGTCACTATGTATGGCGTGTTATATTTTGTTAATATCAGCATGTCCCAATTCCCTAAGTGACGTGTTGAACACCACGAGAGCTGTATTTTGCGGCACAACAAGCCGAGCAGTGTAAGTCTGTAGCCTGTTTGCGGTAGGTCCCAAAGTGACCGAGGGTGTCCCTCTGGGGATTGCCTGTGTCCTCCATATCCTAGCTGTTTGGCCATTTGACCGTATTTCTAACACCACCGTAAACATTCACCAACTCTGGGTCATTTGGCTGCACATTGAGCTACTCTTCGTGGTCTGCCTGTTCACTTTTCAATGCATTTACGTGCAGCGTCGCACATGTGGACCGTTTCCATGATTCCTATTCGACATTCTGGAAAGAGCTTCAGTACTGTTGTGTTGTTTGCTCGACTAGAGAGATCTCCCGAAGGATTTCTTGTGACCTGGTGCTGTTTGTTTCCGCGGCTTCAAAAATTTGTTATTAGTGAAGCGATGACTGCACCGTTTGAGCTGCTAAATGCTGTCCAATTAGGTAGCGTCCCAAAAACTTCAGGAAGTACACGAATGGAAGCATCGCTTTGCGCGTGGTGCAGTAGTAACGTCAGTTCTTCTTTAAGACCCGACCTCCATGGGCATTTACGTATCCTTTTCTTGGGGGAGAACAGACCCAATTGCTTTATCACTAGCTTCAGTATCCAGCACGAAGCTACCGGCTTTTTTCGACATGTTTCTAAGTAGTAGACTCGGTGAACAGCAGCCTTTGGACCAGCTCATGAAACGCACGCTTACATCGTCCCTCTGAGGTGAACGGCCTGTTTTTCTGAGCCAATGGTGCTGCTGGGTGCGCAAAATCCTCTACAAACCTCCTCTAATAGCAATCAAGTTCCATGAAACAGCGAACGTTCCCTAGTATCTGTGATCTTCGCCACTTCGACAGCTCGCTCACTTTATTCCGGTCAGCGTGAGATGAGATTATGTGATTCAAATACTGGACATTGCGCAAGAACTGGTGGTCGGAGGGTTTTAGGGTGATTCGTATCTCTGAGTTCGCCCTGCAACTCCTCCAGTTTTGTAAGATGTGGTGGGCAGTCTTGTAACGGACGATGACGTCATCTAAGTATAACACACAATTGTGAAGACTAAAGTCTTGGAATGCGCTCTACATGAGCAGCTAAAGAGTGACTGTCGCGTTCAATGACTCAAATGGCATCGTCGAGAATTAGCAAGACCACGAAGACACTGATAAAAGGCCCTTTCCAGGTATCTTTTTCTCCACTTCCACTCGCAAGTAATCTGATGTCGGATCAAGGATTATACGACATTCAACTTCTGCGAGTGCGTCAAATACTGTGTTGTGAATACACTTCATGCTGGATTACCCTATTCAACCTCTGGTAGTCAACACAGAGTTGTAACTTCCATCTTTCCCTTTCGAAGGCTGTAGAACATTATTTTCCAACTTTTACTCAAACGCTTTCGTGACTCCTGTCGCTTATCAAGCCGGGGGTTTCATGGGAAAACGTGTGTATTTACTTCCCCTTCTGTATTCAGCGAGTAGAGCGACCCGGCGGGTGACACCAAGCGACTGCCGATATGGCATACAATGGTCGTACGTAGGCTGGAACACTGTTAGGGCGCACAGACCTGGAAAGGAGGACCATTAAGATCTCCGACTAAAGCCTTTGTCCCAAAATCTTGACTTCAAGGTAGTGGAAAAGCGAATGCAACGGTATTTTTAAGAACAGGTTGCCACGCATGTTCAAACCCTCTACCTGGAAGGTCAGGAGACTGGGTAAGTCAAACCTTTAACCACTGCCTACTCTGGTATCAGGGATGCTGCGAATGTCGCACGAACACGCGAACGGTGTCCTCCATCCGGTCATGGACAAAATGATAGTGATGTTTTTTGTCAAAACGAAATTTTAGCGTTGATTTTTTTCATTTCTTTCGTCTCCAGTAAGGATTCGTCTATGGATGTTTCTGTTACAGTTCACTTTCCGTTCTCTGACTCTTACAGATTTCGTTCTGTATGTCACTTGGACAGAACCTTCTGAAAAATCACGTTTACTGATTGACATTACGTTCCATAGATTGGTTAGTTGTTCTAATGTGGTGGAGCTTCTTCTTCATGATGACCTACAACTTTGCCTTTAGCAAGGAATAGTCTGTGTTGTCATCATTTGGATCTTTGAGGTCTCCTTGGCGGACACTTGAATTGTCAGTGAAATGAACGTGTCCGCTTCTCGGGTGCGTCGATGTGGTTACTGAGGTTCTCCAAGATTGAACCACGATTCAGTTAGCGATGAACAACTAAATGGCTGCATAATCAAACTGAAGACATTAGCCACTGTCTTCCATTCGTTCGATTCCATCACAACCAACTCGATAATGCAGACCGGCAAACTCAGTGGTCCCGCTGACCATCATCTGAAGGTCCATTTACGGTTTCGAAGCGCCTTCTTGGTTATGCCAGTATTGTGAAGCTCAAGGCTGCAATGTTGGCCCTGTACTACTTTAGTTTTTTTGGCAACAAGTATCTTCAGCGTTACTGTCCTATTTAGGGCTATGGTGTTTCAGGTTCCAAGCATAGGTTGGCGGGTGATGCTCCATTCTACATGCGAATGCTTCGCGTTTTTGATGATGGACTCGTTTTTGAATATCTAGGCTGCAAATTAGATGTAGTTTAAACCAGTCCCTCCTGAGGCTTTCACTTCGTGGTCTGATCAGCGAGACAGTAGACGGTAGAGTCTTCTTCATGGGAAATGTTGAAGAAAATTATATACATCGACTTAAGACGGAAACCTTCATTGTATGGGACGTAAATCTCAGATGATGTGCAACACACTAGTTGAAACCCTATTACTAAAGTTTTAGCCGTGCAAGGAAGGCTCCAAGGGAGTAGTCCGACGGAGACTACGGAGACCACTCCTGCTACGGAGTCTCTTATTTGACCGCGATCGCCAGTGCATTATCAGATGCAACTGAAATACTTATATAAACCAATAGTATGGTGAAAATGAAAAACCAAATGTGCGCAATATCGTTGGAATTCGGAATCCCAGGTTTTACTCCTTCTACCCTTGAGCCACCCACCATTATGTGCATCATGGCTTGAGATAAAAGGTTCTCCCATCAAAGTCACTGATGACGCTGAGTACAAAATAGGAGGGAATAGGATTTTTTACGAGTTGGGCCTTGGAAGGCGAGGATTGACCTAAAAAGGGATGGAATAGCTGAATAGCTGACCACTCCTGTTGTAAACGTTCGTAAAAGCTGCTAGAAAGAGTTGCTGAACTCGGTGGATCCAAGGTGATTGGGAAAGAACCTAAGACGATCTGAATCCGATTACACATTCTAGCTAAGAGGGACAATATAAGAAACCTGACGTAAGCAACTCTGTAGGATTAGCGTTTGCAGACTACGCGCACACGAACCATAATCCACCAACTCGAAGATGATGGCTATTCGATTTCTCCTGTCATCACCTATGCCTCTATATTGTCACATTTAGGTGAGGAAAAGAAGAAATCGATATGCAGGGGATCTAAGATCAGCGAACCAGTTCTGAGACTGGGGAGTACTCATAATAAGCGATCGATCCACCACATATCACAACAAGGCCCACTTGCATATTTGGTTCGTGTAGGCCAAGCCCTCACATTTGACGCCTCAAAAGATCGGTTTGCCACAAGGTTTGTAGTACCAGTTTCATAGCCGAAATTCCATGCACCAAGGTGACAATCGCCCAAGTGATCTAAATTACGACTGATTAACAAAGGAGTCCAAATGTGAGTAACAATCAAATTGTATGAACTAACAGTCTGACACATGCGCGCATGCCTGCGCATATGCCGGAACGTGTGGGTGGGCGCGACTATGCGCATGTAAAGACCCACAAAATGGCATGTGCACTGAGTAGAAAAAGGGTTATGTAACAAATAAGCCTAAACATAAAGGAATGAAAAGGGGACAAACTATCGGACATGAAGTGATGCGTGTTTCCGAATGAATAGCTTTTCCTGTTGGATGTTTTTCAATGCTCAGCTTCGAATGCAAGCATGAACCTGGAAGAAGAAACTGGGATCAAATCAGTGAAGCAGAACGAAGGACAATTTATGCGGCTTTCAACCTCTCAATACTGAACATACGGTTCAGCGTCGTTAATCGTTTGCCAGGCTAACTAACCCAAAGAGTTGTCACGGACACTTAGATGTATCATTCTGCGACAAGGAGAGCTTAATAAAGCACGAAAACCCAAAAATAAAGTTTGGGTCTGATTGTGAAGCCGTTCGCGTCATGGTACCTCATGAATTGAGTATCTCGCTTAGAAAGCTGCTCCGTTATGGGCCACGATCTATCTCCTTCACCATCGCAAGTTAACTGAGGAACTAGGAACCTATACGGAAATTCTTTGACACTATTGCGAGAAGGTTTGCGAGTAGCCAAGTTCAAATCATACTCAAGGGAACATGTAGCCAAAGCAGTTGCTGTGAATACGAATAAACGCAAACAAGAAATAGCGACCTAAAAGCGATTCAGAAGAACAGGAACATAGTTTCTAAGACACTCAAGGAGGGCAAAGTATGCGTAGTGGACCGAATAAAATTAATGCTATCAACCATGTACGGACTGCTGTTGTCACCGTTAGTTTTTACCGAGCTATTAACCGATGGTTCAATGTCTCCAGCCGATACAATACCGCCGAACTGGTATAAACTTAGGAACTCTACTTTCTGCAGCCATCATTGTTCAACATTATTCAGCTGTCAAGAAGATCTGGAGCTGAAGTGCATAAATCACTTACCCTAAAATCTACAGAGGGTCTATCCGGTCTCAGAATGAGAGAGCCGGCCAGAGCCTGCCCATAGATCCGATCAAACTGATAAGAATGACACTGAAGAAGGGACACTTCTACTCACTATGCACAATCTCGGGGAAGGACCAACGTTCCGCAAGACTTCGGAGTCCAAGTGATATTTCATCTGTTTAAGGGAAACAAATTCCACTTGAGATGGACTACCATGGAATTTATCTCTTGTGCAGAGCAGGCAAAATTGTTTGCTCAGTTGGTTAGCCCCTGGTACAATGAAGGGACTCGTTGTGAAAACTTCAGTGTCTCTCAGGTGTTCGTCTCGTTGTAAAAACTTCAGTGTCTCTCAGGTGTTCGTCTATTTCAATTAAGAGTTTCCTGATCAAGACGCCCTAGCGAGGGTCCGCTTTTCGTGAGCTTACCTTTGTAGACGGTGCCGTCTTAATGCCGTAGATAGCTGCCGCGTTTTCATTCAGCGGCATACTGTTTAGGTTCAGGATGAATTGCACTGTGAGCTCAAAACGAACCCTGAATGGCTACAATGTGGTGCATTGTTTGAATTTCTGTCACCTTATCAACCAACTGTCTGCAAACCTGACATTGTAAAGTGATTTAAACGCACGGATTGTAAAGCCTGGTCTTTTTACATTGAGAAGCCCATGTACTGCATTCGATATGTGGGCATAGATATCAAGACTGCACTATGTCAAGATGTTGCGCTGTCTTCACTATGGAAACACGGCAACATATCTCGCAATGGGTAGGGTCTGTCTCAGCTCTCGAACCTTCTTTCCGCATTTACCCCATTCAGGAAGACCTCGTCTCTATACAAGACCGATTTTGGTAAAGATCTTAAGGTATTCTTCCCTGAGCCCAGCAAGCACATAAGATGGTCAAACACAAGCATTACGCGCTCAACGAAACTACACTAGTTTCTACCCTACAAGGAACATTCCAATCAAACACAATATGTAGCAATTCGCTATACAAACTTATTTGTGAGTTAATTTGGTTTTAACGGGATACTCCAGAGAATCCCAGCGCGAACTCTCGCCTCAACTACATGTGCTGCGTCTATTAAGCGCTGGTTGCCTCAAGGAGTTCTCCTAACTTTCACTATGGTGGCAAGTTTTGTAGATACTGAAGGCGGTCTTTGTAGGGGAATGTGCATTTATTGTAGGTGCTGTAAATAATAATCACGATATAAATGAACTCCATTGCAACCAAACTGACATTGCATTATTATTCGCTCGTGTGGTCAATAGTGTTCGTAACCGAAAGAGACCGGCTGAGGTGTTCTTTGTGACTTTTTTAGGGAATGAGTATTTAAATATATATTTGTTTATTTATTCGCGATGAGCATGTATGGAAATCGTACTCTGAAGTTTCAGCCTCTCGCTGAGTCTCCTTTCAAACGCCTAATTTAGGTGGCCTTCGCTAAACCGCACTCAGTATGATGCGTCTTCTCTGGAAGTTTTTGTTTGAGTGTGGCACTTTTGTGCGTCGCGCGTCTTTGGCGGTGTCTTGTTTGTTCCCAGTGCGCGTTCGTGTGCATCTGAGTCTGTTGTGCTACTCACATGATTGAGTAAGCTCCCTGTTTGTCCAGCCAACCTCCTGTGCATCACCTACATAATGACTTCATCCCGTATAGATATAATACACCTCTCATAAGCTTGCTGTAAACTCTTCGACAGCCCACAACTGGTCCAGCAGGCGGGCACAGTCCCCGAGTTTCTGTCAACAATATGTTCTGCTTGAATCCAGATTGCACGAAATTCCACAAATACACTCATTTGAATACCAAATTGGTTTTCACGGGAGACTCACCTGAATCCCAGCTGAATCTCTCGTTAATATTCTTCATAAACGAGAGATTCATCTGGGATTCAGGTGAGTCTCCCGTGAAAACCAATTTGGTATTCAAATGAGTGTATTTGTTATTTGTCGGACTTCATTTCGTGTTTGACTTCAGGGTTTCCACAGACGTAAGTGTAAGAATAGTTCTTCTATGTGGTTGGACTTAAAATGTTTCCTGCCTCGCTCTATAGGACACGGTAGCACTCAAAATATGGGAAACAATAAATTACTCGTGTCTAGTCTTTTAATGGGACCTCGTGTGTGTGCATTGACACTGGTGCGAGATGTTTATCGGTCGACGTTTTGCACCTTAGGTTGAGGGAAAATTATTGAGGAGGCTGACACATCTTGCTTAACCACTGCAGTATTGATCTGCGTGCAATATAACTTGGTGCACAGATAATGGGTGTTTCGCCCCATCAATGACTACTGAAACCCAATTCAAATGGGGATGAAAACTTCGCTGAACGAGAATCGGGTGAATATTGGGGGGGTTTTTTGTGACCAAATGTTAAAAATGGTATTTTATTGCTCAACCTATGGATCAAAGTGGGTTACTGTTGTAACTGAAATAACTGGAATTTACTGGACAAAGCAACGATTTCGTTGTTTCGCACGCACGTATGTGCAGCAATTGACAATCGACACAAATGACCTGGTCATGTTCAGTATGGACCGTCTTGTGTTGTGGATAAGCCTCACACACAGAATAGGTAGGTGTCAGTTATGAACTTCTATGGGTTCAGCTCAACCTCTTGATGTGCGTAAAGGCGCCGTCCTGAACGATCCCGAATCAGCCAAACAGGGTGGCTGTTTCTCTACGAAGGACAATCGGAAAAAATTTTCTCCAGTTCTTGTAAGCGCACTCCTTATTGAACGAGCCTAGTACGTGGAACCAAAGTGAATATTCGTTTTGTTCAGTTAAGCTCAGCTTGCTGGTTCCTTACGTCGTGGGGGAAATGCTTAGCCGTAAAAAATTGCTCGCAACGTTCTGTTATTTGTTTATGTCACAGCATCCAGTTTTTTTTTCATTTCTGGTGGATTCGGTGCCCTTCTGCTGGTGACCCTACAAAAATCTGGAACTGATAAGAAATATAACCCGTTGTCTTAGACGCCCACACCGCATAGGGTGCATTTAAATGAGTTAGCTACAAGCATTTTTTTCACTTCTTGTTCTCCTGAAGGATTTTTCTTACAAAGCAGAGTCTATGTACGTCGACCGGTTACTGACTGAAAAACTAACCTACTCACGAGATTCCATAAATAGGTTTTCCGTGATATGGTTAATGGTCACCAAGTTAGTGATAATTACAGATAAGTGTAAGAATAACGAACGCCTGAGATATGACGAAACGTTGCATTTATTTCCAATTGGGTAAATCCCGCAAACAGGAGAGCAAGTATTCCGCAACACTTTCTGCGGATAACTGGTCAACAAAATACAGCGTAAATTTTTTCACCCCAAAAGTGTTTAAAACTTTCATATGTTAACATCAGCACACTTGATACAAGAATTGAACAGTAAGTTCATAAACATGACTGTAGATTGCAAAGACGTATTACACTACTTATATGGTTACCGAAAGCTCTTTGACAGCCCGCGACCGGTTTCGCCTTTCTTGGGGCTCATGAGGTAGGCGCGGTTCCCGAATTTCCCTCAACCTTGTGTTCCAACTGAACTTAAAGAGCACCATAAACGAGCGATTTAGTCAGGTGTCCCACGAAAACCAAATTTGTATGTAAATAAGTGTATGGTTACAGATAACTGATATACGGAACCAAAAAATAAGTGTTAAGTGAATACTTAACATGACACACTCCAACTCGCTTGTGCCCTACTATTGTACTTGCACCTATCGGCTCGTCGGCCTTCGTTTTTACCACTATAATGATGACAACTGAACCGCGAGTCCGGCCAGGATGGTCACGTTATTCCAGCGACCACTATGCCATTTGCCATATCACTAAAAGCACAGTTACACCTAATTAGTTGGAAATTTTCGGCGTCTCCTGCTATTTTTCAAACATCTATGAAGCCTGATAAAACAGCTTTTTTACTGCTAATCACACCGTATGGACGAAGTCACGGCAAATAGTGACAAATGTCTACGACCTAATTGCCGAGGTCCGCGAACAAGTACGGTTGTTGAAACACGTGTAGGTTCGAAAAACAGTCCACATATTTCCTCAGATAGAAGGCACAACCTTGTAAGTCATTTTTGTGAGTCTTCAGTTCTCTGTCTCTAGGTTTGGAATCAGCCTGCTCTCCGGATAATAAAAAAACATGCCTTCTTTCACGAATTCAACATCAGTGAATCAATATTCTTTTAGACTTGTGGATGAACTAAAATTTCAAAGTGACCATGTCTGATAAATCAAACTTCAGTGAATCAGAGTTTTGGATATTTTGATATGAGCAATATATATTCTAGTGTGGAATTCGCGTCAAAGACCCATAATATTCAGCTTTTGCTTCGTTGGGTTGACATGTGGTGAAGCACAAAAAAGGCTGGTAACCGAATTTTGATGAATAATCGGTCAAAAATAGCAATAGTCCAGAAATATGCAGCAATTCATAAGAATTTCTACGTCTTTCTATAAGATTCACAAATTCTTTTGATGAAGATCCCCCTCCTTGTAGAAAAATTGTCATGAATCCCATAGCCTGCAGTAGCCAAGTTGCAATTCTGAATGATGGAATATGGATGGAAGCCAGCTCACCGATGGATTCAAAGTTGCTCAAGGCCTGGTGAAATCAACTGGACTAATTCTAACTCAAATCCTGAGTCCTGTTGTCACTATTTGAGAAATACTGATGTCACGTTTACATTGCAGCAAACAACACCTCCTTTCCATTGCTGATGTCCGTTTCATACATCATTAGGCATACTAAAGTAGGTCATAGTAGGATACTGTAATACCTCTTCCTTGTGTAAGTTAAACATATCTTGTATACTAATAGAGCAATAGAAAAATCAAATCCAACAATGCTTCAGTGGCACTGCCTATCATTATAACAACCACGGCCTCACCGTGGCCGAAACTGATTCTGAAGCGGAAATGTATCCAATACCACTGCAAAAAAATGTAGAAGGAAAGCCCAGGCAGAGAGTGAAAAGAAAAAGGAAAGGTGTTGACGTAATGTCAAACATCCCGATATCTTTAGGAAGAGGACTGACAGCTGGAGCCGTACAGCTTACGGCACTGAAACAAATACTGCTGGAGTAAAATACCATCAGGAGCACCGACCTAACATCTCTGTGGACTTTTTCCAGAAAAAACTTATCAGACGTTATATGACAATCCCACCAGTCTGTGGAAGTATATTCGCCGATGGGATCGTAGGAGTACCGATCCTGTAGAGTTTACAACCTTGTGCAAGTAGAACCAAGTGAACCCCGGCGGCAAGGGTGCGAAGACCCCAGAGCATCCTGTTCTTCCTTGACTGCTTTCGTTTCACGTTGTCATGCCACGGTATTTTTGTCTCAGCTCTATTAACCAGCATGAGTATGGAATTTTTGTCCCCGGCCGTTAAAGATTTGGGTTGTGATACCGCCCATTCGACGCTAAATCGAAATATGAGAGGAGATCCCAGCTAGCAATAAACCACAGATAACAATAACGGCCGCTTTTCCAGGACACTGAATAACTCATATGGTCGTCGTTAATGTGTCAATCGGAATTTATATTTAAAATTACAGGTATCATTTATGGGTCTCGCCCTGTTTGAATCAGGCGAGAGTTCCGTTAAACACTTGTATTTCTAAAAGTCATTTATAGAAATTTACATAGCCTTTGTGCAGCACGCTGATGTCGGAACCTATGCATTTCTCTCGGACAGAAACCACCATCAAGTGGAGACCTTTTATTCTCGTAGTAAACCCTTTTAGGCGGGATTATTATGTACTGCTTACCTAACTGAGGGTAACGCAGCAGTTTTGGTCAAACCCTCTGGTATAAATTTCTAATTAGCCATGTTTTTATGGTCCTCTCAACCTGAAGACATTTGAAGAATTTTAATAGGGCGAAAGTTGTGCATCTGATAAAGTTCGCGTTGGATTTGTCGCAAGCATATTAGCATTCTCACTGAAATGCGGTGAATTACTCGTTCCTATTTGTATAGGCAGTTATCAGTCTGCTTGATTTTTACTATTAGTTTTGTTGTTCAAATATTCAGCCGAGATAAGCTCCGTTACAAGACTGTCAGGATTTTGATGCAAGTGAAGTTGCCTTTAAGGCTGTAAGCTACAGGTGAGAAGTGAGGATATTATATGGCAGTTTTGGTTACTTTCTAAGAGATCAAAATCAGATATGTCCACTAGACGAAAGCCTTGCTAGTTCCACAGACCTTGCAACAGTTTTTATCAGTTTTCCGAATTATAGCAAAGGCTGAATGAAGACCTTTAGCCCCGGAACACGTTGCTAACTAATAAATATATAGGTGAACCGCTGTAAGTGTACTATATAATGGTGGTACAAATGAACTGCCAAATTATAACACTGTTAGAGTGTCAGTTACCTTGGGTGAAACCTGGAACCAAAATTAGAAGCAATCTCAGATCTCTTTTCTAAAAATTAGGATAAAACAAGTGAAACAGATGATATAGGTGGATAGACAGCTTAAATTTGTACCGCCTAACTAATTTCAAAACAGCTCTAAATATACTCAAAAGGATAGACTTAACAATTTTGTAGGCAGATCACCCAGGAGCTAAGCCAACCCAACTTTTGAAATATAGGTCACTTGGTCTGTCGAAAAAAATGATTGTACAAAATATTACACGTAAAAATTACACCGAAAAAGTAACCCATGTTCATTTTTTATTGTGTTCATATATAAAGGCAGAACACCTCAAGAGGAAATGTAACTGGGTACATGTTTATCTGTGCGTGACAAAATGAACGGATTTGAAAGTGATGAAAAAGGTCAAGGAACTTAGAGGACTACAACCCCGATATTTTAGTTTTTCTAAAGACCCTTCTTGAACAGAATTGAAACAAACCGCATGCAGTGATTTCATTCGCCGCAGAAAACAGCAAGGATTTATTGGCAAATTTCTTGTCGCTTTATGAAGCTACTCTTATCAGCTTCAAAACAATGATGTTCGATTTTATTCATCACAGACTGCAAGTAAGCAGAAGTAGGTGCCCAGGAAAACCTCACAAGAAATGATTGAATGGTTGAATCCTCCTTTACAACCAAACAGGCATGCAAAAAGGGGGGGTGCGCACACCTGACACTGCCTTTTCCCCATATTCTTATTGCATTTTGTAAGCGAAGGCAGTATTTTTGACAGGCACCTTATATAAAAAATAAATGCTTGTGTGCCCTTCAGCAGCAGACCTGATTATAACCCCTGATTACAGTGGTATTTAAGGCTACATTTTGGAGAGGATGATTTTCCAACACACACGAAAGGTACATAACTGTCATGATGTTTTTTGCACCAAGCAGAGGTTTTCATGCAACAGCTCTGGAATAGTAACCGAAGTGTTACCAAGCGAGGAAATAAACTACTAACTAGTGGTTCGTATTTCCTTTCTTGGTAGCGCTACAGCTGTTATTCCTGTGCTATTGCATGAGAACATCAAAAATTAGGCAAAGCCTCCTTCAGTTAACCATCCAGAACGCGTGATTTCAGCAGGTCCGCTGGACACTACGCGTTAACAGAAACGTCACGTACAACTAAGTTGCCGAAACATTCTATACAGAATCACTGCGGCTATATGACATTCTAGATAAAAACAACCTATTTTAAAGCCTTCTTCCTCAAGTAGAAATAAGTTCCGAAAACTTCCAAACGAAGCGAATATATTTGTTTGTCTGTGCTCTTGGCCCATATAAATCCACAGCTGGATGTGACTCATTCAACCGCCCTTGCAACTACCGGGCAGATAAGCTGAATAGCACTGGCTTTTCCTAATCAAATTACAGCGCATTATCATTGAACGCTCTGGAGCTAATTAGGTTACAGTGGTAGCTTAATTTACTGCCTTTGTAAATTTACCAACAGTTCTCACCCTGAGGCAACCAAGTGGGTTGCAATTTTTGTAGTTTTTTCCGAATGGATTGTTTCCGAATCATGGCTAACAAACAAGTTTATGTTATCTAGGTAATGTTGCCACTCATGGAATAATTTTTCAAAATTTTTTTTTTGAGACGAAAAGTTTTCAAAGATCCGGAATGACTACTTCTGAACCGGTCACGTGAACAGCTGGTAAAACTCAGCTGCAAAAGCCTAACAGAAAGCGAATATTATTAAGAGATGCCTAAAATCAGCGCAAACCTAAGTTTTTTCGTTAACGTTACCAATTCCGAATCCGGAATTGATACAAAGCACCCTAATGGTCTCACGCTTAAATGACATAACCTGGGATGGAAAAAGAAGTACATATAAGAATGCAAATTATTCTCAACTGCTAATAACTTACGTTCCTTTAGCAACTTTGCTATTCGAAGTATTACTGTCCAGTGTTTACGCACAATGAGACATATTGTTCGCTCCAGATGCCTTGGTAAGCTGATAGTTTGGCAACAGGTAGAACACCGTGTTATTTAACACGTGTGAACCGATTTGGTGTGGGGTCTGGAGGGGTCCCTGAAATAGGCTAGTGGCCAAAATATGTTGCCTGGGAGAGTGAACCATTGAGCTCTACGAAGTACCCTTTGCAAGGCACACCGGCTCAGCATTATTCCCGAACGTGTCTCGGTGTGCATCAGTAGCAGGCGGGAGGGCACATTTATCAGTATTTCGGTACTTTAGACTAAGTTGAAGTATCATGACTGTACCATGCACGCTATAGAATCACCAGGGGAAAGTGATTCTCCGAAGTTGGTGGTTCATGACGATGTATGTAGAAAAAAACTCATGACCCGAAGCCCGTTAAGCACATCGTCAATACTTCCATATAAATCAAGCTGGCAGGCACTGTATACTACACTACTACCCCCCTGTTTGAAGAACACCGTCCTCGGTGTATACCATGGCCCACATGAACCGGCCAGTGCTACTGGTTTGATGTGACGCTGGTGAGCGTGTTCAGAGGCTGCTGTGACTGCAGGTGCGTTAGCCGTGTACCATTTGACGTGTTAGTTCTGTTACATATATTCACATGTGCAGAGCCAGGAACTTTGTGGTAGGACCACCAATGTGTGGTAACAATTCTGGCGTGGTCGCCAAATGTGTCGTGTGTATGCTAAGGTAGCACCAAGGGACAGTGATTCTCCGAAGGAAGGGATTCACGACAATTTCTGTGAACGGGAAAACTCACGAGTCGAAGTCCAGTAAGCAAGGGTGTATCTCGCCAATGCTTACATTTAAATCAACCAAACTGGCAGGCATCGTATACTGCAGTGACTTCTATTGTACGTGAATCTCGGTTCTCACAAAGCATTCTCCGTCGTTTATCCGTGTACTTCTTTTTCACCAAGAAGGTTTGACAATAAGCAACTTGTGGACAAACGTTTTCGTAGGTGGGTTCCGTTTTAGGGGAATATTGTTTAAAATTTCATGAACGTGTGATTGAAACACTTTTGTAAACTTGGCTTTTGATACTGTGCGCCATTCAAAGTGGACTTCAGTCGTGTGTTTTCTACGCGCAGATGTTTTCCCTTCTATTCGGATTGAAAGGTACAGGAATTTTACCTTCACCTTCACAGCTTTGAAATCTTACGCCTTACAAAAAAACTTATCTCTAGTACTATCGCGACACGATGCCATGTGGGATATTATCTGGTGCTAAACAGTCAGACAGTTTCCAAGACCCAAATCAAAATACAGAATGATATTTTTGCCGTGAATAAACGTTAATTTGGAGAAAAAGGATGCCTCCATTTTTTGCATGTAAAATTGAAGTAACTCAATAAATAACGAAGCACATTGTCGTCTGGCAGCTCTGGTGTTGCCAACGTCAAAATTTCTTATATGCAAACATCTACACGATCATCGTCCTGCGCACTAAAATGTTTGCCAGTTTGTTTTAAAAACAAGGAAAGACTGAAGCAAACGTGATTTGTGTTGGCAAGTTGGACGTGGCCAAACTCATTACGGCGCCAGCTGGGACATGGTTCATGTTCTGGCTGTGGGAGTTCCATGAATGTACACCATTAAGCGGTAACTAAAAGCGCAACAAGACACCATTACCTTGGACGGATTGAACACCCACGGCCGATCCATCAAATTTAGATCGTCGTTTACAGGGGTGTTACGAACAATGCATAACAAATATGGATGCCCTCTTCTAACTGTAGAACTGAGGAGGGCTGATTATATGTGGATGTTTCTGGAACACTGATTCGTTTACAAGGAGAACCAACAGGAAGTAAGACAAAAAAAGCAACAGAAATAATTACGGAGCCACACGTAACGTATTGCATTGCTGTTCTTTTGCCTTTACTTTTACATTATTCTACTGGGATTTCTTCATTTTACTTGGGCTGTAAGATGTGCAATTACTTATTTTTTCTTGACTGTAAATGTTCTCAATTTAGCCTCACTTTCCACCCAACGGGAGTAGAACATTTTGTCTGAAAAGGTACATCGTAAACCAGGGTTATCGGACATGGTAACCTTGGTTTGTCAATAAACGACTCGAACATATACGAGAATGTGTGGGTTAGTTTTGCATACCATACTGAGGAATCCTATGAGCCGTATGGCCTGGATTCGATCAGTGTTGGTGGCTGAATGACGAGAGGTAATCTGAATGAGATCGGTAGTAATAGGATACTGTTGGCAGCTAAAAACTTGTCTCATCAGCGTTTTATCCAAGCAACTGACTCGCGAATACCTATCCAAAAATCCATCCACAGAACAGTAGACTTCAAGCTTTTGGTTTATTGTACCAAGGAAAGTCTATTCAACTTGTGGCTGACATGATTCAAGAAAATGCAACAGCCAAGTTGCGGAACAGAATTCCTCCTCTACTGGGGAGAAGTTAGAGCACAACATACTCAAGAGTGTTCGTGTTTGGGTTCACAAACTTTATCACAATCCTCAAGTGGTAAAAAGTAACACCGTCCACTGTCCATGAACATTCCCAGCTGTACATCCATTAAACGCATCACGGTGGGTCATGGCCATTAATAACACTTGCTACAAGCCATTCTGGAGACTTGGCGATACTGAACGTATGTTTTCGTCACTTTTGTCATCCTCGGCACACGGGTTAGCTTAAGTATTTTTGGAATTTCGGTAAGTAGATGGATAATCAAGAGTAAACTTTTGCTCACCAAAAAACGCTTAGAGACCTGGCAAACTGCCCCAACATAACGAACGGTTGGAATAATTCCGCTTGGGAATAGTGTGCTCAGGAAAGGGATGTTCTGTTACAAAAAGCGTGAATTTGCTTGGTGCTGAATCGGTAAACAAACTTTTGACTGAACTCAAAACCTAGAATCTCCCCAAAATGATAATCGGTATCAAAGGCTGAACTCTCGTGCGCTCATCTGTAGTCTGCATCCCAGAGATTTGGCCTCAGAACTGCGGAAAACGAACGCGATTTGTTGACAATCTCAGGGTCAGTTCTCATGAAAAACCCCTATGTGTTGGACTATTTGGTCGTTTGAGAGTTGATTGTGGGTAATTTCGACGTGTAAAATTTGCATTCATATTACTCTTGTCCGAACAGTCCTCTGGTGGTGGGTAATTGTGCCAGAATAGGAAAACTGTTCAGTCGAGACTTATGTGAATACAAAACCTAACAGTTGCAGTTAGGTAGATAAGTTAGAGCACAGGTTAAATCACTTCCACGTTTTTTTTACGCAAATATCCAACCTAAATGTTTTTTTGCAGAAAACTCCCGGAACTCCAGCACTATGGTAACGAAATTCTGTCAACCGTGAGTAATACGAAAAAACCTGATTCCAGGTTAGTCCGTGAACCGGATGACCATTAGTAAAATCAAAAGTGTCACAATAAAATGGCCCAGCCAGATTTGTGTGACAGGAATAAGGGAACAGCATGGACAGTCAGCTTGGCAGTCAGCAATGGAATCACTTAGGTTGTCACCGAAATCCACAATGATTTGATTTGGACAATACCTATGATAAAATGCAATTGCAAACACCCTCAGTTTTATGCTGATGACTTCGTAGGTGGGAACTCAATTAAACCACCAGCTTTCAACTAACACTTCATCTCATTACTCCGTGTACAACACTTAAATCCATACGGTACTTATTTACGTTGTTTGAATTCGGATTCAAACAACCAACTACAAGTCCCTATTGACGTAGCTTGTTTGAGGCAACAAACTGCGAGTCACAGCTCAGAGGGGCGATAGGTGTCCACGTGACTACCAGCACCATTTCATGGCGCCGGCAGGGTAAACTGTTGTCACTTTCCTTATCCAATAGTATAGAAGGACTGTAGACAACCCACCACCGTCTTGTTTGGGGCCCATCCAGTAGACGTAGTACCCGGAAGCTGAGAAAATCAGGCGCCGTGTCTTGGACAGCAATTTGGTCCACTTCCACTTCAAACCTCATACACTTGATGCGGTTCGGACACAGAGGAGACTTCACTGAATATTTTCGTAGCGGAATCAAGAGGTATTTTGTGTGCTGCACATATACTAAAGAATATCGATGTTCTACCGTCCACGAACCCCGTCAAGTCTCCAGGTCTGGCAATTTCGATATCACCTTTCTTGCTTAGCTTTTTCATTTTGAGCCGAGTTATATATGATTCTAAGATACCAAATGGGTATCGTATTCACAGTTGGAAAGTGTCACCTGTGATGGACGTAACACCGAGAATTGCTTCCGTAATGCATTTTAGACTGAAGATATCTGAAGAAAGCTCATGAAGCTGACAATACATTAGATTCTCCAGTTTTGCGGTGACTCTCCATTAAACACAGTGATTGGGACGCATTTTACGAAGTTGAGAGTCCGTGAAGATTATCTGATTGATTGTCCACTGCAGTGCGCCACTAGCGGCAGATACGAAGTCGTACTGCCATCGTGCTGTCCGCCCCGTTGATCCCCAATGTTTCACCAGTTTTCGCGATAAAAGAGTCAGGAGGCGGGATATTACTAATCGCTCAATCATCAGATTAACCCATTTTTGATAAAGTGTTTATCCCAGTGGTAAGGTATGAGTAGGAGTCCTCGAGTAATTATAGCACATGTTTCCAATGGATAAAAGTAGACGAAAATCAAATGCTTTATAGACGCTGAACTTTAAAGAATGTGTTTTCATTCGTTTTTCACCTCGTATTACTGTAATGCCACTGACATAGAAATTGTTTTCATGTATGGATTACTATGTGTCATCTGAGAGACTGCAATTAGAAGGAGGTCGAACAACGTTAGTCGTCCTATTTTACGTCGCATTTTTATTTGCACACCAAGTTGTGGATTTGTGCTAGAAACGTTGCCACTCAGCCCCTCAGAATCCAGTTTAACCGGTAAATTTATAGCGAGTTCTTGCTCATATGGTGCACGCCACACGTTGCCGTGGTTTCGTTACATAGTCGTGGCGTACATGTAACAAACCCTCAATGCGTTTAGCCAGGTTGGGGGGATGGTTTCGGCGTCTAGTCTGCGTTGGTTGATGTGCCACACGGCAGAGTTAACTAAATTCCAGGCTTCAAAGTCTATCTCAGTTTATGGTTACACGACTTGCATCCTGACTCCCATAACTGTTAGCGATAGGTTATTTGCAATGCATTCCGTGTAGTCTAGACTAGCCTATCTAGAGTGATTAAGAATCTCTGTTGAAAATGTTTGGCAGAACTGACGATCACAAAATGGCACGTGGAACAAATGCCATTGAAAAAATGGCACTTCCAGATTAACCTGACAGGTTTGAATCTTTGAGCCAAGCAACGTACTGAACAGTAATTTCCTCGTAATGAAGAGTGACAGCTCATTGGGAAAAAGTGTGGATCTTGTTTTGGCTGACTGGTGTAAAGAATGGCTGTTTACCAACAGTGTCGAACTATTGTCCGAAATAACCCCAGTATAAAACAGACTGCTTAAAGATGCAACGTCGCGTTTGTAAGAGTCAAACGGCTATACATTTCGGACGATACAATATTGTCTGACTTCAGACGAAACTGTTTGATGCTATCTGATTTAGGCTTAACGTGCCAAAATTAGGAGTCACAATAGTAGTGAGAACAGTGGCCGACAGGGGTCAGGCTGATACATAGATGGTTGGGACAGTCACTATGCGTAGCCTTTTCTAATAATTTAAATGGGTGATTAGCCTTGACCGTCTTAAACACTTTCTCGTTTTCAAGAAATTTATGGTGGAAGCTCATCTGGTCCATCAGCCTAATGGCTCCTCAAAGCAGCAGGTAAATTATTGCTTCACAAGCTGATGGGGTATCTAAACATATCACTGGTAAAAACAAGCGGGGCCAATCAAACTGTCGTTAAAAATGTTCCGGCCACTGATCTAGACGCTGGTTTTTTATAATAATTAGGTATCTACTGTTATCTCTGATTAAATCAATTGCGTAAGGTCATTCTCCCCAGAAATGGCGCATGTCATTTTAAGAAACCTGTTGAGGAAGTCCTGACATCCTTGTCTTTAAAGAGGAACATCATGATTTCAACCACTCGTTTGCATTTTTGACTGCGCATGTCTAACTGTCCTTCTGGTAATCCTTTTCAATGACTGTCTTTTAGGCTCAAAAATTTTCCAGTTTCACTTAACGGTCCTGAATTTCCTTTTCGTTGTTAGGACGGAACTGCTACCTTTGGTGGGGTTGACTTCGCTACAATTAGGTACACTGGGTCGTCCGTGGGATGTTTACTGGTCTGCTCTACAACGTCGAATAAACAGTACTCCAAGGTCTGTTACGGTCCCAGGAAACTTTGCAGAGCTGGAGTGATCCTCTAAACCCTATCTCTTCGGGGCGCTGCAAATGAGTCTTACCAAATCACTTCTGGCAGACTGCCGTCCTGTATTAGCTCTTTAAATGTTGATATAAGCCACAGTTCATTAATTGAAGTAAAACGCTCATATACCCTAAAACATCTGCAATAAATGCTGCACAACGAGATCGATATCTGTGTCAAAATTCTATGCTGAATCTATGCTGAATAGCCGAGAAACACTGCACAGCTGTCTTATCCTTAGAGAGGCTGTGCGGGTTACAGGTTATGGAAATAGTCCAAACATACTTTGCATTGGAATACAAGCGACTACTGGAAGTAGTGTGATGGTGACCAAATTAAGATAAATACTGATATAAGTAACATTGAGAAATCTGCCTGTGATACATCCAAACTGTAACTATCGAGTACTACAATTCGATGACAGGAGGCACACTATCGGGATCAGGGTATAATTCGGTTAGACGATCGGGTGAACGACATTTAACTTCATTGTTCTTCAACTGATCATGAGGTTCCTCTCTCAATCATGTCGTCAAAAGTCAACGGTTGGAGCTCAAAAATACACGCTGATGTCAACGGCACAAGCACAGAAGATAATGGGAAAGCAGAAAAATTGGAATTATTGTTTGATACGTTTATATATAATGATAATGGACGTGTGGTACGCTAAGTGCAGCGAACGCATGTTTGTGGCGTCGAACGGGACGTTCCACGGGACCTTATTTCTTCGAAGGTAATGTGCAATGTGTCAAGTTCATCAACCAGCGACAATGTCCTCAAGTCAATTGTCTATGGGATATTCGTATCAGTATACCTTACCTGTTCAATGTGTGGATTTATACTGGCTTTTGTGAAACGAGGTATACTGGAAGGACAAAAACCGCATCTGTTTGGACCCGTTCGGAAACAGTGTACACCTTCACCCTCTGATAAATCACTGAAACGTGCGTTTTCTGACATTAGTATCTACTTAAATGATGTATATCTATTAAAATTTCGATAGAAGAAATCAGTATCTCAGTTTGGTCAGAGTTCGCGTGCTGTCGACTACCGAAATAATCGCTGCCAGGCTTTGCATGGTGTCTTATATGCATGTGAGGAGTCATTTCTGCTAAGGCTCGTCAACAAAGTTCTCCTTCGCTAACCGTCTTAAGGAGATTTAAACAAAGTTAACGGGTTTGTTCGCCTCGTGTCCACTTATTAGGTCTGTTTACTGGCCACAATATGATAAAGCCACTTCTATACGACGATGTACATCATAAGTGGCTTTATCAACGGAATGCCTCAGACCTCGATCCGTGTGTTAGCAAACAGAATTCAATCTCTCTTGAACAGATCTTACTCTCTCTTCGACGGACCGACTATGGCAGCAGCAATGAGAACATACCAAGAGGAAGGGGGCGTTTGAAAGGTGTTCAGGTGGACTGAGCCCTGGTAGATCCATCGCAAGTTAACAAACTTACCCTCTGTTTTATGGGCGCTGGCTCATGTTTTGCTTGCGCTACTCTCTCCGGCAAGCTGGTCGCTTTCAAGTTTCCTTTAGTCAATATTATCGCCGACTGATTTAGCAAATTATGACGGTCTAGAACACAAGTAAGACATGAATAAACGACACCTTAATTACTGGTTTCGCGCTACGTATTGCTAAAGCCACTGTTTCTTCGTCTTTTCGTCTTTTCTGTTGTCGCACAGATTTAAGTAAACCGCATTCCAGGCCTGACTAATGTGAAATCTTTCGACTTAGAGAAGTGCGCTCGTATTCCAGCGACGTGGAAATTTGACATCAATCACAACAATACTGCCTCCTACTTCGTTTTAGATGTTGCCTAATATTGTGTGGCATGCATGTATGCAACTTCCAGGATTAGGAATTAAGGTTACAAGAGCCTCTTCTAAACTCTGAGACAGCAACGGTTCGGTCAACTTAGGGCCCGCCTAAGTGTACGATCTTCGACGAAATGTCGAAGGGAGACTTCAGATTTGAGGAGCTTCGCGGTACGCTTCCAGCTGTTTTTGGATAGGTATTCACCTTGAAGGAAGCAATCGATTACGGCTTAAAGCCCATGTGTGAAAAAGTTTGGCAAATATTCCTGTAAGTTCCAAACAGATGTGCGAGTAGCGAAATAGCATTTTGTAGCACTGGAACTCTGCTATGCGCAAGAACTTCAGTGAAAGAATTCCTGATGATCTCTGGCTGTTTTCCGTAAAGGAACCTTTGGGACCGAGCAATTATACAAATAAAAATGAGGAATGGTGCTATCTCGCAAGAATAACTGGGGGCAGTCAAAAGTGCTCTTCAGAGTAACAGGTTCCACAAGCTACCAGAAAATGGCTTAATACAACGTGAAATTGTACAGCCCCACTTTGGCACTGACGTAGGGAATAAGACTGAAGAAAACTCGGGGACTAACTATCTTTTGAGTCCAAGAAGAACGAAACTTGTGGTCAGCTGACAAAAAAGTGTTATGCCGATAAAAATGCTGCACCCTTTTAAATTATGGTTTATAGTACCTTTGTTTTGCACAATTCTCCCTTGTTACTGACGCTGCAACATGACTTACAAAGGGGATAGTCGGCGTTCGTGCCAAACTGGCTTATATCTGTTTATTTTCCTTCCCTTCCTAATTGCTCTTCTGCGCTTGGATCGCTGTTATTACAAGGAACACTTTTATCTGGGAAGTGGTCTTACCTTCTGTTGCGAGACAGTGATGGAATGTCTTGTCTTCTGTTCACGTCATTGTTATACTCTCATTTACGACTTCACAGTAGTGAAGCGAGGTTTTCAGTCCGCCAAATGCTTCATAACTTTTATTGTGTGGACCAGCTTTTTTATACCTCAAAGAGGCAAGAAATATTGTAGTCTTTTTATTATTTAAAAGCAAGTTATAATTATGACTGGCGTAGTCCATTTTCTTGGATATCAGCTACGTAGGTATCGACAAAAGTTAATGCTTGCATCAAACCATCACCCAAAAGTTTCAGCGATAAGCGATATTCGGGAGCAGAAGCTACCCTGCTTACGTGATACCATATTTATCCATTATAAACAGTAGTTACTGCTTGTAAAATGTATAGATGCAAACCGCTCGTTTGAACAGCCATCATCCTACCCTAGGGTGATCACTCTGGTTTGTTAACATCAAAGTGGGGAGGCAGTCGACTTGAATTTCGCCCCCATAGTACAGCATTACCAGTGTACTTTCTTGGTTCTAGCAGGATTTGAACTCCGGAGACCTGACACGCGAGGCAAATGCACCACCATTTACTTATTACTGCACGCTGGAGGCTCCAAATCTAAAGCGTCCGATCTGGTCGCTCTGTTCGACGAATCGAACGAGGGCTGTGCTAGCAGACTTACTGTTGATTTCGAGTAAAACTTACCATGCTGTGAAAGGTCGCACACGTCAGTTGTGTCTCACCCAGTGAGCTATTTTTATCCACTCCCTCAGTAGACAGGGGTTTTTGAACTCATTATCAGTACGGATGAAATCGTTAGAAAATAAGATGGCAGGCGATCTAGTTTCCGATTACATGTCAAGATACAACTCCGACGGTCAAACACTGGTTACTCTGATCACACATACGGAGCTCGGACATAGTGTAGATGAACAACGGTCTGGGATTTGAGGTCTAGTTCCACAAGCTTGAGTAAAACTCCAAACACATGATAGGTAAGGCATATTTATACGACTATGTCATGGACAGTTGACCTGAGAATATCATGGACGGTCGATGATCTTAGTACATTGTGCATTACCTTCGAAGAAGTAAGGTCCCGAGGGACGCCCCGTTCGATACCGCAAACATGCATGTAGAGGCTCTGAGAAGGTATTTAGGTTCTAATCCGAATTTACGGAGTTCGCATGCACTTAGCGTACCATAAATCCACAATTCTATTATCATAATAAATAAACGTATCAAACAGTATTTCCAAATTTTTCTGTTTTTCCGTCATCTAATGTGCATGTGCTCTTGACATCAGAGTGTAGGTTAAGCTCCCAGCGTCGACTTCTGACTACACGATTGAGAGAGAAAACTCACGTCCCCTTGAAAATTAGAGAACTGAGAATGATTCAACTGCAAAATCTATAGGCAATAAACGTTACTGGGTTGTTAGACACGGAGAATTTTAGGTGTCTTTCCTATAAGTCTCATGGTAATTTATCGTGGTTACAAATTAGCTGCACAGCGATCGGTTTTGAAAACATTCCTTTTCATCTGTACCCGACGCTTTGTGCATTTGCACTCTGTAATTCAGACACTGAACTACAACTGCTCTAGATTTGAGATCGATACATATTTGGTCAATATTGTGAACTTCCCTCACAATGTTCAACAGTGGGAGTTTGGCGGTCTCGGTTTTAATGCTCATCTTGACGGGTAGCAATAGGGGCCTAGTTTATTTACCATTGTGAGCTTTTTTTCAATTTTATGTCTCTGTAAAAAGTTTATTAGGTCTACCTAATTTGTGAGCCATTCTGAAGGACCAGATTTATCTGTTTGGATTTATCCGGTCGATATTACACGGAGCTCCATCACCGTTTACCTAGACTAAGCTTAGGAAAATGGGTGTTTCAAGCTGCCTGTCTGAATACTTTTTTGTCAGTCACTTTGGCCTTCTGTTCACTGGCAACTGGTTCAGCCCTGTTTCCAGGTGTAGGTAGACTAGACCTCTGGTTATGCTTACCATTCAATGAAGGCAATGCGGTGGATGTCACTATTCGCCGTGTTTTAGGATCTACCTTCTTTGTCTATGTGACCTCTGAGAAGTTTTTCAAGAATAGTTTGCAAATATTTTGCTGTACAAGGCAAAGTAAAACCTATTCGTCTACCAACTTATCAGTTCAAAACCTCTCATTGGGTGGGAATTACCATGAAGCCCAGGTTGTTTTCCAGCTAAGTGCTCAGCTAACAACTGTTTATCGGGTCTAATCTATTAACCACCATTGTTGGCTGTGCCACGTTGCAATCCGATATTCCTAGCTTTGTTTGCGGCATTTTATTGGAAACTGGAAATCAACATTTTCCTTTTACAATTCTTTACAAAATTCGTAAGGTATCATTTCAAATATGCACGTGTTTTTCGACTTACACACTTACTTGCAAATTAGGGTGTTAGATTCTTATTACTTTGTTACAGATCTGCAAAGGTCCTCCCTTTTTTCTCTGACGTTTAAGTATCTCCGACTTGCTTTGCCAGCCTGGTGCTGAAACATCCATCATTTCTATCTTTCTGATTAGTTTCTGGTGCGTTTAGGTTCAGTTTCCTCTTCCGCATTGTTTTGATTGTTCTGACAATTTTTATTCCGATGAATACCTATTTAATGTTTACAACTGATGCTTCTGTCTACGGATAGTCACACAACTGGTGATTCCCTGGATGTTACCGAGTAATTACCATACCTGTTGAGTCACATGGCCACTGTCTATGTAGTTTTCAATTGCACCGGTGACTCATTCTTCTCTCAGCATGCGAGCTAAAAACACGTTTCCCGCTCTCTCAAGACATAGCTTCAAATGTCTTACAAACACAGTTCGCGCCACTATCGGCACAGGACCTATTTTCTGCGGGTGACTGACCACAAGCCAATCATCCCAGAGACCGCAGTATATCTATTTGGCCGCTCTATTAACTCCCACTTTCGATTACACAAAGGGCTGTCTGGTCAGACCTTTTCTCGTTACACCAATTTGGCAGTTTCAAACTCCGTTTTAGCTCACAGCCCAAGAATTCTGTCTCCACTCTCTCAAAAGGAACAGAATTTCAATTGAAAACGGGCTTGAAAATAGGGGTTTCGGATCTTGACAAACAGAAAAGAGCAGGAAAAGATTCGGTGATATGAACTCGGCAAAAGTGGCAAAAATGAACAAGAGCACACCCCAACATTCTCGTCTTCCGACAAGGAAATTCCATCGGGTGTTTTGTGTATGCAAATGAGTTGAATTTAAATCGGTTATCGAGGGTGTGTTTAAAAATTTAGACTTGTATCAGATGACGATGTTTAAGATGTTGAAGGTTGATGAAACTCCGCTGTGTGCATACAAAAGTTCAAACTGACTGACGTGATACTGGACACGCTCGCAAGAGAAAAATGCTGTTTCATACAATGTTTTTCTACAGCTGAGCACTGCATTCAGTAATGCGACTGAATTAAACTCATTTCCACATAGACATAACAATAGCGGATGAGTGTAAATAAAATTGGTACAACTGCTCCACGTTATTATAAATCCATGATATCAATTTAGCATTTGTCAGACATTTACATTTTCGGATGGAGTTAGCGGTATATATCCCTCCTCTGCTTTGGAAAAATTGACGGCGGTCACAACGTAGTAGTTGATTGTTAATCATATTGCGGTGTCTGTGTAAGTACGTCCCCCAACGGACCACCGGTAGTCCCAACTAATGGGAGGGCGAGAGGCATCACTGCTTTCACTGGCGCATTCACAAATCAATAGACTAGGCAAAAGATTCTTCTTCATCTGGGTTCATCAGAAACGGAAGCGGGACTTGTCTTGCACTTCAAGGGTTCATTTTACTTTGAGAAATACTGAGGAACTAAGGAAAAGAATCAGTAGCCACTCGGATAGTAATAGCATTTGTGACATAAGCCCCTCACTGCATTTTTAAGTGGTATAAACAAATAACAAACAGTGAACGCTTTCAGCGTCTCAATTCAAGATGGTTAACTGTACTTTAATTATAAGGTTCAGTGTGAATTTTCTCCGATTTGTTCGGCGTTATGAATACCAGGGTCTTTGTACGAACAGAAGGAAAGCTGCAGTGAAAGCTAGCATCATTTGAAAAGGATAATGGCTGTCTTAATTATTGCCTCGTTATGTTCTTGTACACATCAGGCTAGTCTTGATAGTTTGGCTTAAATGTTTCTAGTATAGAGGAGCAGCAGCAGCAGCGGCAGCCAGGACGACCGTTTGGATCCCTGCCATATAAAATGAAGTTTAAACGCCAGTCTCTTAGAATCGCCTGTACATCTGCTCATTGTGTGCATACTGTCCAATCTTATATGGAGTTTTTTTATGGATACTGATTTGTTCTTACAGGAGTACAGACATATTCAAAGGTGAAGGGGAAAACTTGCAGCTACGAAATAGGTGTCTCGCCGGTTGTTGTTTTTGTGTTTGCTGAAGACCCTATGAGACCTTCCAGACTGGATGTTTTATGTGCTCTACTAAATAATTCAGATTCGGAGTCTAATGCACTTAATCACCAGGCACTTGCCTTTTTAACAGAATATCATAACAACACGGTATCCGACAAAATATGAACATCAGAATTGCCGAGCACAAAAGCTGTATGCATTCATCCTGCGATCAAAAGCATGTGGTGAGTCCGGGAGCATACAACCTACGGATAATGTTGTTTTTATACTGAAGCCCTGTACCTAGAGTTATTCCACTCAATCTCAGGGTTTCACGAAATGCAGGTGGAAGATTCTGAATTACACGTTATCCGTCCGATTTTGGCATATTAGGTCATGATATGGATGGCAATGGCCTATTGACATGTGGGAGGCAGAGGAATCCACAGAAGACAACCTCGTATATCTCAAAAAACGGAACCACTAACACCGGAAACCACTTGGAACCCCGCCAGGGGCTCAAAAGAAAACACAAAGTATACAGCTAAATTACAGTGAGATAGCGTGCTGTATAAGGAGTTCTGTTATCTTTCCTGTACAATATATACAGACCTAACCATCCATAGTGGAATCACCGCATATGACGGAAAGTCAGCACAAAGTTTCGTCATCTTGAGAAACTCAAGTGGGATATAGATACCAATGATGTCATGTATCGGGATGTTGTGTTACCAGTTACCGTTGTAACAACCTGGACACCACAAAAACGACTTGTCCGGGTTCTTGAATGATTTTACTTGCAGTGTCAGCGTGAAATCCTCACGACCAAACGTACGGACCGAATGTCGAAAAGAAAATTGCTTCGGATAGTGAAGTTTTTGGAGTCAGATGCTGTCTGATGCAAAAGCAGTCCTGCTGGAATGAGCGGTAAAGCCAGCCTCTTAACGTTGGTTATTGTTTTGCGGTCTTGTTTAGACCGGCTGACGGTCTGAAGCAAGCCTCCGCATGTTTCCCTGTTGATCCTATTCCCCCTGGTCTAAATCGGCTCAGGGACTGGTATGCGGCATCTTTCTCTGCACAGGGAAAAATCACCTGAGGTTCTCCAACTATAACAGGCTTTCAGTCGTTTGGTCACTGTCGACCGGTTCATTCGTTATCTACACCAGATATTCAGAGTCTGATTAGTTTTCCCTGTGAGTAGAAGCCGATGACTACATATTCGTCAAAATTCACGTGCGACATGTCTAATAAGGTCTGAGCAATCAAATGTATAAAACCTTTTCTGCAATCTTGGTATACCTTGGTCATGAGCGTATTTTTCCCCTTACTGGTCACTGATCACTGCGCGACCCGCCTCCCTACTGTACAACTAGTGTATTTACGTACTTCTTCGCTGAGTGCTGATGAGCTAGTATGCGATGTCCGCACCCAAAAACTCCCGCTTTTTATTGTCCATTTTATACGTAATACATGCTTTAAAAAATGGGTGAGAAGAAACATCATTCTTATGTGGTTGAAATAGCATTCAGGAGAACGTTCAAAATGATGTGATTACATCAAGAAAAGCTGGCTGGGTAGGACGGAACAAATGCCTGGATGAAAATTTATCGCACGCAGCTGCCTCTAACATCCGCCTCCAACTCAACGCCTACTCGGTTGCTTTCCCGAGTGAATATGAGACACAAAGCATCCCGAGGTGCACGAGTTTCCGCACGAACGATACTCTTCTGGTCCAGTTGTTTGACACGGCTAATCTATACGCAACAGACTTAGTCCCGGTTCCCTCCCATCTGTAGTTGACATCCTATTTCCGGCTAACTTGTATCCGGAACGGGTGACTGGACTTCGCAACTACACCTGTCACGAGACAATCATAGGACGGACACCCCAGTACCCGAAGCGTCGGCAAGGGTTTCCTTTCCTCAAGAACAAAAGAAGTGACTATGCAGTCGTACTGTCCCACATAATCGAACAGAAGAGCTATCGACTAGCCGATTCCGGCAACCCGTTGGGCCCCGGTAACAACTTCCCGGGTTAAATCAATGTGGCCAAACGTGGATTGCAGTCATCACGAATAGAATAACTCACTGAGGAAGACTGTCAAAATCTACCATGCTTAGGACAGAAACACGCCATCAGCCAATCAACGTAAGCAAGGAAATCAACCTTCTCAGTTCACACCACATATTGGACGTTGCAGTTTTCCCCGTTCTTACGAAACAGATGTGAGCATTTTGTTGTTAATGTGGTTTTTACGGAGACGGAAAAAATCAATGCGGTATCTTCTCCTACTTGCCTGTTATATATGTGGAGCGTGCAGCGAGTTGTGTGTACGTAGAATGAGGACAAATGGAAAACTGGGAGACTCCTTCCGCCTTAAAAGTAGTCAGGTAGCTGTCAAATAAACCAGATGCGTACATGGAGATAAGGTGTAACTGTTGTAACGGGCTGCTTTAAAGTGTTCTGATTCATCGTTTGCCAAAGTCCGGAATATGATGGATGTTTACAGCCTGAGGATAATGAAATGCTTGATCAACGATAACTCCCTCACCCCATCCCAATCGACATGCAGATTCTCCATGTTCAAACTCCCCGTAACACAATGTTATCTGACCAGAAAATCTATGGAAACAAGTCAATGTACTTCCGTCCAGACTCTAGGTGGATGGATGGCAATTTGGTGTGTTGCGCTGCTGTCGACACTGACTTCCGACTAGATACACCAAATTCGTGGGCGATGTTCGCATGTATCAATAAGGAAACAACGTCTCATATGGTGTTGGAATTAAGATGACCACTGTTAACTGCATGGTGCACAATTTTCCATGCGGCAACCGGCTGAACTTAAAAGAAAAGTTTGATCAAGAATGTTGTATTTCCAGATAGAGATGATAAGCTGCTGAAGAGTTCACAAAATTTGTTCTGTATCACAGCATTGTAGAGTAGTGAGGAAAATGCATACTTTGAGAGTGATTTCCGGAGGTGGAGACGCCTTTTCAGTCCTTATTTCCATTGATGTTTCGTCCTATGAGTTGAGTCAGTCCGCGCCACTGCTTCACCAACATTGGGCACTGTCGGTAGTGCACGTCTCACGAATCTTCAGGGTAAATGAAACTCGTCACCTCCAGACCAGTAGGCGAAGAATCATGAGTGGTTGTTCAACGGCGTGAATAACACATTAAGACGGAATATAGTGTCATGCATCACTAAACCATCATGTCGTATGGTTAAGCGTTGACTTTGTGTAGAGCAGCAACGTCAGCGTCAAACTTCTAGCTTACTAACTTCCCTCTGATGGGCTAGTTGTGAAATTTGCGCGTTAAGCGTGACTTGAGTTTGCCTTATCCCTCTTCGTAAAACCCGACTGGCTTTTTGCAACCCTAAGATACTGGCCATGCGATATACCACGTCGTACGGAAAAATTATGGTAGTCGGCTAAAAAACTGAAAACGATGGGCCATGAGAGTATTTTGGTTAAATCACCGTCAACAACCTCACTGATAATTATACCTCAGTAGTTGATGCTGTTGATTGTATCAAATAGTTGCAAAGAAAGATTGCCCTAGTAAACAGTTTAAAGAGGGAAAGTATGAGTACTTAGTAGAAAATACCCTTTTGGAAATTACGACGCTTGGGGAGAATCCATTAAACGGACGGAATCGGTGAGTGTTCGATTGCTCCAGCGGCATGTTAACGTGACTCTAGTGAACGTGGATGTGTGACGTAGAGAAAGACAGAACAAATAATTTTGCCACAGTTGCACAGTTTATAACTCTACAAGATGAATACAACTTCCAGCTGAGAAGTCGTCACTCGAGGAACCAGTCAACACCTGACCAGGTGATCTGGTTTCAATGACTTAAGGATGAGTGGTTCCATATCCTGTAGAGTGTGAGTTAATCACAATGCTGATCAGCCGTGGCTGATCGTGACCGAACGGTTGTGTACAAACCACTGCCGGAAGATCGCGCGTTCGAAACTCCCTACTGGATTTTTGTGGGATGCACACTGTCAATGATTACCAATACGGATGAAAGAGCTGTGGGCTGTAAATCACGGGTCATCTCGTTTGGTTCTATTCCAGGCATTTGCTGATCTCATTCCCAGATGTGCGTCAGGTGAACATTGCTTCCTGGTTACCGATGACAACCGTCTTATCATTATTCAATATGTTTACTTCAGACTGACACTCATGCACTACTACTTTTAAATTAAAACAGTGATTTTTGATGGAATCGTCTTTAAGCTGTAGCATTCTTTTGGTGCCTAGCTGCAATGCCACCCGAAGGAATCACCAGTTCTGAATACTGTCAGGTTACCCAATCCTAGACAGGAGCAGTCGATATGCTGCGGTCGGTTTCGATTCACGAACCTTTCGGTAAGAAAGTTCGCGTCAAGCTACGCAATAATCTGAAGTTGCTCTAAAACCTGATCCATATGCTATTTTTGGAGCGTCTTAAAAAACCTATTTAGAAGTGCTTTCGAACTCCGGAATTTATTTTTTGGAAACTCCCAACGGATCAATTCATCTCTCATTTCAGCTAATCACGTTTCACTGCACCATTTCAAACGCATAGTGACCACCTACAGTGTAAGGGGATTCCGTGAGTATGTTGAGAGAGATAAGTGAAGCTTTCATATGGTAACCCATCGTTCCAGGAATACAAGGTCCAGACAACAATTAGCTGGAGAGTCACCGTAAACTGCCGTTCACTGTCGATAGACCGCCAACTTAAGTGTTCCTGGATTCACTTCTTCTGTGAACTCATGTTACAACAACACCAGTGAATAGAATACCTGTTTTTCCGCACACGTGGAGAAAGGGTTCAGTCACCATTGGAGAGGATATTTAAGGCTCATATATCCTGGAGGAATGAAAATTCCTCCTGTGACTCCCAGCAATATTTGTTTTCTGTCAGGAATGATCATACACTTATCCAGGCTTTTATCTCCAAGAAAAATCGAATGATAAATGAGCTGTAATGTTTCAAAAGGCATGATTAGACTAAAATCTGAAGTTTGCACCATATTAACTATGCGATCGTGGTTTGTTTCCCTTTGACTGTCCTGTCAGTTTTCCCAAAAACAGACTGGTTTGATTCCAGAGATGTCCGATACAAATAGCCCACAAATGGTTTTATTTGTCTAACTCTGGAATGCGATGCTCCCATTTTAAATAAGTACCAGCTGATTGTCACTGCAAAATTATCTATTGTCTTCCGTAGGTCAGAACTGTCTGAATTTGTCTGCTCGTCCTTCGTCGCCATTATAGCTTATTTGAATCGATTTGGGTACCCTAGCCGGATGTCTAAATAGGTTTGATTGAATTCACTTAACTCATTTGGGCTTAAAAAATATTGTACAATCTCCCAATACGACTACAGGCACAATTACACTAAATTTGTAAAAAAAAAATGGCGGCATCTTTACTGCTCACACACGAGCTGCACTATATGCATATGATCGCTCCATTTGAGCATATCTTCCAAGGAGTACTGTATTGTTGATGTAAGGAAAGCCTCGTGTAACCTGATAACGACAGATAGCGTCATGGTCGTTGGTTTGTTCGCTGAGCTGGGCAATTTGATTGCAAACGTTTCATCACCAATCGAGGTGAAATCATCAGTGCGTTGGTAGGGAGCGTGGTAGAGCGTAGCGATGGGTTGGTAGTTGTGCCAAACAGGCTCTCTACCAACGCACTGATGATGTCACCTCGACTGGTGATGAAATGTTTGCAATCAAATTGCCCAGCTCAGCGAACAAACCAAAGACCATCTATACTACCTGAGCTACCAACATTCTCCTAGATAACGTCATGCTACCATCATCATTTGTCACTGTTTTTATTACGTCTATTTAGCCTATTAATAGCATCTGACGGACTGCGTCAAATTTTGTTGTCACCTGTGTAACTCTGTTGAGGCTTAGCACTGATGGGTTCTTTTTACGGTCTAAGCTAACATAGAGGAAAAAGGCGTACGCCCACAAAACTGGAACTCCTGCATAGGTCAGGAAGATTACGCGAAAAATCAGAACGAAGTGAACCGCTCCAATGATATATGTATATATCAATGGGATCTTCGAAAAAAATAAAAGTGTAACAAACCCTGAAAGAGATGTGCAGCGATCAGTCAAAGTTTTATTCAGATAATCTTGACAACCACAAACTAAACCAGGAATATATGGGCTTTGCAAGCTACTGCATTCACCTCCACCAGTGAGTGCATTGTCACAGGTAGCCCCGCGTTAGAAGAACAGCCTGGGAACACAAGGAAGATAAAGTCAGGTAGAGCTTGTGATCCCGATCATTTGCCTATCTTCTACCCGAAGCATCCTAAATCTTCTATTTTATTGAGAAAATTACTGACTGTTGACGAGTGGCGCAGATAGCATATTTACCGAAGAAAAGGATAACAGAATTCGGGCCATTCCCTTGTATCTCCGATCTTCTTTTTGGACCAGTCTCGCTGTCACGCACCTGTTTCAGTACTTCGCCTCGGCACTGAATACGAAAGCTAATGCTGTACGCCTGTGGTTTATTGACTGCAATGGTCATTTTGTTGGCGCTGATAGAGAACAGTTACTGCAACTTGTCACTTAAAAAGTGGGTGAACAGAGACTGAATTGCTTAATAGTCTGCACGCGGTTCACATGCATTGTGACCGCCTCTTTTCCGGATATTAACTAACAGCATTGCCCTCCAGAGTGCTAGTTCTCCTCTTTATCTTCTGTTTATATTTCGAATGCCCTGCTGACATAATGCTAGGCTACAGCTTTCGCGTGCCCAGAACAAACCTGCGGCTACAGACTGTGCTGAGTGAACTTGTTAGCTGGTCTGTTGGCCGATCTCTTAGCGTCAATGTCCCTCCCTCTCCGTTGAACTCAGTGTCAAAGTCTTAATTGTCTCCCTCGCTCTTGAACTACGGCTGTGGAATATCTGCGTGTGACCCTATCAGGTGACCTTAGTTGCTCCCTCCCCCATATCCAATCTACCCTTCGCGCTTTCAAAAAGCGCAGATTCCCACAGTTTATGCTGTGATTTTGAGGGTGGCGCTGTTTGTCCCCCTCGATCTAATTCACTGGTTTGTTGATGCTTGTGTTCCTCCGCACTGAACTTGTTGCCGTCCTCCTCATTTTCAGGGGTTCTTTGAGGACAGTTGCTGCTTTATTGTCACGTAGCTGATGAAATCTCGGGTAATCTTTTGGTTGACTTGGTTGTAAGTTGCCTTACGCTGCTTGTAGCAGGTTCATCAAACGAAATCTTCCCTTCCTTTTATCGTAGTTACCTGTTACTCAGCGTCCACCTCATGGACTCCTAACAGTACAAACTTTTGCCGGTCAGATTTTTCACTGACCATAATCCTGTGCCTCCTTAACTGAATTGTTTGCCTTGAGTTATAATCTGTCATCTTGCCTATCATTGTAAAGCGCTCACCGAGGGATGGTTCTGGTGAAATTCCTAAAATATATCCAGTTATTACTCAATTAAATGTGGTACCATTGTAAATTTTATGCCGAAGCTCCACCTTCGAGCGCATTGGGTTTTACTTGACTTGAACTGGCTTGAATTGTATGTGCACCGAACACGCTGAATATGAGTGATGGTAATAGTCTTTCATCGCAAGCATAGAGTGAGTGATATGCCCCACTACCTGGGTGGAAATAAGGATAAACAATATCCGTGCTTATTTATTTATTCGTTTTGGCAGGAACATACGGCAGTACAAATAGATGTTTGCGCTCGCTAAATAGGAATGCGACATGGCATATTGTACAGACATGCACACACGAATGTTGACCCTATCAGATGGACCAAATTCATCCGGATGTACAATACCTCATCCGTGATGGTTCTGTCTACTGTGAGGAAAAAGGGAAACAGTTTCACCGGTCAAAAGATGGCACACTGTACCTGAGTTTACTAGTACGCTTCTGTTGACAAACATTTTCAGCGTAGTCAAGCTCGTGCACCTGACATTCAGGAACGACGAAGCACGATTGACTTTTGACAACCTTGTTGACTATGATTCACAAGGTGCTAGCTAGGTTTGCATGACCGCATGCAGACTGAATACCTAAATGAGCTACCCTGATATGGGCTTGATGGCTCCAGTGCAAGGGACATCACTTAAGTTCTTTGGAAGGAAGTCAAGCATTAATAATGAACGAGGAACCTTGTGCCGCGCGGGATGACTAAGCAATCATAACAAGTAAACAAAATATATAAGAGCAGGAATGAATGCGTTTGTCATTTCTCACAAATGTATTTATCGCAAACCGTGGTAAAATATGGTTGCTGGTAGTGCAAACCAGAGAAGAAGAAAGTTATTCTTGGCCTGCCCAAAAGCAAGCCCCTGAAGGAAAAAATGGCATCGATTTATTCTGGATTTAAAGGACTGCAGGTGCCTGAGAAAGCATGTCTTCAGACAAATAGAGGCCCAAATAGTCCCATGAAAGAAGTTCCCCTTTTTGTGCTTTTTATGGTGCAAACTTAAGGATCCCCATGTTTCGCTTCCTACCTGGCAATCCAATTGGAGATAAACAGGCTTGTTTATGCTGCACATTTTAACTGGTTCAGAGATCCGGATTTACGTCTGACGTACCAGCACATTCTGGATCTCCAGAATTTGTTGTGTTGAGTGGCAGTGATGCGTGCGGAGGGTTAAAGAGGCTGTGGAATAGTTGTCCACCGTGCAAAAGACAAACTATCGATGGATCGAATTTTTGGATCAAAAATCGAAAGAAGAAAACGGAAGATCCTAGTTTCCAACGTGTGACATCAGCATGACTTACCCCCTAACAAAATGCAATTCATGTAGAAAACACCCCAGAAGTTTCACCAAGAAAGGCGACTATCACTGCTTTTCTAACGTATTATTGAATCTCTCTGTCGTTTCAACTAGAAGAGATCGTCGGTATCGCTAAAATAATCAGGGCTTTCATTTGTTGATGATGTTGTATGTTTCAGAATTAAACCTATTTGAGGACGATCTTGAATTCAGTTCCAGTTGGCGTCACGTCGGAAAACGATGACGATAACGACAGTATGGAATGGATAACAATATAAAAGACGGGGAATATGTTCTCCTTTACATACTCACGTTTAGCCCGTCGAAACCAATGACGTCAGGTATTCGGAACTTCCAATGTGCAAATTATTTATAACTAAAAAATACCATAATGCAACAAATTCCGTAAGCGTTTATATTTTGTGTATTGTGTATAACAAGAACGAACTTTAATTGATATTTACACTGAAAAACCCGTGAGTACCTCAAAATTAAGCGCTCACCTGCCGATGGCAGAGTCTGGAGGTAGTTACGTGGCGATGAAAAATGAGGTCTTCCTAGAGCCTGTATTTCACACTTAATTATCTGTCACGCAGTGCACTATGAATGACTGAAACGAACCTAATCCACAGAAAGAGGCTATACCCTAGAAATATATTGGCACTGAGAAATGACACAATCAGCATAATGCATTAGGATTTTTGTACATTTGGTATTTGATCAGGTGGCTGTTGATCTGTTCGCCGAGCTTGGCAATTGATTTGCAAGCGCTTCGTCACCATTCGAAGAGATATCTTCAGTGCGCTATTGGGTGGGTAGTCCCTCTGTGCTCGCGTTTACATAGCTTGCAAAGAGCAGTTTTTATGCTGTAACCTGATTGGCCATTGACAATAATCGTACTTGGATTCCGGTCGGTCCGATCATAATCTGTGTTGCGTTGTGGTTTGTATTTATTTTCTACGGCCACGCTACTGTTGAACTTGCCGTCTCGAGGTACCAGTATTCCAACACCACCAATTTGTGTATATTTTTTGCTTGATGTTCATTACTTGCAAAAATACCCCATATCCTGTGAGCTGACGTCCTATCTAAATCTCATGCACGGAAGCAATCATTTTTCATCTCCCGAACAGATGTTAAAACTCTCATTGATTCGGCTTTACGAAAATCACCAGATAACAGATTCAGCTTTTATGGTAGCTGGTTCCAAAAGCTATCGAAAATTCGCATATCCAAGATACCTATCTGACCGACTGTAACTTCCTAACAAATACCAAAGTTCGACTTATATACGCCCTTGCATACCAAGTTGGTTTTCACGAGAGACCCGCCTGGAACCCAGCTGATACTCTCGTGTATGATGTTCCTAAGGAACTGACTGTGCTGCACTGGGCCGCCTCATATGATGATGTACTTAAGAACATAAACGAGAGATCCAGCTTGGTTCCAGGTGTGTCTCCCGTCAAAACCAAGTTGGTATTCCAACGAGTGTATAAGTCTAATTTCGTGCAACTTTGGTTCAGGTAAAACATACGGTTAACGGGAACTCGGGGTCTACGCCTGCCTTATGAGCCCCAAGAAAGGCAAAACCGGTCCAATATTTTGAAATGGCATTTGCCTAAATAGGCATATTCTTCCTCTAATTTACTTCATGCGTGACAGAAACAACTTGCAATCAGTGTCATTGATAGTATTCTAGTCATGCCAGATAGGTTCTTTAGAGTCGAAAACTCATCCTTGCCTCGATAAAACCAGAGATTTTGCCCAAACATTTCGAAACGATCACACCTATAACGGTTTCAAGCTTTGTCTCACTACATCCAACCCCTGTGCTTCATGGAAATCGCTCTTCAAGAACATCAAAATGGTCCAATGGGTGGGTGAGCATCCAAAAATCCGTTCTAGAAAAGTCTGTAAAAAGTTCGGTAGCACATAATTCTACAACAAGCCAACCACGCCCTGTGCGTTGTTGAATGACTGAACAGCGCCTTGTGGGGGAAAGGGTTGGCCCGGAAAGTCTTCGACAATGCTGCTCGCTGTAGCGTTCGTGCCGAGGTGAAGGTAGCTCCGAGGGGTCGGTGGACCAAAGGGAGTGAGTTAGTGACTTTCATCAGTCGACGGTTTCGAATAGCTTGAAGCGTTCAGGATTAATCAAGTCACTGTACGTTGTCTTGATTTATGCTACGAGCATGGGACTACCGCGACCGTTAAAAAGCATTTGACAGTCCCTCAGAGGGCAAATATTCTGGAATCCTAGAACAGCGGCGTCACCCAGAAGGCATTCACAGTTCTGTAAAATTTTCTGAACGTGTGTCGGAAAAGCATTCGGAAAGCCAAAGAAATTAAGGTACTGCTTCAATACCACATAGAAAGTGGCGTGTCAACGATGAAATCTAACTTGGTTATCTACAAAATGTTCCGAGGATTCATGTGCGCTCTGTTCCATTAGTTTCAGAGGATGAGGGAGATCCACTGCAAGACTCCTATTCTAGAGAACGGCGTGTGCAAGACAGTTATGTAGACCGCTGAAAAGATGGGAGTTACATCACTTCATGCATCAGAGGGACGTTTTCGATGCTGGAACTAGAGGCTTACTATCAACGTTACTATCAACGTGAAAAGCAAAAGTTTGTGCCACAAAATGATATTGATGAATTTGATCAAAACGTACATTCAACGCTAATGAAACCGCTGTATTCTCTTTCCCTAATTAGTGGGACGGTGGAATGAGGACACGGGGGAGCCAGTGGGAACAACCCATCCAAAGTTAGCATCCTATGGTATTAGTAGGTCACTACGGGCTGAATGTCATCGAATATGCTCCAAAATTTGCAGTAACTTCGAATAGTATTGTGAAAAGCTTCGTCGCTTTGGTCACAGAGGTAAAAATGGCGTCTCGGTTTAAGGATTTGAAGTAACGCACCCAGTTAGGGAATGGTCATAACACTAAGTCTGGAATTCTCAACTGGAAGTGTAGAATTACGACTATCTGAGTAGTTTTAGCTATGAGGTGATCGAAAGTCGTGTAGTTGTTTTGGTCCCTCCAAAGGCTAGTTCGTGGAATTTAGCACCAGAAAATTTGATGCATATTCTCTCTAGTTAGTCACCACGTTATATTACCACTTCCGGGTCGATGCTGACCTCGTTTAACGCATCAAGATTTCTAAGTTAATCAGAACTTTTTGAGTTGTTTGATATTTTCAATCCTAAAAGTTTTGGTGGACTAATGTACAATGCGGAAATTTGAAAATTTTCAACAGGATTCATAACATTGTCACATGCCGGTCAACTCGATATCCTAGCTATATTCGGTCATCTTCGCGATGTTGACCATCGAATTTATATCCCAATGACAAAGTTTTGATAAGTACTGTACTCAAATACATATCAGAAGAACCAAAGGAATACCGCTCAATTTTGTGCAGGAAAAACGGCTGTGGTACTGTTTGTGCTCAGCCAACCTGCCGGAGACTTCCCTCGGGTGTGATGCGCACACATCCTTAGAATATAGTTCAAACATTTGTTTTTCTCTAACGAAGGGAGGATATCAACATAATGATGCATGAGGGAGTTACTAAAACAGTATTCATCTGTTTCAAACCGCACAGTGTCCACTAGAGTGTATTCACAAAAGGACTTGCCCGTATATAATGGCCATTTTGGCGCTTACTTCTTCTCTGCCTTAAATACTTATTGCCATCAACGAGCGACGAATTTCTCGAAACCGGTATGGATACCGTAGTTTAGAGATAACTTGTTGTAACTGGAATTTAAGAATCCATGTTGTTCGTTCGGGTCATGTTGTCGTGAAAAATTCAGAAACTTTTTGTTATCTCCTAGCTTTTGGTTTCGCTACCCATGTACTCGCGGGCCTAAAGTGGTAATCCCTGAACAGATTCTCACATTTTGTGATTGCTTAGCTTGCCCTGACGTAAAATAAACTAGATTGGCCGTCTGTTCACTGAGCTAGGTAGTTTGGTCTTCAATTTGTCATCGTCAACCGAGTTAACACTGATAATGCGTCGTTGTTCAACGAGACGGTAAGTGGCGATAACACACTGGGTGGCGCACCGGACAGCGTTGTTACAAAGCGATAGGCCGATGCAGCGGTGCAGCGTCACACATGTGTTCGTCACGTTGCTGGTTTGTAAGTCTTGTTCGCTGTGCCTACATCCAGTGATCAGCAAGGGTACCTACACTCACTAATTAGACATGACCCTTCATGTACCTTCCAATTGGTTGCTCCATTTATCGCTGTACTTTATGTTTGCGTGTGTGGTTTCACCAAACCGGCATACAGCCAGGATTCGGTCAGTCGTTCTTCTCCCTACCGCACACATTCCAATGGTATCAACTTAACTCGCAGTGAAACGTTTGTGAATCAACCACCCAATTAAGGGTGAAAAACAACCACCGTCTACGTAACCCGATTTATTAAATTCCTAATTGGTTACTGTGTGATTTATTCATTGAATAGCCCTATAATTTAGAAGCCAAAGAGCTTAGAAAGCATATTTGCTAGCTGATCTTTAGGGAGTCAGGGTAATAAAAATACCTTTGTAAACAATACTGAGAACATAGTTTGACATCGAATTTAACTAAAATACGTGTGCTGCTCATCCCGGTTTTTTCAACCAAGTCATACAAGCTATATGATGGTTGTTAATTTTGCCTCTTGACGTATAAAAGGGTGCTCGGCAAACAATCCACCAATATTCACTTCTACTAACCGATCTTCTCTGCTCAGTACTCGTAATCAAATACACGGATGCTGTCAACGAATTTATGATCATTCCTAACTGTTCTAGCTTTGATAAAGTGAAATGTACCATGATTTTGAAACATGTCAGATTACCTACTTGTAGACCGGTGGTGATTGTGATCTCAGTGATATTGCATATGAGTTGAGGTTTCGAGAGAGTTGTTGCCATAAACGTCTACTTAACAAAAACCAACTAATAGGGCGGTAGCTTCTTCATGCTCACTGAGTGTAAAATTGGCATTGCTTGGACTCGAACAGTGGGGTGAGATTTTCATCACCACAATTCCAAGCATTTGATTCACTCAAATACACTAAAACGGCAAACGGAGATATAAAATTTTGTTTGATTTTTTAAAGTCTGGTCGGTGGTCATCAACGTCCTTCCAACTCTGTAAACAAAAAGGAAGTTTATGTAAATTTCACAGTTGATCAAAATGCTGATGTAACCTTGCAGCTCCACTTCTGCAGTTCATCAGTGGATTATAGGTTAGAGTGTATTAAAGCGAAATTAACTCAATTCATGCTCGCATATTTCCAAGGCAACATCAGTGGATAAAAAAGACACGATTGTTGGCGTGCAAAAGTACAACGGGTCGTTCCCTAGAGATGGAATACCGTATTTTCATAGAACATTATCGTCCAGATAAAATCAATTTTTTCAGGTTTTCTTCCAGACTTCTAAAACAGAACGCTGTGATGAAACCATTCCCTTCCTTTATTATGAACTTATGGATTATAAGGGGGATCAGTTGCGTAATAATATTTGATATTTGTGCATAAACAGCTAACAAAACTTCAAGAAACCGGGTACTGGTGCACTGCTAAGTTATTGGAAAGACTTCTGGTCAAAAGCAGCCCTGGAATTAAATGAAGACCTAAAGACACTACCCAGATGAAAATTATATCCAACTGATAACTGGAAAGCTTTCTAAATTGTGGACGTGATTCACCTTCAAAAAGGTGATATCTCGTTTCCTGTCTAGGCGATTAGCCGAATAAACAAATTTGCTTACTATTATCAGAGTTCCCACGTAGAGGACCAGTGAACACGGTCGCGATGGTTTTCAATTTGGCGATAAGCCTATTTTCTCCAACAACTTGTCTAAGCTGAATGGGTTTGGCAGCTTTTTATCGCATCAAACTACTGTCCAATTCGGTACACAGTTATTCAGCAGTTAAACAATCTAGCCTGGTTGGGGTTTGGCTAAGTAGGTCGTGTTTGTACATGAAAACATTTAATCCCTAACACTGCTTTATGCAGTGTGTGCACAGCAGGCCAGATGTCTAAGGTGCAATCGTTTCATCTGTTGATAACGTTTGCAAAATTCTAAAAAGGATGAATCTGTGAGTAAGATTGAAACTTCACAGCCCTTATTGCTTGATGGACACTGCCAATCAAGTCCGAGGCAGTAAAGAAGGAAAAATTGGTTTTCTATCCTGTCCAAAACATCGTTTGTTGATAGGTCGATGCGGGAACTACACACTGACTTTCGCTTGCTAGATGGACCCCAGTAATTGGACACAGAATGAGTGGTTACGTAGACAGTTTCGCTTTTGAAACCCATTGTGCTTTCAGTTAACATTCTCATTCCAAGCGCACCACGAAGCAATCTGTCTTCCCCATTGGCTGAGGCATTATTAACCGCTACTTTAGTTAGGATATAGCTTGATTTATCAGCTGAGATTCAGATGCACTTATCTTCACTCCTAATTCGTTCAGCAAGTGGCCGAAAACTTGCTCATTTTTTATTGTCTGCATGCTTAATTACTTCTTAGCTAAGGTTGTAAATGGACTGTTGTATTTGGTCTGCTCGCTGAGTGCAACTGCTTGGTTGCAACTGTTACATCACCAGGCAAAGAATAAACCAGGAACACTTTCGGATAAATTACCTATTAAGATTGCTGGTGGGACTCTTGCAACTTGTGTTTGCCGAAAATGAGGAAAACTACCTTAAAGGTTTATTTCGAAATAACAAAAAAGTGGATCCAACCAACAAACCAATCGACGAAACCTACCACAGCAGTAAACGAACAAGGTCCACAGCGAGCAAATTAGGAAGGCCAGATCCAAGGTCACCAAAAACATGGACCAGGAAGGAGGCATGTCAAACAGGACACTCAGACAAAACACCAACGATAAGTCAAATTTAGTTCGGGAGAAAATACTGTATATAAATACACACTGACATGCAGCGCACTTAAATATAAGTGTCCCACCTGACACAAAATTGTTCAGGCTGGCTAATAAATCAGTGACCACCTACACAAATTGCGCTGTCAACAATTTCCCAGGTAACAGTGAAAAATTCCAGCAGAATGTACGAAGCTTCATCCAGTTTGTCCACTAGAGACTTATTAACATCAGTGCTTACTCACCAAACACCTAAAGCCACCCACATTCCACTGAGTGCTAGTTCGTTTATTTTTACGTAAAACAAGTCTCACTTCAAAAAATCCTTGAAATGATGTAAAGACCGGCGTAGATATTGAGACAATTGCAGTAAATATAGCTTCACAATACTTCTTGCTGAGTGGTACTCTGTGAAGTGGACCGGTTTTCTGACACTGTTGAGAAGGTAGCACATCTTCGCTAACCAAGTCAAACTTTGCTGTAAGCTATAAAGTTGGGAATATATGGAGAACCCTGGAGAACTAGTAAAATAATTTTGAAGTAAATGACATCCGCAGCGAGGTTATTTAAAGAAACTTCTTTCTGTTAATCCAGGTTAATCCGAAAGTGACCTGCGGAAGGAATACCCAAAGTTCAAGCAAAGATAGAACACGATTATCAAGAAGAGTTAAGCTGTCCTGTATTGTGAATATATATAAATATATAGAGTTCAATATTTTTTCCGTTTTCCTCAAAATACCAAGAGTACACATGGTATTAATGTTGTGTACAGTATACAACGAAATCGCAAAATGCACGAAACCACGCAACCTATTGTTACAATTCCCGATTCGATTAGCAAGAAGTTTTTAAGTTTTAGCGAAATACATACATTTGCCTTCACGATAGAAACAACTGAGTCTCTCGTTCATGATGTTCTTCAGCTGCATGCTCCGCATCAGGTCGCCTCATGTTGCAGTTGATACGACAGTCGAGATATCGCAGTATATTTTCACAAAGGACACTACTCACATGGTTACTGAAAACCCTTCGCCAGCCCCCGGCCAGTTTCACCCTTCTTGGGGCCCATCCGTAGGCACAGTCCCTCAGTTTCTATCAAACTTAGGTTCTACATGAACCCGAAATTATTGAGCTTATGGTTTTCAAGTTCACAAGAACACAACTTTGGTTCCTTGCTACATAGCTATTTCAGGGTTCGCCACACTTTGCCGAAAATCCCATTGATATATATATATATATGTATATATATATACGTCGGCAACAAACAATTAACTGAAACCAGACTTACACCCAAATTTTAAAGTGATTAGGGCTTCCTAGAGAATTCACAGTTTCCACAATTGTATTATGGCCCGTAGAGTTGTTTTTACGGCGCTCTAGAAGTGACTTTTTCTGACGGCATAAGACAACTCCTGCGTAGGGTTTGCATTGATTTGCAGTGTCCTCATCCCACCTGCTGTTTGAAAGAAAATTCTAAAGTCATGCCGGTCTCACACCTAATCTGTCAGTAATCCTTCATGTTCAAATTGTATAATTGAACATAGATCATCAATATCCATCTTTTATAAGTCCGACAGTCACTATGGAGAAACTGCACTCACTTTAATGAACAGATGGCCAGGTTTGAGCACATGCGAATAGAAGCCTTTCATAGGATGCAACGCACAGAGGCAGCAAACGTTTTTGCTTAAATGCGGTGTAATATTTGGGCAAGTTTTCAGAATGCGACACACAGAAGCAGCAAACGTTTTTGTGTAAATGCGGTGTAATATTTGGGCAAGTTTTCACGTCATAGTGCATGTGTTCATGGAATCACGGTATGAAGCGCTTTACTGAAGCGCTTTACTTTACGTTGTTAGATATCATACCACTATACAAACTACTTAAATTTGTATCAGGAACCGACTGCATTTCATTGGACATGGTTTGGCAATCCTATATCAAGGCTAGGAATGAGTCACTTCTGTGATACTACCGTGTTAGTAAAATGAGGTCTACTTTGGTATGCACGAAAAATTTCTGTCTTGAGCGTTAGTCACCTGTCAAGAGGCAGACGAAAGTGACCCAACGTTGTGCAAGGAACTGGAAAAACTTCGCTCTGCTGTTGACTATCAACTGATCACTGTTATAAATAAACCGCGTAATTGATAGTAGTCTTACTTGGGAACGGAGGTATGGACTTCATGATATATTCTATCCCTTCTGGTTTAGTGAAAATCCCCATTTGGTGAACCCACTGTTAATGCAGATCCGTGAGACAGTAAATGAGTAAATTTACTGCAACCATTCCTTGTTAAAAGAGATGTTACAAAAGATGCGCATTCCGGCCTAGATTTGTCACAGTTTACACACAATCAGAGCATATAGCTTGAGTGTTTACTTTCATTTTAGACTGCCGCTAATTAGGCGAGAAAAGACAATGGAAAGGGCGTAAATGGTTTTCTCGGGGATTTTATCGCATGCTATCTTAGTATTCGTGTGAATTAGCTTTGTCTTGCGACTAAATTTTGAGCACGAAGTTAAGATCGTGTACGACATTTGCTGTCGGTTTTACGTACCGTTTGTATGCCGCTTTTACAACAGAATCTTTTCAACTCAACACACTCAACCTCCACATTCTGACCAGAGAAAAATTTGCATAAAATGTTCCCCTTCTTTTCACTGTCATGAACATAGTCCAAATAGCCCCGGACCATCACTGGCAGACCATAAACCGAATTGGCTTGTGTCCGGGCGGTTTGCAGTAAAATGGAGGCTGTAAACTGAGGAAGGATTTGCCGTCAAAACAACAACCTCGTGGTACTAAGAAATATCAACGATATGACTGTTTCTTTTAGTTGAAAAAACAACAGCCACCCAACTCGATGTGTTTTTGATAGCATTTTAAACAACCTGGTACATTTTCAAAGCCGTTTACAAAAACCAATTGGTACGATGTACGAAGTCTTACTATTAAGAAGCGTAGTCAGTAACTAAAAGGAACATCACTGGAGTCACGCACCTGCCAGTAGAAAAGTCTATAGTACGACGATGAAACCGCTGGTGGACGGAATAAGGAAAGACTGTCTCAAAATCCATAACCCAGTCTCACGTGTTTTCTTTCTTGGGTGTTGAGCCCGCCGGATCACCTCCGTTACTAAGTTCCAGCTGAATGCACCTGTACGGCTGGACATAACATCCACCCTATAGTTTGGTTGTTTAGTCGAGTCTTCAGACACTTTGTTTGCATGACCAATTCTATCGTTGGGCTTTTGGTCAGAGAGGTGGATCTGAATCAGTATGGCTAAGGTCAACCGATTTCGTCCCACATGTTTAAGGGAGTTACTAATGTTTACTGTTTAAGAGGTGGCTGGCCATTTTCAAATCTTAGAAAATATCTCATATCAATGTCTCTCAAACGGATTTTTGTCCCGTAAGAGAAGACTTCCTATCACAACCTGGGCAGATGAATCTCGGCTAGCCAATTATGGTCTGGCCCAAGTAACCGTCTACCGATCAGCGGCTCCACCTGGTCCCAGTTTACATAGGACATCTTGCAATCCATCGGTTTTTGTGTAGGCAAGTATTTTGGCGCTCGTATTTTTGTCCCCAATACAGGAAAATTCTGCTGATTTCTCCCATTTTCTCAAAATATTCCGGTCGGTACGTGTCTGGGCATACCACCAGTGGTGACATTTAGGGTGGTGCGTCGCTCCATAGCCGACAACACAGCCGCACTATCGTCAAGTTCCGAGCTTCCAATCAGTCCGAAAATTCCGAGTATGTGATGGAGAGGAGGCAGCAGTGGCAGCGTTCTGGCAATGGCATTTTGACAGACCAACCTATGTGTGAACTTTTACGACTGGTGCTGAACATTCATCCGGTAAACATTTTTTTTCGTCTGTCACGATGCAGAAGGAAAGTTTCGGGAGGGTGACCATCAGCAAACGATTGGAAGTGTCGACCCAGAGCCTCCGAAACCAAGCTTTTTTGTGCACTTCATTGACAGTCAAAGTCTCATTATAATGTAAGAATGAAAATGACTGAATGGACCAAAAATACGTAGTTACTGTTAATTTCCACCTTTCTTCTAGCACGTTGGTTGAGAAAAGCGTGAGAATGGATAAGAAAGCTAAAAACCAACACTATAAATTTATCTTGACAAAACAGGCTACCTATGGTTTGGAGGAAAAGTCTTCGACGGTATACCACCGGTTTCGTCCTTCTTGTTTCTCATCAGGTAGGCGTAGTCCTCGACTTTTCGTCTACCTTATGTTGCATCCGGAAAACGAAGTTGTATGCCGGTAGGTGGAACAGACTCACAAATTAAGCTGGTTACTGAATTGAATCTCTCGTTTATGTTATTTTTTAGCTGAATCTATTTTTGTATGACATTCTAAATATAGAAAATGGTTTTTGATATCAACAAAAGGGCCCCAAGTAACGGGGAACCGACAATGGGCTGTTTGAGAGCTTTCAATGACCCTGTAAGTGGCATGCTATGTTATGAAGATATACTTCGTAATCCTAAATATCCTGTCAACTGAAACATAAGGCAGTGTTTGTGCAGCACATTCAGTTGAAAATTATCATAGCAAGTGATGTCAAGTCGCGTCAAAAAGATATTCAACCTAAGGTAAATTTTTGGTGCAAGCTGAACTCCGCTTAGCCTATTCACCAACCACAGGTGAGTGAGCAGTGCGAATGAGTATGCACAAATCGTACACTGTGTCACCTAAAAACCGACGACATGAGTGTTGTGGGGGGTTGCACATTGACTTCCACAGCTCTCATGCAAATGCATCAAAGAGCAAGGTGCTCAGGTCATATTACTTATCATTTCAGGCCTCTTCTGTTACTAGGTTTGGTCTCACATGAGGACACTCACGATCAAAAGCGCATTTGACAATAGTAGTGGAGGCATCGATCCACCTCTGACTACAGGTGAATCGCACGTAACAAAAAGGACTACGGGAGAAAACGTTCGCTGGAATACAAAGTTCATAGTGCACCAAGTGGACCTATTGGGTTTTTCGGTGACTGATCAATCATCGGACGCCTCCTTCATCTATTCCTATTGTTTCATTGGTCTTTTCACATAGGCTTAGACTAGTTATTAAATTTGTCAGTTGTAGGCGGTTACAAGATATACAGAATTCGCGTTCACATCACTCTCGTCTGAGCAGTCTTCTTGGTGTTCTGACGCAAGTAGTCTGGTTAGTCGACACCAACAGGGGGAAGCACCAGGCTCGAGTTTCTCTTCTATTAGAGCTCATCAGTAATGCATATCCTTGGCAGTACCGGAGGTTGAACTCCTGACATAGGACATGCTAGGCGAGCGTATTACCATCACTCTAAGAGCTTTCAATGAACAATCCGAATTTTCACATCTTAACAGTCGCACCTGTTACGCCTGACTGATGTGATTGGATCGCCCGAGGGCTCGAATCAGATATGACCAGGTTTCAAGCGACCGTGGCGCTACACGACTGGGAATTCCGGACAGGTGGGTTAACCGATAGAAAAAGCCAGGATAGCAGTTGGATCGTAGTTTGCGGCATCGGCTAAGCCAATCACATTGCTCAAGTGTGAACGCATTCCCCCGTTCAAACGTGAAAATTCAGGTGTCTCCAATGTGTCCAGGTATAGTAAGGGTAACACTCGCACCGTAAGTCAGGTGTCCATATTTCATGCTCCGGTACTGTTGACCATCTCCAGTAAGAGCGAACATCAAGTCCAGTGCTTCCTTCTGTTTGTGTGGACTCACCACAATAACTGCGTCAGGACAAGAAGAGGACCATTCAAACGAGTGTTGTGGACGTGGACAAATTTTTGTCAGACTACTTTGCTGCCACCTTTCTGCCGCGTAAATTTTGAAGCCTGTAAATTCAATCTTGTTAAATTTATGAAGTTCTCATTGATATGATTCGACTTGAACAGGACTGCACATATACTTGCGAGTAAATGAGCCAGAACTCAAATTATATCGTGTCCATGTAAAGTAAGTTGTAGGAACATCACTATAGAGATGGGTGATGGTCTACGGGCTACACTTTAACTGCTGACAGTGTGCTGATCGGTCAAACTACCTTTAAAGTTAGTGCTACACCTTCTGCCTTGTTTATTTAAATTCAAAGGATTTCCATCCTTTTTCACGTCAGCCTGATTGATCTATTTGATAGCAGCACCAATATCTGAAAAATCGCTTCACTAAAAGGATGTTAAAGTTTACATAATGGACCACCTGGAAAAGTTGAAAAGTGAAAGTTTGGTTCACAACCGCCAATCACCCTGTCGAATTAGAAGAAGACCTCAAATTTATCAAACTCTTATAAGGACTGTGAAGGCGCCGCTTTCTCCTTTTGGAAATGAAAAAGAATTTATTAATTATGCTGTCACCGACACCGCCAACAAACCTTGTCGTTGTCACTCTCCCGGTTTAAGCCTATCGCGCAAGCATTTTATTGGATTATCGCGCTGGAACTTCCGTCAGTCTGATAACGGGAATTCTGAACCGCCGTGCCCCGTCTGAAACTAAGCCGATAGAGGTAGTTATTGTTCTGAAGGGGTTGAAGGTCTATATCTGATACGTTGGTAAACAGTGTTGATCAAATCATCTTGAGAAAGCTACTTCTGAACAAGCATATGCATGACAAACAAACCTGGCTCCTAATTGGCTACGCATCAGCACGTTGGAAGCATGAGATTTCAGGCAGTAAAGCTAGTGGTGGGGTACCGGGAATGTTGTCGCGTTTTTTCTGTTTAGTCTTATACAACATTCAGTGAGGGCTCATCTCCTAACCTGTTAAGGAATTCTGGTCAGAATTTTTATTTCAGATTAGTATTTTCCCTTTTCGAGGCTGGATTGATAACGATCGGGTTCATTGTGGCAAGCACGCGCGCATGAAAATTTTGTCCGCTCCCCTAATCAAGGTCACCCAAACTGATATACTTAGGTAGACATTAGCTACTAATGGGACAATAAGCAGGACTGATAAGCTGACCCTAACACCCAAAAATTTCTGTTGTGTCTTTTACTTAACTGGAAACTCCATCCTGTCCATAAGATGAATGCCGCTTTTCCGGTTGTAATGGTTACCCACATTTTCGATCATTCATACATGAAGACGAATATGGTTGTTCCCTGAATGAAGTCCAGTTTTGCGAAAAACACAAGATCGTCCTTATTCCAGAAAAGAAAAGAGCCGTCTATGCTTTATTTTGTGTACTTTTGTGTGCCTTTGTGTCCTTGACAGTCCAGTTACTTATTTGTTCTCGTGTGAAACGTTATTTTTACCTATGCTTACGTTGTCTCCTGCTCAAGAGTTAACGTATCACTATAACTTCATTAGGAAGAGCACTTCTTTTCAGAGCTAACAAGGCCACTACTGGCAATATATTGATCCGCAGACGTGCGTGTCTTAAATCAAAAATTTCGCACAGTTCAGTTACATTATAAGAACTCGATCGGAAAAATAACAACCCCATCAGTAGGATAGTGTTTGTAACCATTCCTCCTTTTTAATCATATTCTTTTAGGCTATGATGGTAACCTTCGTGCCTGTGTTCAAAACTCACCTTCTCCTGATACCCAAAGAAGTTAAAATAGCCCCAAATCACTTTCCTGTTTTGCCCGCCTGAGTTAAGTTCATGTTGACTTGTTGTAGAAACGACTATCCACATTATACGCACCATGCGTGTTACTGGGAAAACCTATCAAGCGCTTAAGTCTAGCTGGATAAAGGTCACAGCAGTCGGCCTGCAGAATATGCACACCCTTTTAATTACTCCTTGAGTAATGCCTGTTTCTAAAATATTCTCATTAATGACAAGCCAAATTGCAGTGTAGTGCAATGCTCAGATCATCTATTACTCCACACCATAGCGAAAGGGCATGACCGGTTCTATCTGTAGAGGATCGAAATCTCAACAGGGGTACCAACTAGCAACGACAGCCGACCAATCTTCAGATTTAATCATGGATATCCCTTAGACCATGACTTCCAACAGGTAGACAGCAGAAGCGTCAAGTGGATGAATTGCATCTGCTTTAGCTGTGTATAGAAATATCACTTTGGAAACTCGAGCTCACTTTGCTCTCAGCGTACGGCTTCGATGAGCAACTGAAGCAACTGCAGAGTGACCATTTGTCACGCTCACTTTGGGCCACTAGTTTGCCCGGCTCACCACCCCCCACCAAGCACTGTCAGGATCTCTGTTTTTTCCACTTTATTTAACCAAATGCAGTGATGTACGTACAGAGTTCGCAGTAGTATAGCCCTGACAAAGTATGCTTCAGTGCTGAACAAGGTAGGTATTTATATCAATCCTAAAAGAGAATACGAACCGCTGCATTATCACATTGTTTCCAGCGGCTGAAGAAGGGCCTCAGTGCACTACTTCAGTCAGTGCAATCCGTCCTTTGATGAGTATGTTCAGCAAAACTGGTAGAATTGACACGGTGATCCATCACCTCATCCAAGGGTCTGAAGAACATGAACAGAAAAATAGCCATTCGGAAAATACGGCATGAAGCATACGTCTGGAGTTGTGGAAACATTGAAAAATGGATTTATTTGTGGAGCAGCTGCCGGTAGTTCGTAGTAAGTCCAGTGAAACCTATCAATTGATAATTCAACTAGCCAGTTATTCTCAAGAATTCACGAATGGGCGATCAGTGTCTCAATTTGATCATACACGAGAGTTATCATCTATTTCAATAGATAACATTTGCAGAGTCGACATTCGGCGCATCTGAGAAGCTGGTCTTCATATGGGGATCGCATAGAGGGGTGACTTTAGACGTAACACCCAATTAAGGAGATGTCAGTAAATACTGCGTGGACTGTTTCGATAAACGCACGTACCGGCCAGTTTAAACCGTTCATCGCTCCACAAAGAGGAACAACCTGAGTTCAATAAAGCATGATTGTAAATAAAAATCTTTCAGAGTTTACAGCTCTCTAGAGACGATATTCTGTCTCCCCTAGAAAAGCAGCCTCCTGTACGCTCGCCCTGTAATCTCTCTGAATATTTGCCCAAATAGTTAGCATTCTCGAAAAGTTTCACCGGGGCATTGATATTGTTTATACTTTCGGATTAAAGTAGAATAAACTTGGATAGTTAAATTTGACATTGTACATGGTAGCTGTCAGAATCAACAACTCCGCATACTGCTTGACGTTACGAAAGGAACACTTTCAACCATATCATTTGGGAGATTCCGGTCGTCAGGGCAAACTCTCGGATTGTATACTCCGTCCAGCCGTGTTAACACGTTCTCCGTAACGTGGCACTTATTCAGCTAGCTAGCATCTATGACTATTTTTTAAAAGCGAATCCTCTTATTGGAAAACAGACCGGTGGTTCTTTCTCACCTTTTCATACCATAAGCAAGCAGAACTCCAGTGAACTATTTGTCCGAACCATTTCTCACCCTAAAGACCCAATGCAAGATGGGGAAACAACATCGGTAGTAAATAGGTTTAGATTTTTCATGAGCATTTTGAAGACTAAATAGACAGATGATTGACCTCTCCGTTTTCGGTTTCACAATCCACAAAAAAGAACTTCAGTGTATCTGAAGTAGTCAGTCGTATAATTAAATAAATTACATTTTTTGTGAATATGTATTTGTTTATCAGTACGAAAAACTAAAATCCTATTTTCATGACTTTCTCAAGAGATTTGCATAAAGCCAGTTACTGTTATTCATGCAGCTGTGGCGAATTGTGCTAAATATTGTACACCAAATGAGCATCCCTCAAAATGGGACGCAAAGTGAGTGTCCCGCAAGAACTTCAGAGTGCTATTTATCGTAAAGCCTGTCAATACGCATAGGCCGACAAACGCACGGAGCTGAAACACGCCCATATTTCCATATTCACGTATAGTAAACATGCGAAGAATGGCATTGGCGTGTAATCATCCGCGGTGCACTCGTCTCAGGTCCCTGGTTTATACCTCTTTTTGGCATTGTATTTTTGCTTTCAGTGTCATTCAAGAACCTGTGCCTGCACAATTTCGCCACTTCGGAAGCCTTCAGAGTGAAATGTGTTCATTGGACGCCCCGCTAAACTTGCCAAAAAACTAAGCGGTCAGGCCGTTTAACATAACATTGTGAATATCTGTTTCAGTAAAATTTGGAGGTCTACAACCTTTGGTCTGCGCAGTATCACCGGGCAGTCTTTTTGGGCACTCCGCTCCTTTTCATTATCTTGTTGGTCGATGAAAATGAACAGACGTGACAGTTGGAGAACCCCTGAACTTTAGAAATGAAGACTGTGAGATCTACAGATGAGGTAGTATGTACAGTGCTTTTATGTTGTGGATCGTTGTGTCTCTCGACACAATGCCGCACAGCATTGGCCTGGCCAAATACTCCTTTCGGAAGCAGGAACTGCACCCAACAGCCCATTACTCCATGCCAAATGCCGTTCAAAGAGTTGTTACATACGCGCAAAGCTAATAAATCACAGTTGCGGAAACATCTCTGAAAAAATGATAAGAACGGACAATTAGAATAGTCTCGCTGGCAGAATTATGTAGCAGTAAAATCCTTTAATAAATCATCCGAAGTAATTCTGGGTACCTCCAATGTCAGACAGAAAAGGCATCCGGTAAGTAGCTTTTTAAGCGTTAAAGTTTTCAGTCAATATAGCAGATCGCCGAATTTTATATTCTGGTATATTCTACCTTGAATGTAAACCCAGGACTTGAAGGGCCACACACCAGATGAGATGGACGGGGTCGACAAACGTGTTTTAAGACTCGAATGGTGCTGAAAGGCTTAGCTACAGCTTTCAAAACGCGGCAATAGGTAAGGATTAAATATGAGAACCTAACTAGGGATCGAAAGATTACCTGCAGTTAAATTGCACGAAGTATGACCACGACCATCTAGTGCAGCTGGAATTCGTTCGGATAAGACTCGTTTTGTACATGCCAACAACTGATTTCGAAGTTTGATAATCTTCATTGTAGGTATAGCCGTTCTAACGCGGATGAAATCGACGACTATGAGCTGTGTGTGTGACAAGCTCAAGTGAGTAATTGAACGAATAACCCATCAAGGGCAGGTGTTTGTCGCCCCACGTTTCTGTCACTATGGCTACAATGTCAAAACAGTTAATGTCAGCATTAGCGGGTAACAGCACCTCGTTCTTCTTATAGGATGAAATTGAAGTTGATTCACTTTCTGGATAGGATTGTTGGCTTTCTTTGGATTTTGCAGGTTCAGCTGCCATGGCAATTAATCAGTTCAAGAGTGGCCGACACGGTCTTTTAATGTAGGGTTCCATCGTCCACTCAGAAAGGATTATTTACCATGACACACAAAGTCAACTACATTCGAACAGGGGTTCTAGCTTGTTTCCAGACAACGAAGTTAGTAGCCTTATGTTAGACAGAGAGGAGTTAGGTGAGTAAAACTGAAACCATTTTAGATTACGCAGAAATTTTGTTGTTAAACTGAATAAGGAAGGCAGTACCACAAAAGCCGAGTCTTACACATGGTCTGACAAGCAGAGCATCTGGGATCAAGCCACTTGTAGGTTATTAAAGGCCGAAGGAAAGCACTGTACATGGATGTGTGGCCCACCCAAATTTCATAAGCCATACATCCTCTATGATCCGTAATTTCAATGACGAATACAACTCAACACAACTTAACCAAACAGCACGTGTATGTTCTCGAAGCCATCAGGAAAACGATTGTACCATCATAGTTGGAAAGATGGCTTTGAATGTAATAGGCACCTAAACGATAGAAACATTAAGCTGTGGTATCTTGTGTCTTCGTCCTCAAAGAAACTTTTACCTCCTTAACTTTACCTTTTCCATGCATTTTAAGGTTTTCTTTAATCCCGAACGCTGCACCTGAAGGCATAGAATATGCTTCTTTTTACCACGGATGCTGGGCTCAGGGTATACGGAAGAGCCATGAGTAGACGATAGTCCGATAGTTTCGCGATAAATTATTTTAATTCGCCATGCCGAGGGCGACAACACCCACACTGTCAAACAGTGAAGTGTGCATTCTCTTGCGTTTCAGATAGAACGGGACGCAGAGCGCAGTAGGGTGCACTTCCGCCACAGCTAACCCATTATGTTTGGTCAAAACGACAAGAATACCATTGATACCCGTGGAGAATAACCTGTCTATCCTGTCCACCCGAAAAAAACGTTTACAAATGTTGGTGTAATTGCGCAAGAAAATTCATGGGTCTATCCGTTCACATCAGAGAACACTTGGCTAAATCCTTATCCAGTCCCGACACCACCTTTGAAGCGCTTTATTTCTGCACCACACTCAAGTGACGCTCAAGATAAATTCCGACTTGTCTGTAGCTAGATTAAGGGGTTACTCTCGCGCTAGGGCAAAGCGACGCCTTTTTGACGCCTTAATTGAAACCTGCGAACCCTGGAAATATATGGTTTTGAGCCTGGTCTTAACGTGGTTAGTCAGCACACGTAAATGTTTCAGCGTTGTGACCAAATTACATGGTTTCCTGACCATCGAATCATTTAATCCATACGTTCTAATTACTATATATTTCAGGCTATTTTTGTTTCCAATCCGACTAGTTCTCTCCCTGTTTCAAGAACAACTGTACGTGTAGATTTGATTGCGGCCTAGTAAGCTTTCTTGTGCTGAAGAAGGCAATCCCATCCTATCACTGATTTCGCGAACTACGCGGTGACACCGCCGTACTCTGTTCGACGGCCAACAGAATATTTAACACATTGCAAAAAGGCATCAATAAATTCCAGCACCAGAATTGAAAACACTGATGGAACACAAATTTACACAATTTTTCTAGCTAATCCCTCAACCGCATAGGTTTGCCTTAGATACGATACTGACAAGCCAATCATCCGGTTCACTGAGTAGGCACTTACTATTTGACAATACAGCAATTTTCCAACTTGGTTAACCCTCAAGTGTATTTCCACATCAGGAGAACCGTAGCGGAACAGTTAAAATGGACGTTAACTAAACCGCGACGTGTGCAGGACGGATACATTAAGCACGTCCAGGTGCTGCAATATAAACCGCCAACGGAATTTGTCATAGATGAATTAAACTGTACACTCGTATTCAGCCTATTTTTGTGCATGCAGATAATCAGTTTACTGAGCTTAATGGGACAGCAGTACAGAGTTAGGAAGATAATAATTGCCATTCTCGCTTAGTCAGTTACCAATAGAGGCTGGGCGATTAGGATGAGTGGTGATTAGCACCATTTGTAAGCTGCAATTCTAGTGAACATGGCAACAACAGTATGCTCTCCGTACACAGAACAGCCGGCTATAAGACAAACACGAACCCCACTCGAGATCAGCCGTATAAGGATTCTGGTTGGCTTGGGTCCTATACAGTGGCGAGGTCCCAGATAGTTGTTACAGTCCAGTCAGTTCAGTGTGGTCAGCCACGTGCACCAGACATGCATGGTTTCGTTTTCTCAACCGAACCGGAAGATGTACAGCTTTTTGGACGCCTATTGTACTACATCATCGGAATACTCAAGCATGGTTTTAATTTCTTTTCTGTTAACACGTAGTCAGGTCGATGTGCGGTCAGGACTTGCAAAGTGCTCAACTTGAGCTGCGATTGGGATGCAAGTTTCTAATCAACGGACTCACTTTTGCGACCACCAATGTCCATAAATTCTAACCCTAGGACGAGTCATGAGTTTTATCCGAAACAGAAATTCTTCACAAGATGTGATAGGCTGAAAGACGGATGAGACTGCTAGACAGATAAGATATGATGTGTAAAATATTATAACAAGCTTGTGCTTTAGGACAAAACAAGTCTGTGTGGGACTTGAGAAAACTTGGCATAGAAACTATTGCTAACACATGGCAAGTAAATTTTCCGGCTGCCAAAAAAGGTAGCCATGTGAAATAGCCGGTAAAATCAATTCGCCCAATGTGTTTCTGCAGTAGTTTGTAGAGAGATGATGCGATTCTATAGTAACTTTTTTCGGTGAGTTAATTACTGAAAACAGACAAAGAAAATAGGTCCTAAACTTTATCGCGCAAAACAGAATCAGTCGAGTTGGGAAGGTTGGGTTGGTGATAACAGAGTCAGAACTTCTCCACAAAAAGCCAACTGTCTGGTGTCGTATCCACAAGAAGCGGGGATAGTTGTTCTGAATACGGCTGAGATAGCCATTGCAATTTGATGAGGGCTATTGTAAGGTTTGTTTCCCCAAGAGGGTACCCAAGAGGGTAACTGATTTATTTTAGACGGGTAGGTTAAGCAAATGCCTTAACTGCACTAAATACGGAACTATCCTAGGTTAGCGGATTTTCCTGAGGCTTTTCATCATCATCATCAACATCAACATCATCACCATCATCATCATCATCATTACTATCATCGTCATCGTCATCATCATCATCATCACCATCATCATCAACATCATCATCATCATTGACAGCATGACATCAGTGTTCAACGCCGACGCTTCATTGCCGTACTGGTTGTACGTGGGCTGAGATACTATCAGGGCGCCCACACCTAGACAGGAGGACGATTAGGGTCTTCAGCCAAAGCCTTTGGCTCAAAAGCCTAACCGCAAGGCAGCGGTGTTTGGTGGGAAGTGAAAATGTATTATTATTTTTACGGAACAAGTCGCCACATGTTCAAACCCTTAACCTGGAGGGCCAGGAAACTGTGTTTGTCAGAACTCTAACCATTGACCAACCTGGTATGAGAGTGTCGCGGGGACACCCCCCACTATATCTCAATGGTTTACTGAGGTGCGCAAACCGTCAAACCACAGTAAGGTCCAGTCTCTTCGTGACGGCTTTTCAGTTGCAATGTAATAGTACGCACTTTATGAACTGTTGCTGCGAACGAGCATGAGTAAATGTTAAAGAGGCTTTCGAGTGACTTTTTCACACATTGTGTACCATCAGGACACTTGAACTTTTAGGGCAGAAAAAACTACAGTGTTTGGCGGAACTCCAAATAAATTTGTGCTATCGAGCCAGATAATTCTGAGGAATCATTACCTCGACATATATTTGCAAGACTTTCTTTGTGAATATGTTATCTGATAATAAAATGCTTCCTCTATGGCTTCGATGCCCTATGGGACGAGTGATCCTTAGGGCAGATTACCGATATTTTTCCCACATTTCAAGTGACTGCGGTTTCATAATAAAGTTCAGTCGTGCTAGTTTAATCTCCTAATAAAGAATACTTCTAAGCATGCGGCGCCCAAGAACTTTTTTCCTCGAATACTGTACTTATCCATACTATATTTTGATAACCTTTCGCAACAATTTGGAGACTAGATAGCACGGATTTTACTCTTTTGGTTTGTCAGTATTTACCTATATGGTTTGCTTTTAAAAACTATGCGCCATCGGTAGTATGGACTCCTGATTTTTCCAAGTGAATCTTGAAAACAATACTTTTCGCTTTCTTACACTATGGATATGACTGTCATACGCAGCAACACGCAGGAAAGCAGCCAACATTAGGCACATTAGGCAGTTTTGAAGGTATTTGTGTAAAAACAATGCACCCAAAAAGCGGCAAATTTGTTCGCTGAATGGACTGGTAAATTGGTCCTTTTACGATGACCTGCCTGGTCAATTCGTAATTTTCGGTCAGACGGTGGTCTCAACAAGAGAAGTTCGTCTTATGAGCAAATCATTGTAGTAAGTAACAACACTCTGTTACACTGGATGCTAGTTTGCTGTAGATCCCACTCGTCATTTTGTCTGAGGCAGTAAGTTTTATTCAATGCCAACTTTGGGTATTTCCCCTAAAATCAAACCCGTTACAAGGTAGGTCAGTTGTATTAAAAAGTTCCATTTATCTTCTAACTAATACACAAACGCTGATAACCCCCTAACCACTTAACTTAATTAGCCCACTGCATTCGTCTCCTTAGCGAGTCAGAAGAATGGATCGAACACCCAAGGATGAAGATATCTCCAATAGACCTTCGTTTGTCTTCCTCAACTTTCTTTCGTGGTATGCGAAATTCAGTTGGCCAAAATGCCCCAAAAAATACCACCTACCCTAATGAACCACAAGATTCCAGACAACGCTGTCAAATCATTGTTGTTTTTCGTCCCCAGTTTTCTATTCAGGCTAACGAACAACCACAGCGAGCAAGAAAAAATAAACATCATCCTCAGAGGCTGCCAAATTTCTCTTTCGCACTGGTCAACCTAACTGACTAGTATCCCGAGAATCATGCATGCACACAAAAAGCATAAAAACAACGACCAGGCTATTGAATGAGCGAGGAGAACACCCTCCTTAGGGAATAGTAGAGCCGAATCGCTCAAGTTACAAGTTTGGGCGGACAAATAGTTATTGCGGAGTTATCAAACCAAGTGTCCTTCGGTGATATGCAGACGCAACGAGTTTCACCGAAAACAATCGATATCGTTTTCAGTAATAAACAGTGGGTATTTTAATCTCCCAAATGAAACGTGGCTGGAGAGGTTAGTAAATATCCTGTAAGAAGTGACATTCAAAGGTGACTGGTTTATTTTAAAATCTGATCGATGGAACAATCAAGCTGACTGTGTGTTGAATTGTTTCTGGTTATTTATGATGTGATAATCCGATAAAGCAGTTGATGATCGCATTTTGGATGATTTTTGGTTGCATCTTAGGCGAACGCAGAGGTGAAAGAATGTGAAGAGCGGTTAACCAAAGGCCGTTCATCACGTGACAAGAACGTTTGTATGTACAAAGTTGCTTGTTTCAAACTTGAGCGTTTTTGGGGATAAATTGGAAACAATTACCGTCAAATTAGCTATATATGCTGTAATTCTAACTTAACATTGCCACAGTCCGTCTACCAATTTCAATATTCACTCTCAGAACTCAATACACATATAACCAAATTTCCTGAAAGCGTTTTTTTACTACTGGTTTGGTGAATATGCTAAAATATGAGAGAAGCACATCTACAGAGGCAGCTTGGCTTACACGTCAACAATCAGGAAGCAAGCAGATGTCGTCGCGTACTTCCATTTGGTCATCCAGCATTTGATTCTCTCACGGTAGCCTTGAAATTGACTTCCGTACTAAGTGCGAATGTATTTTACTTGCTGTTACATCTGCAAGGATGCGAATCACACTATTCGGTTTAGTGCTACCGTTATCGCTGGGTAAATACTATACAAATAACACTCCATGTGATTAGGTTTATTTTGATGGAACGATCCTTTTTTTGGCTAGATTCAACTCCCAATGAACTGCTGGTTTGGTGTATCCATTGGTGTTAAAATGGATAGTATGGATGGTATTTGAATACTGGGATTGTGAAACCCTCAGTTGGTGGTGTCGTTCGCGAGGCTCATCACTATCCCATCAGAACTTCACCTAACACAGTAAAAAGAGCCGGAAGGATGCAGCATCAAGTTTATGAGACAGTGATCCAGCTGAGTGAGCAGCTGGCCACCTACGAAGACTGAGTTACCAGTAATTTCCTAAAAGTCAGTTGATAGACACACAGCTATTCTGATGCGAAAACGTCAATCGTGACTTATACGGAAGGCAAAAACAAGTCTTTCCTACGCATCTCAATTAATCAGGCGAAGAATTATGGTTTTGTCTATTTTGTGCGAAACCCTCTTCAGGCTTCAACGAAGCACCAACACCGATATACTTGTACCTTGTGCATTCTTGGTAAGTTAGTATGGTAAATAAGTCTGCTAATTCTGATTAATGCGTTCTTACCTCAGGGTCTGAGACAAGTATTCATAACTACCACAAGTAGACTAGTTTGTTAGGTTTTTTAAGAGCCCATCGCTTATGTCATAACCAAGCATAATCGTACTGTCTACTCAACACATCATAAAATTAATCCGGAATTCTATCAGCTGAAACTGCAGAACTTTACTTCAATGCCTGAATGTGTCCAAGCGCTGGAGTGGGCTTCCCATAAAACCAAGGACAGAAGAAGGACAGAAAAGGATTTATACCAGAATGCAACCAAATTTCCCAGTTTCAGGGTAACAATGGCGGTGTTTTTGACAATTCTAGAGACTTCACTTTCGGCACGGACATTGTGTTCTTCAAGGTCCTAGTACCTTTTAAAAGGCAAATGAAAGGGGTCACAAATGTGGCAAACGCGACTGATGCCAGTATCGAATTAAAACACAGTAGCTGGCCTACGAAGCGAATCAACAGTTGTTGATCCCGGATTGTGCAGATCAAGTGAAAACTTCGTCTGCTAATATCGTTCTGTCCGGGTATAATATTTTGGAAGGCATTCTATTTTATCCGACAGCACTTCCGTTTTGTAACACGACTACCATCCTTCGAATTTCAGTCTTCGTATAGAGTTTGGAAAGTTGCATCTCCATAGGGTTTGAAGTAACTGTGGAAGATAATCCAAACCTAGGTTGAATGGTTTTCAAGCAATGTTGAGGTGTGTGACTTCCTGGCCAGTTTGTCTTCAAATTTTCTGAGCGTCCGGCATTTCCGTGTGTCACGAATTTATTACCCAGAAGTTTATTTCAGTGCTACAAAGCATTCCCTGAGACACCTGTTGATTCTTTTCTTCTATCCTTATTTTGTACAACGTTATTCCCAGTTTTTGTTATTCCGCCTTTGCGCCTATACCAACTTGTTTTCGACCTGAACGTAAACCGTTCTTTGACCTTGTCATTGCACGTGTTGTTTAAGTCAACACGTGGTTTGTTGTCTTGTTGACACTTGCTTTTGAGTCGGTGGGGACTGGGGGAGCCTTTAGGAATTAGCAGTTCCTAAACCGGTGTATAGAAGCCGGCGTAGTCCCACGATTTGAGGTTTGTAAAGCTTTGTTATTTTTATTATTGTATTTACAGTACCGCATTTGTAGATAAACCTCCATTTGAACGCTTTGGCTTTTGGGGTTTTGCGCGTAACTCAACGTGGTCCAACAGATTGCTGGAAACAATCTATAACACCTTCGATCTGAATACGACTGGATCTCTTGGCCATTCTTCCGCCTGCGTAGATAGTTCGAAGGTTCGACCTTTGCTTTGCAAAACTCCTCTCGCGCGTAAATGAGCCAAAGAATTGCCAGAAAACTTCGGAAATCTCGTGTTCTTCGCAATGATCAGAGATCTAAATGCACCATTTCCATCAAATCAGTCTTGACGCTATTCCTTATTTGGCCCGCTTGTTTCTATCTGCAGCATCATCGACGTGCTTCTTTACCCTCATCAATTGCTATTCCGAACTGGACTGCTTTTTGGAACTTCTGTAATGTTGATGGATCCAACAGCGGGTTGGTTTTGAGTGCGGTTAAAAAAAAATTGGTGCACGACGAGTGGCCCTATACCAAAGCTCAGTTTGGATCGCACCGGTGTACGGTCCATGTTGCAGTCGGCACCGCGCATCACTTCCGATATGAGAATTTTTTTAGAAATTCCTTGCTAGACAACGATATACTCCAAAATTTTCTATCCACATTCCTTAAATGCATCCAATGGGCGCTTCCAAAAACTAAACCATGCATTAGTGATAACGAGTACTGTAATCGTACACATCGTTGGTTGTCACTAGGTTTGCTAATCAGACCTCAAAGTCAGATCTCTGAACTAAAAGAACTACACAACTTTATCATTACGTTGTACCATTATGATCGGTACACGGCCAACATATACTGCGACATCAAATCGCAGTATATGGTGTACTTGTTAGCCGATAATTTCTGCTTCTGGACTGGACATAGCAGCTGATGCTAGCTCAGCAACTGTTCATTCTATTATACACTTACAACATCATAACTTTAATATGCAACTAACCAGTTAAAATACTTTGTGTACGCGGATTTATCTTCTATGTCCACCGTAAACTCTACTGACGTCGCACCTACTTGTGAATCTAGAGCCATCCACGTCAGCACTTTCGAGTATGTTCCAGCTATAGGTTTCAAACTTAAGAGTACGTAAAAATGTGATGAATAACTCAAAAACCCATTCTTTACTGTTTACGGGAGCGATTTTAAAGTTATTTACTGTCCCGTGGCATACATGTTGCGAACGCGTGTTCCGAAGAACGAACCGGTTAACAGCAGCGAACGCAGTTTTGAAGTCAAGGAACACCGTCCACACACATGATGTTGGTCAAATACTTGACACGGTATGGAGGTATTTCCGCAACCTCGTCTCAGGGGGAATCCTTCTTGTTGTTCTCGGGTCTCGTCTTCACGCGTCTTTGTAAGGCGACGCAGAATAAGTTACGCAAACAGTATGTTTACAACGGGGGTCAAGTAGATTCCCCTGTGATTACCTTGTCCTTGCGGTGGTGTGACGGTTTGTGCACCCCCATAGACCATTGCGCTACACTTGGGAGTGTACGTATACCAATACCAGGGCCTCTCAGGTTAATCAGCCGGCAGAAGTCTGAATAACAGTCTACTGGAACATATGTGGCGACCTGCTCTTTAAAAATATGGGCTGCTCTGAAAGGTCATACGTCAACCACCGCTGCCTCGCCGTTAGGATTTTGAGCCAAAGATTTGAGTTGAGAAACCTAATCGTTCTCCTGTTGGTGTCCTGGCACTATCCAAGCCCATGTACAACTGTGAAGTGCATAACTTTAAGTATTCCAATGCCACATCGGCTATCGCGTGGTGCCATCAACCGGGTCGCTTTACCTGATGCATAGAGCAGGACAGGTAAGCGAAAACAAGTTATTGCTGTCGTCCATTCTCCCACAAGTTCCTCCTCTCTCTGCGCTCCGTTGCCAGCACCTTCCCCATAGGCCCGCTCTTAGGGCTTGATAGGTCAGTTCGCCACCCGTTGACGTTAGCCGCAATAGATAAAGTTAACTCCGACCACTCGGCCGCAGATACCTCGGGATCATTTTTCAAATCCCGACGCTCACTTCATCTGGAAACGTTCAACGTTGGAATTCCGAAACAGAATGAACAACAAACTCCTCTTGTATGCATGCTGGATTCGATTCCTATTGATTTGTGCTACCTCTCCCAAATAAACATTCAAAAACCCAATTATGGTTGTTGAACTCACCTGCCCATCGCTTTCCGCTGGCTTCTTGTTGCGCAACTCTGGTGATCCAGAAGCCACTGTTGCAGGTTACGTCTTGGACGGCATCGTTCTACGACCTCAAACTTAAGGGTCTTTGCCTGAGTGATTGCCCGTTGATAGTTGCCTCTGAGTGGTTCGTTTGGCAACTTCCATGAGAATATTCCGATTCAAAAGCCCCAGCAGATTAACCTAACAAACTTCAGGTTCTGCTCCAATTTAAACTGGGTTCACGTAGGAATATGTCCTACACAACCTCTCATCAGAATTCCGGCAGCCAACACTTGCAACTCACTACCCTAAACCACCTCATGTAACTATCGGAACAAAGGTTTTTAGAAAATGGAATAACCTGACAAATCGGTACTAGGTAAGTTGTCTAATATCGCTACGTCACGAGCTAAACAACAGTTAGGGGACAAAACCACATTTCACTAGTTACTTAGACGTAACACACCACTCATAATGTTGTTGAAAGCCCTTTGACAGCCCATGACCGGTTTCCACCTCAGTGAGGTCCATCACAACGCGCAGTCCACGAGTTCCCATCAATCTTACGTTCGGATTGAACCCAACTCAAACGAGTTTCAACAAATACTCTCATTTGGTCATTATCTATCGTAGGACACCACCAAAATGCTGGTTGTAGCAGTAATAACAATACTTTTTGAAAGAAAAAGAGCCGTGACAGCTTACTTATGGTTATGGAAAGTTTTGTATTACAGGAGAGCCATTGCGAAGCGGAAGAGAATTCAGATACCTGCGAATAGCGTCCGCGTCAGATAAGAAAACGCTCTTGTTTAAACCTGAAGTGCTTCGTTCCTGGGAATCATTCTCCCGCACTATATGGTCACCATCTTACCAGTTTTAGAAAGCAGTAAACTACACCTATTAACTCTCCACCAATAACCTGAATTTCTTGACAATTATATTCCGTGTTTGATTTTGGCCAAACCCCTTTTCCTTTTAAGTCTATTTCTCACATAGTTATGCCCATAACTTGCAACATTCTTATGACCAGCTAAATGCGCAAATGCTCCATTTCAAGGCGGCAACAGAAATGATAAATGGTGTTGCAATAAGCCTGTACATTGTTCTCCCAATAGTGCGTTAAACAAACGCAAGATTTCCCAGCAATAGACTGAAACAATTTGCATGCTTCACGTAGCTGAATGTCACTGACAAGATGTAGCATTTTTGCGCAAAGCCATTTAGTTTCTCCAGCTATTTCATGATTGCTGTATGTGTTCACATACAACTGGCGTCAAAATGCACACCCACACTAACTTGACATTCTGGTGCGATACCGAAAAACATCGACGCTCATCAAGTAATAAGTAAACCGAATTCCGGCAAAACGTAGCTGTTTCCTCAAGTGTGAACATGAAAAAATTGATTTGCATAAACTGGGGTTGATTAAAGAATCGAAAGAAAGTCCGAACTGACAGCCCCAATTTTCAGTATATAATGAGTGGGGACTTTCCTAATAACCGCAGTAAAACTGCAGAATTACGGAGGTAATTCGAAGTGTCTTCACTTATCTTCGCGAAATGTGGTTCTTTTCGAACACAAATATCATAAACACGATTTCATTCGTGCGTTGTGGCTGAATCCGCATTCGTGACATACAACATGCAAATCCAGTTGAGCCTACAAGTGCGGTGCGAACAAGTGAGGCCGCCAACCACTCGATGTCGGGACTAGCACTGCGAAATATGAACCTAAATATCAGGTAATCGAATCCTGCCAGTTGGGAACAAACACGTAGCCGTTGGTTTGTTCACTCTAGCTTTTTACTCCACAAGATAAACCGTTAGTACTGTTCAGTAAAGTGCATCATTACCTACTGTACTGTTTGCGAAGTGATCAAACTTGAAACTATAGACGGGATGAGAGAGAATGGGGGTGAATGCAATTGTTCCAAGATCAAAAGACGGCGAGAACAACACCGAAACCACGTGCTCATCTGTCAGGTTGGTCAAACCGATGAGTCCAATAAATGGATACATGTGTTCCCTGAGCGTTCGATAAACCCGATAACCTAGTCAACTTCGAACTGACGATGTCTCCTCGATTGGTGATGAGAAGTTTGCAATCCAACGACAGAACTCGGAGAACAGACCAAGAACCAAACCCGATAGCATTCGGAATACTTAATGTTACAGCCCCAAAAACTGGATGCTGATGTCCAGAAACCGGATGATATCCGAATCGGTTGGGTTTCCTCTCAAAATTTTCTGTTGAACTCTGAGCTTGCAATTGGTATGTTAATGGGGAAGACTGTAGTTAATACACGAACTGGGTGAGGAAACGCTGAGCTTTCCAGCAAATACCCATTTACTTCTTACTCAAAATCAGGTTCAGTTAAGGTTTTCAGAAATAAGCCAAAATGAAACCCTTAGGACTTTAATTCTCCTAGGCTTCTCTTTCTGATTAACCACCACTCCATCTGATGCCACGCATGAATAAAAAGATACTTTTTAGTTGTGACATGCCCTCTCCGTTTGACTTGAAAGAATGAATACTCTTATCTTCATCTCCGTGTTAGTTTTTTTTCATTTTCATATCCCTGAATTTCTAGCACCCGATTGCTTGAGATCAGGTTGCGTAACCCATTTTCCTGAAATAGATTCTCTCAAATTTCACCTGTTGCATGCAGTCCTCAGTATGATGAAACCTGAGGGATGAATCAAGAAAACTGTTTGCGGTTTGCAAAGAACGATGAGCGTCTTTTTCAGTACTGAACAATAAAGTTTCGTAGTGAGGGAAAATGTTGTGACCACTGCTTTACCGCAAGACCATGCTTTTGTTTACAAAATCGTCTAAATAGCTGTTTAAATTCACCTCATGCTTCGCGTGTGTCAATCTAGGCACAGCGCCATAACCTCACGTGAGGTAGACACCGTAAAATAGCTAGGGGAAAGTCCGAGTAACCAGGCGGTAGTCCCTCAAAATTGATATAATGCCGAAATAAGATGGTCGAAAGGACAAAAATCAGAACAAAGCCGTGTTGTTCTGGTGCCCTGCAGTCTCCCTATCGGTTAGCCAACTGTGACACCACCGCATCACAAAACCCCTAACACGTTGCTCAGTTTTCCGATCAGCCAGTGCGTAGTTCGCATTTTCGCACGAAAACGCTCATGTAGGCAACTGCGTCTGGCGCACGCACCAATGCATGGCGAGCGACGCACATCGTTCTCCCCTTGGAATGGCGAGTCTGACAGATCATAAGCTCCCACCCCCGTCCCGCTGGCACGACAGCACGACTGCACACTGGTACAACTCAGTCAAGCAATCAGGGGTGCATTGTGCATCTGATCCTCTTGCGAGCGCAGGGTGGACGGACCGCTCGAGCTTCAACAGGCGAAGTGTCTATTTGGCGGTGAGAGCCCACGGACAGCCGCAAATAGCGAAACCTCTCGAAGCTCACCTACTGGACGATCGATAGCTAACGTTAGCCTTCATGTGTAGTCACAACGAGACAGTGGGCTGTCCGCTTTCCAGGTACCACTTGCAGAAAGGCAAATCTGCCTTGGAGCCGCGGCCGCCTGTTGACTGCAGTTCCGGGGTGAATCATTAGTTGGACCGTAGCACAGTTTGGTAGTAAACTTGGACACATGATTTTGATCTCCCCCCAGAAAATTCCGGGTGCGTGTTGCTGGGTCCGAAGAATAGCTAACAGTCAGTCATGGAAATAACCAACCAAACGAAAGAAACACTGTGAACCCTTGACGAATTTGGACAAAGCAGTAAAAACAACAAGATTGCTGGGTGAATTCATCTGGTACACTCGCTTACGCACAAAGGGTGTAAAATAGTATATGGTGCACGGTACGATACATCTTATAGTATTTGTATACGGCCACAGCAGCGTTGCCGATCAAGCAACCAAGGCCTAGGAAATGCTTAAGTTGACTGATCACTATGGTACCAAGACCACTCATCCTCTGTGGCGGCCTGTTTCTTTCAAGACCTGGAACTCCGTGACCCGTGCCGAATGAACTTCCAGCGATTGACGATTTAACTCTGGATTCGATTAACTTTGGATTGCGGTCAGTGATGCCATATGGAGTTTTTTTTGGCGCATGCTCCTTTGCTCGCGTTTCACTTCTCCTATTACTTCTAAGAATACACTTATCGCCGCAACTGCAGGTGGACTGATGAACACAATGAGTTGTAGGTACAACTGAAGTCGGCATTTTGATTGGCGATATTGGTGTGGCTTGCCTGTATGATTCCGATGAAGGCATACGCTTAGTATCCGTTTAAATAGACTGAAAGCATGATCAGCTGTGTAAGGAAAATCAGTGTAAATGTACTTTTTCGGTACTGTGAGTGACACTTTCGCTCGGAGTGAGTTGTTTTTCGATGAAGTGATCAGGGCAGTTATTTGAAAGCAGTATAGTCAAACCAACCAAATGTCAACCACAGCTAGATCAACTAATAATTCATTTTACAGCATTATGAATTGGGTTATGGTTATAAGTCAGTGAATGAAGAAACATCTGAAAACTGTTTTCAGACACTGTGCAGTTTTTTGTAACAGCACCAGAACCAGAATATGACCAGAAGTGGGGAAACATGAAGCTTCAGTTGACCGACTCTAGTCATTTTCGTTCCTGGACGATAAAGTCTCAAGGTGGTAGGAAATCTCCATGAATTTCCAAGTCTGCTTTATTGTTAGCAGATGTTTTGATGTCTGTACTGACCTTACTCACGATGTTGTGAAATATAGATAACTCGGTGGGCTGCTTGTTTGTTGGTCTGTTCACCGAGTTTGGCAACTGGATTGGAAACGTTTCGTCACCTATCGAAATGAAACTATCAGTGCGGGGTGGATAGACAATGGTGTTGAAATGCTTGCAGTCCAAATGCCAAGTTAGGTGAACAGACAAACACTCATATCAAATTACGGTCAACATGCTTTCTACCCAAATTTAACTTCAGCCATATCAACCCCCCAGTTGCGTGCCTGTCATTCTCTCGATCTCCCCATCGTCGGTCGACGAAGCTGCAGCGGCGGGAACCACTCTACCTTGGTACAATGTCATTTTTCCAATAAGCCTGACGTCAACCGCCACTAGGACCCGCCTAGAAGCAACAAACAAAAGTATCGGCACTAAGAATACCGGTTTTGCCGTAATATCAGATGAGGATTACTGGAGTAGATCAACTGAGTCTTCTGCACATCTTCTGGGTTTGATGACGCTACAAAAACTTGGACACCGGCTGAAGGCAAATACTTCACACGTTTTTTATTCAGCAAACTACATAAAGATAAACCCTCTTGTAGTGCAGCGAAAGATTAGTAGTTGCTCTAAATTTTGGCCGATGTTTGGTTGGCTATTTCCATGAGCGACTGTTAGATATTCTTCGGACCCAGCAACACGCACCCGGAATTTTCTGGGGGGAGATCAAAATCATGTGTCCAAGTTTACTACCAAACTGTGCTACGGTCCAACTAATGATTCACCCCGGAACTGCAGTCAACAGGCGGCCGCGGCTCCAAGGCAGATTTGCCTTTCTGCAAGTGGTACCTGGAAAGCGGACAGCCCACTGTCTCGTTGTGACTACACATGAAGGCTAACGTGTGCGTAAGCGAGTGTACCAGATGAATTCACCCAGCAATCTTGTTGTTTTTACTGCTTTGTCCAAATTCGTCAAGGGTTCACAGTGTTTCTTTCGTTTGGTTGGTTATTTCCATGACTGACTGTTAGATATTCTTCGGACCCAGCAACACGCACCCGGAATTTTCTGGGGGGAGATCAAAATCATGTGTCCAAGTTTACTACCAAACTGTGCTACGGTCCAACTAATGATTCACCCCGGAACTGCAGTCAACAGGCGGCCGCGGCTCCAAGGCAGATTTGCCTTTCTGCAAGTGGTACCTGGAAAGCGGACAGCCCACTGTCTCGTTGTGACTACACATGAAGGCTAACGTTAGCTATCGATCGTCCAGTAGGTGAGCTTCGAGAGGTTTCGCTATTTGCGGCTGTCCGTGGGCTCTCACCGCCAAATAGACACTTCGCCTGTTGAAGCTCGAGCGGTCCGTCCACCCTGCGCTCGCAAGAGGATCAGATGCACAATGCACCCCTGATTGCTTGACTGAGTTGTATCAGTGTGCAGTCGTGCTGTCGTGCCAGCGGGACGGGGGTGGGAGCTTATGATCTGTCAGACTCGCCATTCCAAGGGGAGAACGATGTGCGTCGCTCGCCATGCATTGGTGCGTGCGCCAGACGCAGTTGCGTACTTGAACGTTTTCGTGCGAAAATGCGAACTACGCACTGGCTGATCGGAAAACTGAGCAACGTGTTAGGGGTTTTGTGATGCGGTGGTGTCACGTCGGGCTAAACAATGCTTCAGCTGCAAAACATTTACCTAATGCGGTCATTAAGTGACGGGACATTCATTGCAAACGATTTCTTCTGTCATCATCAGCTTGACCAGGGCTTTCTGCGGCTTTCCCTTTCGAATATTTTGGGTATTTCTGATAAGTAATGAGAGGTTCACTACTAATTGTTTCTTTCCGATCACCAATGGGTGTTTGTTTTCCTGTTTGTTCCGTTCGCTTCTTTGTCCACTAGTTTGTCTCGAGGGGATGGTGCGTGACTGGCACAGTTTGGACCATGGCGTAGAAAATGCGCGTAGGCTTATGCCTTTTAATATTTTGTCTGCATGGAACACTCCTGACAAAGCAACAACTACGTATATTTCGGGTTTGCTTGGCAGATTTTTTACTCTTCCTGTAGCATTAACGCGACTATCAGCATGTCACACCGTCGCTGGTTGCTTACAAAGTCCATTATTTGATAGTTGTTGGTAGACACGATGCTTTTTCGACATTCGCTCATCAGTAGAATAAGCCGTGCGCCTGAAACCATTTAGGTAAGATAACACGCGGTATAATATATTATTCCTCCGTAACGTGGTAATTGCCCCATCAAATGAGAAAAATGCTTTTTACGGAACAGTTTTCACGGTCGTACTTGGGCATTCATTCCCCTCTAATTGCATCTGCATAACTTATATTACCGACGTTTGTTGGCAGGATTCACATAAAAGGAAGCCTGCTTTCCGTAGAACAATCACTAAGCCCTACACCACCGGGTTCTGCTTCAGCTGCAACTGGATGTGCTGTCTTTTAATACAGTTTTGCGTGTGCATTTGACCTGGCTTTTTACGCCAAAGTTTTAGCGGGCGCAGTTTCCACATTGTGCATAATCTTACTGTATAAGCTAGCGTACAGTAGGAACTTCGAAAGGAGATTTATTTGATGCAACAAAGAAAGCAACCAGTGTGAAACTGTCACAAACTTCCCGGGTTTCATAGTTTAGCGGGTATACGGTAGGATAACACATTCGAAATATTAATGCTAACGATCTACTAAAAACTAACAAAACATTAAAAATTGAAATGAAATATTATCATACCGCTGTAGACGAAGTTAACCTGTTTCAGTCCTTTGTATGGGAAGCAAACGACGAAATGATTTGATTTAATGGCAACAAAGTACTTCACAACCGCCGCGGTTGTTCCAAGTCTGCTCTGCAAGCTACGTATACCTCAGCATTGTCTATTTTTGACAACTTTTAAATTTATTTTAATTTAATTTAATTTTCATATCCACCCGAATTCTTGATCCAAATTTCTACCTATTTCTTTTGACTTCATAATCAATTTCTGAAAACCTGGTCCTGATAAAGATGAACCTTTGTATTGAGAAAGTTGTAACAGAATCAACGTCCCCTCTGAAGGGCTGTTTTAACAGTTTACCACGGAATATATTCTACCTGTTTACCTTTGGTGGTTCCGTAACGCAGATAATTCGATCGATTTACTGCATTGACCAGGTGATTGAACTCGTTTTACTCTCATGTACTGGAAGTATTTTTAAACACTAACTTGGTCACACAATGTGAGGCAGCAGATTACGAAAACTGATCTTCTACCAGTAGGACTAGATATTCCATGGAAAATTCCGGAAGGAACAGGTTGTGTGCGAAGTTAAATGAGGATAGACGGTACTTTTGGTTGTACATTTCAAGAAAAAAACTGCAGCTAACAGTATTCTCTTCGTGCCATTGTCTGCTTTCTCTAATACGACAGAGGAGCTTGTTCGCAAATTGGTTCAATAATGGTTACTAGTAAAAGTTCCTTCAAATTTTTAAACCTCTGTAACCTGGGGAGTACCTGCAGCAGGTTATGTTAGCTGCATATTCTGGGTTGTTATTCATCAATAATAGTGAAACTCTAAGGTCCAGAAACGGACACCTTGGTTATTCATCACTAACATGACTCGCTAAGCATACACTTCCATTGTAGTGGAATGCTGGTTTTAATTAGAACAAACATTGTTTTAGATTGAACTGAATCACGTTTGCTAATTTGCGTCACTTGTGGCATCAAAAAGGCATCTCACTAGATCTTAAGGGTCGTGTGTACCAGGCTACAGTAAGGGCTGTGTTGTTCTATGGGTGCGACACATGGCCTCTGCCGACAGATGATGTGAGGTGTCTCCAGGTTTTCGACCACCGATGCCTCAGAAGCGTGGCTGGTTTTGGATGGCGTCAGCGTGTTAGTAACGAGGTGCTTAGAAAACGGGTATTTGGTTGTGCTGCAGGTACTTCAATTGTGGAAATCATCCAGCACCACCGACTACGATGGCTCGGTCATGTGCTACGCATGCCGAAACACTGTCTACCGAGACGGGTGTTGTTCTCCGTGCCTCCTTCAGAATGGCGCAAACCGCGAGGTGGAAAGCGTATGACTTGGCAGAAAGGCGTGAAAGAGATCACGAAGAGTTTGGGTGTTGTTGGTGCTGTACGCCTTCCAGGATGGGGTCCCCGTGACCCCGCCTGTGCTTGGCTGGAGACGTTGCAAGAAATGGCGGCTAATCGATGTCAGTGGCGTTCATGCTGTCAGTTTCTTTCCAGATTGTCTGATTGAGCGGAGAGTGTAGGCACCTCAGAATGCTTGACAGGCCAGCACTAGGTCCCTCTCTTATCCACTCTTTTATCTTCTTTTCACCCTAGGGCTTTTAATATATATATATATATATATATATATATATATATATATATATGAAATTGACGAACTTTATGGTTGTACGGCAGTGAAGCATCAGGGTCAACACTGATGTTGCTGCGTTGATGATGATGATGATGATGATGATGATGCTGCTGCTGCTGATGATGATGATGATGATGATGATGATGATGATGATGATGATGATGATGATGATGATGATGATGATGATGATGATGATGATGATGATGATGATGATGATGATGATGATGATGATGATGATGATGATGATGCTGATGATGCTGATGATGCTGATGATGATGATGCTGATGATGATGATGATGATGATGATGATGATGATGATGATGATGATGATTGAACTGATATAAGGTAGTACGGGTCTCAATAAATCTAATGAAGAACACTAGGTTTGGACGAAAAATATGCCCAAAGATGTGCCTGAAACACCAACCTCCCTATTGCCGGCTAGATGCTCTACCAGCTGCGCTTAGTTTTCACCCCCGTCATATCTGAGATAGAGTCGTTGCAACCGGGGTAGGATGTTGTGTTTTGAACCCTCGACTACCGTAATCAGCACTCAATTTGGAGAACGTTCTTGCCTATTGCCTAAAGAAATGTATATGTCCTGGCTTAGTGTGTATTTCAGATGATTTAATCAGACAGTAGTGCGTGCGATACACAACTTTTGGGCATGATAAAGCAAACTTGAATTTGCCATCAGAGATTAGGGTTATATATAAATGGCCGAAACAACTAGCGCATTCATGTGTTTTGCTTAGCAGTGTATGAAGACGGGCTGACTAAAAATGGACACTTCATTGTAAAAATCTTCTGTCCGTTCCAGCTCGAGATTCCGCTTCATTGTCGACCAGTATTTCCCCATTGCAGGGAGTACTCCCACATTGTAAGAGTGGATATGCCTTAGAAAATCGAGTAATCGTTCAGCTGTAGCACCCTTTCGATGCCTAGTTGCCATGCCAACAAAAGGAGATATGAGGGCTGAGATACGGCCAGGTTGTCTGAGCCCAGACAGGAGCCGTAGAGATGCTGCGGCTCGGTTCGAACCACGGAACTTCCAGTCGGTAGGCTGGCGCCCTAACCACTAAGCTGTCTAAGGCCTTATAGAACTGGACACAAATAAACGCCCTGATGGTCACGAAAATTCTCAAACTTGGCAGACTGTGACGAAATCGGCCGTGTACAACAAAAATACTCTACACAACTCTTTAAGAATAACATTGGCGCAATGAATGATACCCTATGTTCTCCTCTCTAAATCAGGAGGAGTGATGAACGAACTAGCTTACTGTTTTCCAAAACTTTTGGGATGAGGAATAGTTTAGAACCTTGAAATTGTCAAAAAGTAAACTCTGTTTTCTTCGCGGCCTGAGAACCAGACTTGACACAATGGATTAATTCCAGAAGACTCAATGTTAAGGAGTTTAAAAGCTTTTAGCATTTTGGTGAGGGGGGTACAGTAATGCGCACTGGTATTTCTTCGTTGCTATCCTATTCACCCTAAGTTTGACCGAACGAGATGACCTGGCTAAGAAGAACTCGTTAGTCCCATAACAAACATATTAATCGTCGCAACGAAAAAATCACACTTCAGAAAATAGAATAAAACTGGAGTCTTCCTTAATGAGTGAACATTTTGGAGGAATGAATTCTGTTAAAATGCTACATTCTTGTCTACTTGACCCCGTTACAAACTTTTGTTAAGAATGACGTGCTACCCAGCAATAAATTCACCGATCAGTCTCCAAACTTTTCCAAAATTGTGATCCCAAACAATTTTGCACGTAGTGTTAGTCAATGCGTTGTACACAATTCGATACATGTATATATGTAATGCACTATTTATAGGGTTGCTGAAAATTCTTCGACAGCCCACGACCGGTTTTGCCCTTCTTGTGGCTCTGCTCAGGTAGGCGCGGTCCCATTGGGATGTTTCCAAAAAGTCATGGAATGACAGATCAGATGCTAAATTCGGAGAACTTCCTCAAGTTACTTTGCCCTATGTCGCGTTTCTCTGCTAACAGTGTTTAGCCCAAAGCTGAATTAGAAAAGCCAATGGACGGATGAGTCTACATCGACGTTATACTTTGGCCGTCAGACGTTGAAAACACTTAAGTGGTTTGAATATTACAGATAATAACCGATGCATCCAGTTGATGAACACAAGTTTTGTTTGGTTGAAATAGTTGCGCTGCTGGAGGATTACTTCACGGAGCTAGCCTTGCATATAATTTGATTTCAGTGCCTAGTAACCTGTCAACATTTCGTTTTTGCCATCTGGTATACAATCTCACCATTTCTCCACCATTTTCATCACCTTCATCATCATCGCTCATTTCGTGGGACAAATCAAGTCTGTGGCCTGCGCCACAATGTTTATACCACAGTGAAGTGGTGCACATCCTCTTGCCTGAAGTGAATTTCCACTTCGTTAATACACAAGTGTTCTTATGCCAGAGGCGTCATGCGCAACGACAGTCTCGCATTAAAAAGTTGAATGACATTCCGAACGAAACCCTATTAATCAGTTCATCTTGTTGTAGCTATTCAAGTGGAACGTTACACGCTGTTTCCCTGAACCAATCAGCAACTCAATTAGTTCCGGGGTGAGAGATGTTCAGAACGAACTGCAGTTTTCGAAAGTCTATTCTAATGCCTAATTTAAATAATTTCCTTTTTCGGAAAGACTGGAATTTTAGCTATTATGCTGCTGGACCTTACCATATCTGCTTGTTTTCATGGGGAATTTTGAATCCAATTTCAAAAAGTCCCTTAGGATTTCGCCACCAGGCATCCATTTTAGAACATTTCACCTGTTGAAGGTACATACCGGTGGCTGTCCTTAATCAGGTTTGACGGACAGAACCCCATGCAGGAAACGTATGAGTGATGAAAATAGTAAATTCTCAGTAAATTACACATATCGTACAGGCCTGTCACTACGGTTTTTTGTCGGTCCGGTTAGCTGTTAGACCGAAACTGCCACAGCACAGACAGAAGTGCTCCCAAGCTTGGTGAATCAAAGTATGGGTAAATAAAGGCTGTCTAAAATTGCATTTTTCGTCTTATTGTGGGTCATTCCTGAGTCTGAGGTAAAACGGTTATCCACATATGCTTACAACCCCCAGCCCATATTCTGCACCCAGGTAGCTTCTATGTCTCTTCGCCCTATGACTTGTGTCTCAAGTGTGCCAACAGTGCGTGTCCTTCATTTGCAGCTGGACAGCTAGGATTGAAATCCCAGTTAATAAGTAAAACTGTTTCTGACTCCTAATACCTCACGAGAGGATAGCTTCATCGTCTCAGATTTCCTCTCATTTGGGTCACCCTAACGTTCTAAATCTAAAAGGCTTATTGTAAAACACAGTTGATCGACTTAAGTGAACAAGTGAAATCTAAAGAGGCTCATCGTTTCCGGTGAAGTAATCGACGTTTATCCGCCTTGCAATAAAGAACGCGATTAGTAATCCAAACTCCTCCTCCCTTAAAGAAGTGCTCTATTGTTTTCCACACTTCAAATGCTCTGCGACAATCGTCTGCTTGACAGTATAAAAACCAAGTAATCCTTACCGTACTGTTATCCCAGCATTCCACTAGTACAAGAAACAAAAAGAGTTGGGTGATTTCCATGGAAAATTGTTCCAATCTAGATTACGTAAACCTGTTAACCGGGCCCTGTGCATGTTTTCTAAATACTTTGCATTCTGTTGAGTGAATTCAACATTTTTTGCTGGTTGGCTGGTTGCAAATTTACAAATTACTAACAAAACGGAAGTGAAATACATTCGAAAATTGTTTTGAACTGAAGAATTATGTTGTACGAGTGAGACAGTCATTGAGAAAACAAACCTGTGTAAGAGAATAATAGTAGGAATCTCATGGGCCGGACGTTCAAACGAAATGAGCTGCGATTAATGATTGGTTGGCATGCGATGCAGACATCTTGTCAACAGCAGCTGAACCGCTGGAAACATGTATATTTATGGTTTTGGAGCCTGTCGTGCCACTACAGCTGAGATGGCATAAGATCGATGAGCAAACTTGCAGTTATCTGCTAGGCCCCATCAGTTGACCTATGCATGATGGCGATCAACGAGTACAAAAATTGGCGCGCTGAATCACCTCCTTGCGGTATCGGCTGGGTAGCCCGGACGTCAGTCTGGGTGAGCTAAGAGTTCAGCAACTCGAGACAGAGCTAAACAACCAGTTTGGTTTCAATGTGCTGTTACTTTCGACAATGTACAATACGAATCATCTGGCGCCTCCGCACCAGCTCCAACCAGTACACAGGAAAGACTAGCGGGGCTCACGTGTGAGGAATGTGGCAAGTGCTGCAAATTAAGGCCCACCATCGAGTTCACGTCCACGAAAGTGTTGGTACGAACGTGGTCGCCCAATTGGTCTGCGCTGATTGTTCCCATCTTTTTCCGACAAAGATTGACCTGAGTCAACACCGCCGGTACGCACACCCCACCCAGCATAATGCAGATAGGCTTGGCCGATTGAAAAACTCCGGTGTCCGCTGGTCCCAACAAGAGTCACAATCACTAATGCGCCTGGCTAACAATTTATATTCGTCTTGTGACACGCAAAAAGCGCTCTTCACGAGTTTGGTGCAGTATTTTCCTGGTCGATCGGCTATCATCATCAAAACCAGGTTAAGTGTGCTCAACTGGCAAGCACAACAGGACGAATCATCATCTGGTTGCCCTAACCAAACCATCGGTCAAACAGCTACCTATCCGTCAGAAGCCAATATCTATAGCGTCTGGCTTAAACAAACTGTGTAGTGCGCCATGTCATTCTTGGAATCCCATGCAGACAGTTCGCTTGCTAGTGTTGACCTTTGGCATTTGCCCGAGGGTTGCAGTCTGGCATCATGACACAAGTCCTGTCGCCTCTGGATCTCCATGCCTCCAAGGCATTTCCACACACCTGGAAAATTGCATGCCGACGCCGTCTTCAGCTAGCCCATCGGGTGCCGGCCAACCGAAAACAGATCCGCCGAGCCAACTACGCCGCCACCCAGACCCTATACCACCAAAGACGGGAAGATGCAGCGGCTGGTGTGCTCGATGAGTCGTGGAAGGACCAATAGAAAAATCACTACAGAGTACCTCTGGACGCCGAGAAGTATCGGAAGCAATTGCTCTCTTCACCAGAAATAGTGGATAGCCGGGCGTAGTGTTTCCATGCGATTGGAGTTCGATTGAGTTAATTACAGGTGAGAAAGTCTGCCGTACGATTTAATTGACAATTCGTCCTCAGGTCCGGACAAGCTCATGCTCAGGATGCTTCGCCGGTTCAATGCCTACGCCCTCGCTGAGTATTTCAACTTACCATTATTATCTAGGGGTTGTCCATCACTTTGGTCGTATTACTATATTTCCAAAGGTCCTAAATCCGAATTCACCGAACCAACTGAGACCGATCTCCTTGTAATCCATTCTTGTTCGACTCTTTCCTAAAGTGCTTGCTGATGGCTGGAGTCCTAGATTGCAACTGCCCTCACTCCAGTTTGCATTTCTACATTGAGACGGCTGTTTGAAATCGACATCGCTGTTACATGCCCTTCTTCGTCACTCTTCAGCGACTGCTTCTAACCCCAGTTTGGCGTTTTCTGATGTCTCGAAGGTGTTTGATTCTATTTTGCATGACACGATCGTCAGATCTACCGAAGCGTTCGGAGCACCGTCACCTCTAGTTCGATAAAAGTCCTATGAGAATGCTGTACCAGTTTTCCTCAATTCTGAGTTTTACTGCCACAGAGGTATGAGGCAGGGAGATTCACTTTCCCCATTATGGTAATGGATGGGGTTCTTGGATTGTCGATGCCGCAACTAGGATACCAATTCCATGACACCTTAGTGGATGGTTTTGGCTTCGCTGACAACTGGTCGTGGATGCAGAAGGTCAGGCCTGCCTTAAAGAGAACCATGAAGCCGCTGCACTCAACTAGGGAAGAGCTGGTATGAGGATCACCACCCGAAAGACGAAATGGACTGTGAGTTGTGGGACAGGAAACACCGGGCGACAGCGGTCTCAGCCGGACCATTTTACTTCCCCGAGGAACTCATCACTCCTCCGGGTCTGAAAAAAGCTGTAACGTATTTGGACATCCCATATACTTTCAAGTGGAAAGGACTTTTCAACCACCGACAACATCTGCTCAGACTGCTCGATGAGGTGGCGCATGCCTCGTTGAAGTCGCATCAAAGAATGGGGATCACAAGGAACTATCTGGTACCGAGCCTGACATGTTCGCTTGTGCTCGGCCAAGTTAACCGAAACACGCTCAAAATGTTGCACAATTACATCAGACAGTCTATTCGGGGCTGGCTGCTTCTACCAAAGGACACCCAGACCAGCCACAACCACGCCGTAAACAACATGGGGGACTTGGTATCCCAGGTTTGAGTGCAACCATCCAGACGCAGCGGAGAGCGCGTACGGAAGGCTTCCAGTGCCGAGTACCTCGCAATGTGGTCAAAGATTCCGCATTTGGCAAGATTCTTCGGAATCTCAGCCTTCCGATTCGAGTCCGTGGTGCATGCATAAACACCAAGGAACAGCTGATGGCTGCTTGGGGCGATAGTCTCTACAACAGCGATGACGGTCACAGTTTACGAGAGTTGGTCGTTTTGCTGCTTTCGAATCGATGGCTTGTATTTCTAGAACGAGTTTTTCCTCCGATATTTATCCGCTCCGATGCAATCTGCTTAGGACAAGAGTTAGAAGCGCTTAGCGTGGTCCTGATGGCCAGACGATCTTCTGTAGTGAAAACTGTGGCCAACTGGAGAGTTTGATGCATATTTTGCAGTCCTGCTGGCTAGCCCATGATGCTAGATGAGCTCGGCATCATCGGGTTGCAAGGGAACTCGGAAAAGTCTCCTCAGCCTGAGTTTCACCATGTTCGAAGAGTTGCGAACATCTACGTTGACGTCTTTCATCAGGTCTGACCTAATCGCTGTTCGGGAGCGCCGAGCAATTGTGATGAACGAATGCATAGTCTGGGATGGGTGCGGAGTGCTTGTGTGGAATGAGAAGGAGCAGATGTACGGTGCTGATGATTTGCCCCCACCATCATCCCAGCCCTACGTGTGTGCTTGTCACTATGGGCTCTCTGGGTACTTATGACACTTATGCGTGGTACATGGCATTGAGTTTACATTCTTGTCATTGGCTTTTACACCAGACCCAGTATGACGGACACTTTGTGCCCGATGTATCAGAATCGTCTTCTGGACACTTCCAACTGCTACACCGTCAATACTTACTGAATCGAGATCTCCGCATCTTTGCACAGTTTCAGGAGTCTCACCTGTGGCACGGCTCTACTAGGACCGCTCAAGCGCTGGATACCAGTTAGAAGAGTGGCACTGCTTCAATCTAGGATTTTCCCCTGTTCCCAAACATAATGCTGCCCGACGAATATCAGATAGCCATTGAAAGTGATTCTGAGCGCCGATTGCCAAGCCTGGTGGACACAGAATTCTAAGAGAATGAAAGAAGCGCAGAAAGCCTGGAATGTTCGTATATTATTTCCGTTGATCCGTTCGATCAGTCCGAGAAACCGCATCTGAGCGAAATAATTAGAGTAGCACGAGCATCTTCAATAAAGGACACCTCGACAGTTGTGCCGTGTGATTTGAACAACAATTCTCGTTGCTACCTACTGCCATTTAGTTAGATAATTGTACTGCACTAAAACCCTGAACGGTGAAAGTGGGATCTGTAACGGTCTCGGAGGTTTATTATCATATATGTTCTCTGGAACGCCACCCGACACCTGACCCGGGTGACGTCCCATCTGCGCTGCCCAATATGGGAGTCGAACCTTTCAGTCAGCGCCTGTGTAATCTGTTTGCCTCCATTAGGGAAATGGAGACTGTCCCAGACAAATGAGGAAAATCGGTGAGGTCCGTAATCGATATAATTATCACAGGGGAAATGCTTAACTCAAGTAATATCGACATTGTTGGTGTCACTTGGCCTTCCTCGCCTTATGGTGGTATGTAAAGTACTGATTCAAGAGCAAGTGACGCTGATCAAATTTTTACATTCCGTCGGGTGCTCGAACAATGCCATACGCATAAACGACCCACAGTTTTAGTAGTCCTGGATTTTCAAGCCACATTCGACTCACTTGGCCTCTCTGTTTTTCTTAACAAGCTTGCTCAGCAAGGAATGCCCCAGAAGTTTTCGAATGTAATACGTTTTTGTATTCTCAGACTTCCGGGCGTATGAGAGCATACGGAGAGCTCTCCAGGAGCTTCCATACACAAAATGTTATCCAATACAGGTGCCCACTCTCCATTTCTATTTAACTTCGTAATCGACGAGATGATGGGACCAAAGCTGAAAACCATGGTGTTCAACTAATCGCTGACGAAAACCATGTTGATCTGGAGTTTACAGACGGTATCATTCTCGTCTAAAAAGAAGAGAAATAGACGCGGGTGTTTTTGGATGAATTAATTAAAGTCATTTCATCCTTTGGCGTGCACAGAGTGTACGGTCTTGCTTCCGGACATCCAGTCAGTGAACACCCCCACTCGCAATCCAAGGAGAAACACCCGAAGTTGCGAAGCGCTTTGCATACCTCGCAAGTTGTATATTGTCGGACTGTAGTGTTACAGACGAGGTCAGTGTTCGAAGCTCTAGGACTGGCGTCACGTTTGCTAACTGAGGCACCTATGGTACCAAAGTAGCACATCCCTGCGTCTAAAGAGACTTGCGTATCAGGCTATAAGGTGTTTTGTTGTATCGCTTCCGGGAGTAGGGGAATTGAAACGTTTACAGGTACTCGATAATCATTTTCTGCGCACTATACCTCGTGTAGGATGGTGTCGGAAATTCGCAAACAGGCAATTAGAAAACGAGTGTTCAGTAATCGGCTTCTGTCGAAGAATATGTCCACCGCAAAAACGCTGTGGTGGTTTGGCCATGTATTGCGCACGCCAAATCCTCGCTTTCTGAGAATTGTGTTGTTGTTCCTGTCCAATTCAGAGTAGTGCAAGTAAAAAGTAGGTACTGTCTGTGCGACTGGCCTTCCAGAATGGGGTCCGCGTGATCTCCACGGTACCTGATCAGGAAATGCTGCAAGATATGGCTGCTGATCAAAATCAATGGCGTTCTTGTCAGTTTCAATCCACGTTACTTGGATGAGTATGTGTAGGTGTATGTACCTTGGAATGATTGTGGAATGCTAGCACTAAATCCCTGTCACATCCACTTTCATTATTTTCTTCAAAATAAGGCTTCCGATGGATTATGGGTGCATGGCAGTGAAGCGTCGGTGTTGAACGCTCATACTGTACTGTCGATGATGACGATGACGATGATGATGATGTTTTTGTTGACGATGAGGATGATGGTGATGATGATGGTGATGATAGACGAAGCCAACTTATTTAGCCTAAAGTTCAGCATTATGTCTGCCAGTTGGTGCCACCTGTTGGGTCAGATGGACATATCGCTGGGTCCCGACGAAAATGCAGGCTGTATTGTCGTGCGTCTGCGAGACTTGACCGATTCGAGTGGAGGAAAAGGGATATTTTCAGGTCTTTGACATTTGATGTGACAGAATTATGGGTGGGAATGGTTGAAAAGAGAAGATTCACAGTGGGTGCTCAGGAAACAGGTTTTAGAAGCAAATGATACTCCGTAGTACACTACTCATAAGGTTGCTGAAAATTCGACAGCCCACGACCGGTTTCGCCCTTCTTGAGGCTCATCAGGTAGGCGCAGTCCCCGGGTTTCCGTCAACTTTATGTTCTCTCGCAAAATCCAAATTGATTTGCAACTGAGTGTATTTATCCGAATGATACTTCCTTTACTCAAAGAATGCATCCAGCATTTCAAGCTAATGTCGCTGGACCATGCTTTATGCACGCCCAGTTACCAACTGCCGAGAAAAGCGTTGGTTGTTGTTGTGCTTAATTCGGAGTGGCGGAGATCTACAGATGAACGCATATGACTTGGCAGAGCTGAACGGAGGATATTACGAAAAGTTTGGATGCTGTTAGTGTCATTCGCCTCCCACGATGGGTTCCACGTTACCCTCCCTGTGCGTGGCTGGAGACACTGAACGATAGGGTGTTAAGCCCAGTGGCGTCCATGCTGTCAGTTTCTATCCAGATTGTCTGACTCAGTTTCGGAGATGTAGGCACCTCGGAGTCACCTGGAAGGCTAGCCATAGACCCCAACCCTACTCATATTTCCCTTTCCATTACAAGGCCTTATTCAGATAGATGAACAAGGCTGTAAGGTAGGGGAAGCTTATCAGCAACTTTATGAGTAGTGTTTTTTCGGGAAATTATACTGTGATACCTTGAAAATCGGAGCAGCTGAAACACGAGGCGGTCTTTGTGCAGCACATTTAGTTAAAGAACAGAGTCATACAGCTGTGATTCATGCGCCGCAACCGAGAGGTGAGGGGAATAAACAGAATTGATAACTTCATATGAGGTAGTGGAAAGATTTTCCGGTTGCTCATAGGAACTGACAGAGATTGTACGTAGCTTTTCACTGAACATCAGTCGCAACACGCGGTGACAAGCATACAGATAGCTTACAAATGACCACATCGACGATATGTTTTGCAACCCTGATGAAACCCTCGAAAAAACGGGGCTTTGCGGACGCGCAGCCTCGAGGAGGTACTTTCCTTTGTTAATGTACTTTGCTGAATCGAAGCAGTTGTAGCTAGTTGAAGGTAGAAAGAACGTTGGATGGATCCGTTGTCGATCGCAGAATCGGACGTTTTAGATGCTGGTCGCAGAAAAGTATTTTATTGCATTCCATAGAGGAGGATATTAGCGATAGCCCGGGAATTTGTTGAGAGAGAGAGAGAGAGCTGATTTCTCCCATACCCAGTAACAGGAAATTAGTCACTTTCAAACAAACAAGCTTCAGACGCGAGCATTTGTTTTTCTGCTTCACTTGACAAAAACTACACAACCCAAGTACATTTCGATTTAATTACGATTACTTTCGTATTTTTTTTGAGTTACTGTAAAGAAATCATTTCAAGTAGTTTGTATGGAAACAAAGTACTCTTCTGTTTGGTCGAGTTGTCCCGATCAGCGCCTGAAAGACCAGTTTTCATGAAAATACCACAGATTTATTTCTCTTTGTGCAGCAAATTTCCATATCTAAGCCGTCCTCAAAAAACCGGCTCCCTCAAAGTGTTCTTCAAAATGCATTTAATCCACTCAACAAAACCTTACCGAATCTATATTCCGTGTACAAATACCTCATCAACAAAAGTTACCGGGACGAAATAGGGATTCCAAGCATTGCCTGCCTCAGCAATTCATCAGTTGAAAATAAAACATCGGTACAGTATTACTGGCGCCATTAAGTTTAGGAATGTGCGCTCACAAATGTTTGGTTCTGTGAATCCGTAATACACAGTACAGGCTGATGAAGTATCGATAAACATAATCGCCACGTAAAAAAATACTATGAACTATCATGCTTTTAGTGGATGGCAGCCACGTCACAGTCCATTATCAGTCATTCACCCATGCCATAAAACCCCAGGAACATCATACTCTTTTCCATTATTTGGCAGATTATTTTCAGCTCTTACCCCATTTCCACCACACCCCTCAGAAACACTGAATATCCCGGGCATAGTTTGGCCTCTGAATAACATTTGAGTAGAAAAACTAGGTGGGCTGATGCTTGGCGGCAACATGACAAGTTGACAGGCTTGCGTTGGTCTCGACTTCCTTCCTTTCGTCGCCTGTCAAGCAAAGACCCAATAGCAGGTATAATCACTTAGGGTGACTCACAACTGTGTGGCAATCCACACTAGGGGGGGGGAACTGAGTAGGAAAAGTTGTTATGCATAACAAGCCAACAAGCCAACAATTCACTAATTTATTCACGAGCAACGAATGGGTTTGGTAGCGAGTCACAGGATCTTCCCATGTTGAATTGTGTTACGCAACTGGAGAAGCGATAAGCTCGGTAAACACTTCAAGATTTGTATAAAATCGATCACAGTTTGGCCCGAGGCAGAAATCTATACATCATCTCCAGTTAATATCTTTAAGGGGTTGTAAAAAATTATGTAAAAAATGATGGTTTGGGAAGTACTGATGTACTTGAAGGTCCTGTTCACATGGTCGTAGACAGTCCTCCACAAAATTTATAAAAGATGTCAATCGTTTGCCTTCAGTCTTACATCTGAAGAGGTTGAAACTCTCAAATATGTAGATGATCACTAATTAAAATGTAACCTCAAAATAGGGAACATGGCTATTGGTCAAAGTGGAATCAAACAGACTGGTAAAGGTAATCAGCAGACATTGAGATGCCGACGAACTGGAGTGTGGACGTTGGATGGTGTGTGTGCGTGGGTTTGCTGAGGTTTTTGAACAAAGGAGCTGAGGTGTGTGAGCGAAATGCTTTGGGAGTTGCAGGATGGGGTTATGAAATCGGATAGCAAAATCAGCGGCCTCGGAGAAAATGCGAGATTGTTTCCACTTGGGCTTGTGTGAGTACGTTTGTAAAAGACCCGAGGAGATTCAATGGGTTCTATGGTGTAGTTTCTCGATCAAGTGCAGGTGGACTGCACTGCATATTGATGTTTTGTTGCCGCTAACAAGGCTGACGCCGTGTGCTTTCTTAATAAGCAACTGATTTGTCGTGTATTTCTGCGAAGACATGGGGATTCTAGAGTCACCAGCGCACAGTGTTTCTCCAACAGGAACAAGTGGACGGAAAGCAAAGAAATTCGCCCGATAGAACTGAAGGTTTCGAATTAAAAAATACACATTTGTTTGGATGTCGCCATATATGAAACGGCAGTATTGATTCTCCCCTCTTGGATCAGACTGACCCGAAACAACAAAAAAGACCTGAAAGACCATCAATGGCTTAACGATAAGTTAGTGGATGTTTGTAATAAGCTTCGTGGTCAACAATAAAACGCGAGTTAGTCACCGGCATTGTCAGCAGAGATTCACATTATCGTGGCTTAGTCCCCAAAATGTCAAAGCACATGGGGTATGCCACCGAATTCTTCAAAAGTGGCATTATCATACTACGTCAGTACAGGGGAGTCGCAAAGAAAGTCGAAGGGTTTCACTGACAATCGTATCTCACCGATGTGTAATCCAGCAGAATATTGTAGTCGATGAATGATGTGTGTTTGTTTGTGTGAAACAGCACGTAACTCGCGTTGCACAAAACTGCTGACTGAAAATGTAACTTCTCTCTCTGTATCGCGGTTTTAGAGGCTTAGCCATTTCGCCCACCAGGTTCATCATAAATCTGCACCAATAGCCGTACTTTTGGACACCATTTGCAATTCTGCCTGGTCGGAGCTTCGCAAGTCTATGGAATTCCATTACCACTACTTTTGTCCGTCTCAGCTAAGCTGACTGCTCAGGGATGGATGGATGTTATAAATTGTGGCTAGGCTGGGCTGCATGGTGGATGAATAGCCTATGGCTTTGATACAATCGTAATTAAGGTGCCAGCACAAAGTACTGCTATGATCCCCACTAACAGCTGAACAGATGATGATCTTACGCTGTGTTCGTGGCGTCTCCTGTGTGGATTTAATGTGCCAGTTAGCTGCCGTTTCTAGACTGACCAGCAAACCGTTCAGCTTAGACCACAGATATTGCGACGCCTGGGTTGCCGTGCTGAGCTCCACAAGCGCAGGGCCTAAACAACCCATCAATAAACGTTAACAGGGATCAAAGTCAAGCCCGTTCAAGCTAGATGGTCCGATTAGCAAAAGAAAGCATGCCGCTAACGATATCAGTTATGTGCCATGTTCTGTAAAGTTTCCAGCCAGTTAGAAGCACAATCATGTGGAACCCATAGAAAAAAAAACGGTGGACTCATATTATCAAGTGTGAGGGTTGTCTCCTCAGCTTCGTGGGTCCATGAATCAGTTTATCAGCTAAGAATCTTCTGTCAGTGATTTGGATCAGAAAGCAGAACGTTAGAACATGCTTAATGTACAACAACTTATTAGTTCAAACTAGTGAGTCTTATTTAGCTTCTTCACGAATTTCGATTCGTAGGAAGTGAGTGCTCGTTTGCGCACCATTCGGCAGTAAACCTACAGTAACCAGCCAACAAATGCCCTGCTGCAAAGACACGGGGGGTCAAAGGTTCTATGGCGAATAAGGTCTTCGAAGAGGGGCCAAACTAAACAAAAATAAAGCAGGATCGCTGTTACGGGCATTGTGTATATACTTGTGGCTTCAGTCAAATTCGTTTCTGTGATTCAAGCAGGCCGGTATTACTTGCGCTTCATTAGTGCGTTGAGTAACTTCATCCATAAAAGCAAGTTGGGGGGCGAAAGCTTGCCTCATCGATTGCCAAACACCTCTATCCATTGGAAAATGAGTTGACTCCACTATGGCATTTGGAATTTTACTGCGCAATGTCAGCTCAAAATTGTTAGCTTTTAGTGAGGCCATGTTGACCAATCACTGCCGACCCAGCTTTTGCGCACAAAAGATCGACACAGTCTATCAACTTGCCTTGGACCTGATTGGTTGGTCATACGAGTGGCTCCCTTCCACCGTTTTGTTGCTGTTTATCCCTATTTATATTATGAACTCGTTACCTTTAGTATTGCAGTTGAAGAGATAAAAGCGACATATCGACATTCCGCAAACTTCTTCTTCTTGCTGTATTATGGTAAAAGGGACCCAATGCTTCCAACTTCCTAAAAAAACGCCGTTATTGGTGTGCAGTATATGTGGCACTATTGGCCAGTGAACCCCTTCTGATAACGAAACCTTGATCGTTTCGGACTTATGTATAACCTGCTGAAGCGAGGCCGTGCCGTGTTAGTGAAGCCGTTCCTATGATTGAAATAAACTGAAAAAAACTTCTTGGCTGAGCTAGTGTGTTAATTTATCAGAATATCTAATTACTTGAGGCAATTAAGCGGTCAGTAACGATTCTCGTGATGAATATGATAAGCATGAGACCTAGATTCCAACATGGTGGTCACCAAGAGAGAACACAAAGATCCTTATTGTCTGCTGAGGTGCCTGGTGGAAACCTATCTGGCTCTGCCTCCATCAGTGTTTCAAAGCAGACGGGCTTATTATTCTTCCAGAACATAGCTCAAACTGCGTGGTTCAAGTAGACAAACGAGTAAGTGAACTGCTTTTGAAAGGGCCCTAAGTAGCGACGAGGATGTCGTTTGTGTTGTATAGTAAATGTCAAGAAATGCTAGAGGAAAAACGACATACTGGCAAACCTACTTCAGTCCATTTAATTTCTCGGCATCCCATCTAGCCGCCTGCTGTCATGACATTACACTATGGGTCACTGACATCCAAATATGTACGTATAATTGATACCGAAGTGTTTGACCATAGTGATGGAGGTGAAGGATGCAATTTTGCGGCAATATGACAGTTACGAGATGTGAACACACCAGGTGTGGGTGAGTGCTGTCTGGGACATTGTGGGAATACGGAAGAGGGATACAGCTTGGTGGGGTTTTCTCTAGCTTGACATTAGCTACACCAGGCTATACCTATGGAAAATTACGTTCCGTTTTGAGTGTATATATCAAGTTTTAGCATGCGGACCGACTAAACGTCGGACCGAAACAGTGATCTCTTTGACCGACCTGAACTCCTGATATATTTTAAACCAGTCAAATGTCTGGCATCTCATTTGAATTTGGTTTCTTGAACCCTGCTTATTAATTGTGATGAATCATGTTTCTTTTAACCCAAGTTTCGCAAAACACCACCATTTTCAGCATCTTTTGATTCCGCATACAGCGTTTATTCGAGTTGATTTATCAATATTATTATAAATGAATTATATGAATGAACGATGCAAATGTCCTTTACATTTGACATAATACAGTGAGATTTAACACTTCTGAGCGTAGAACAAACGGAAACGTCTCGGGCATTTAGCTAGCTCTAATCGCTGTAGGTACAACAAATACGAGAACAAAGGATATTTCATAATGCACTACTCATAAGGTTGCTGAAAACTTTTCGACAGCCCACGACCGGTTTCGCCCTTCTTGGGGCTCATCAGGTAGGCGCAGTCCCCGAGTTTCCGTCAACCTTATGTTCTACTTGAACCCAAATTGGACTGTTTTTCGAGAACCACACTCATCTGCCAATCAATTGGGTTTTTTATTGCTTTAAAACGATTAATTTTGTCCTGAGGTAGTCTTCGTGTAATTTTATCGGTCAATAAGTAATCTGGCTGGTCTCCTAGTCTCATTTGCCTCACATCTGATTGGTTCATCGGGCGCCTTCAATTTGACAATTCCACTCCCCTGTTGTGATTAGGAGGTTTCCTTCTTGCCTTGTGGCCTGAATTTATTCCACTTGATTAGTTGTTTTAATGGTTTTCTATTTTTAATAGCTTTCTTTTTTTATCCGACTGATCCATCAGTTATCATCAGGTTGTCGAATTTTGCATGTTATTCCATGTTGCCGTAAATGTCTTGCACTCGTCCCCGGGAGTGATCCTTCTCAGTTCTGGTCGTGTTGACAAATCAGCTTGGCGTTGCTCTTGTAAGCATCCCCATATGAAAGTCCTCGGGTAGTGATTATTTTGGAATTACTGATTACCTATTTCAGTTTACAGCCTGGGATAAAGTTTGATTGAAACATGATAAAACTGGAGCTCAAACAGACATCGCTGCCACAGAGCTTGTTGTCTGCTTCCCTGTTGAGACGTAGTACCCCAGCCCTAATCTAGAAAAGTCATGAATTTAACAAAACATCTACTTACAAACTGGACTCCGAAGTTTAGTCAACTTTTCTATACTATCTACGAAAGAAACGTGGACTTTTCTCGGATAGCTGTTTAATAGAGCAGATTCTAAGTTCTGCACAAAGCATCAGAAAAGTCATTTCTATCGGGAATGGCATTTAGGGTGCCTTCAACAATGTAACAGTGCAAACATTCTCAGTCTGTTATTAATTCCCATAGTCGTAATATAGTGACAAGCTATCTACATAGAATGTGAACCTACTGAGGTTCCTGGTAAGTTAGCAAAGCTACATCTGTAAATAACCCTTGCTGTTTATTGCCTCGGCCATTCTGAAGCTTAACTAGATGCTAGGTACAATTAATTCTCATGCAGTCGTAGTAATTGTTCAGCCGTCACACACTTTCAGTACTTAGCTGCCATGCCACTCGAGAGGAGCATGAGGGCCGAGATACTGCCAGGTTGCCCAAGCCTAGACAGGAGCAGCCGATATGCCGGAGTTAGGTTCTCACCACGGGTCTCACGGTAATTTCGCGCCTCAACCACTGAGCTATCTCAAGCACATGTGACCTTAATTTGTTTTAACATCAGTATAAATAAATATGAAAGCCTCGTGGAGTGGAACTTGCCTACGAGTAAGCACATTTTTCACGGTCACAGAAGCCCTTATGTCCTATTGAATTGGAATCCTGTTGAACAAACCACTTATTTGTACACTACATTGATGCTCATGTGGGGTTCAGATATATCTCGAAAGATTCTCTAGTTTATGACGCTTTATTTCAAAGAATTCCTCGGATATCAGTTGGACCGATATTTAAGACATTGAGGTATTGTTCTTTGGAAGTGGTATGTACATTATGCGAAAAACTCGCCGATACCTCACAATCAGTTTTACCTTATTGAAGATACATCATGCACGCGGGATTTCTGAATTTGTATCGCCCATTGACAGCAAGTTCACAAGCAAATGAGTAGTCTGTTCCATATGTGTATGCGTTGATATTTATGTGGAAAGGGTTAAGTAAACTTTTGAGGTCAGGTCTACCTGGTAAGCCGTAAGCAGTGGAAATTCGTACCTGTGAAATCTTGTTAATTCTTTCAAAATTACATATAGACTACGTGCTGTTTAAGAAAGGCTGTTACGAGCGAAAATTCAGACTGAATCTGATTAGGGCCTGCAGGGTGTTAGATACAGATACACAGCAATCCATGTCACAGAAATACATTTGGGCTAGAGGATTTCTGCTCGTAGAGGACAGGAGAGCTAACCAGAGGCTTTTTTTACTGAAAAACAAACCAAATACTGTAACACTATAAATCCTTTCGATGCATCTGTAATTTAGCTCTATATTAGTCTATGTGAACTGGTAGATGCACAGTTCAGCGGGGTAAAAATTGAGTTACAAACTGGATGGGTTCCACAGCACAACGCATTTACTACTATCCGTGACATGTTCAGAAGATCAACGTTTTGCTTGTTGATCTCCTCCATTCAAGCGGAAACACCAATGAGTGATTCACCACTTTGTAGTCTACAGTGATTAGCCACCTTTCCAGCTACAAACGGCGTTGGGGTTTCCGTATTAAACACTACAGAAAAGAAGATAGCCATTGTTGTCGGCTGATTATGAGGATTGAACTAGCAAGCTAAGAAAACTGAGCCCTTCTTCCAAGACTACGTTTATAATAGCCAATCATTTGTTGCCAAAATAGATTCTTTCCTGTTCGTGAAGCCAGTCTATGCTGAAAAGCTAAGAAGCACTGCACAGCTGTTTCATCCTTGTTGGGAATCACCTGCAATACCCACCTCACGAAAATCAGAGTTCCGAACCCGGAACTTTCTGGCCAGTGGTCGTTTGGCTAGGAGAGGCTGATCAACAGTGTGATTTACTCGCATTTGAACAGGATTTGACGTCAATCATCCTTTAAGCATGGAAGAAAATTACGTAGTCACATACTCACCTACCCCTCGAATGATGACTTCTCAGAAGGGAGTTTCACACATCTCGTGAAATTTCTCTTCCTCTGAGCAACTTAGAGATTGATGGTGGGTGTAAGGATATTCAGTAATCACCAAGAGAGATTTCGTTCGGTCAGTGATGGTAATCTATGTTGAAAAACCGAGAACCACTGTTCAGCTGTTTCATCCGTGATGGGAACCACAAACACTGTTCAACCACTGACCGGAAGTTCGTGGATTCGGAATTCCTAGTTTCTGGGATGTACACTACAGATGAACCGCAACAAGGATGAAACAGCTGTACAGTGCTTGTCGGCTTTTCAGCATCGATTGGTTTCACTGACAGGGTGAAATCTCCATTGGAAATTACCGAATCTTCTCACACCACCATCAATCATTTTGTTGGCCGGAAGATGCGGACGCAAGTTACTCATAATAACATACGTCTAGCACGGTTTCCATACCGTAGCTTAGTTATGTAAACTTTTGTGAAAAATTATTTCCCACTTAAAACTCATCTGAATGTTGTAACCGTAATTTTGTGCTATTTTTTCTTTTTTCTGTTTATCCGTTTCATGATTTATTGCGAGATTGTGTAACTAAGGGCTTCTGAAGCTTCAGTTCAGGTCTGATAAAGGCAAGAGGTACACCAGTGATGTTTTGTATGTATCTCGTGAGTCAAGTTACACAAAATCCATCAAACTGGTCCACAGCAGGGAAAGCACAGTAAGCGTAATAGCGTGCTAGCTGCCTCATTAAACCACACACCGTAAAATTCTAACTGGTCGCGGTAGTTTAAAAAGCGAATGATTCGGATATAGTTTAGCAGCAAATCCGAAATTGGTGTGGAGGCGTTATCCAATAGATTTGCTGTGTCGACTTTAAAGTTTACTTTGTGTTCCCGGTGGAAGGCCAATTGATACCCGTTCATCACTTGTGCCAGTCTGTACAGGAAACTGACCCTTGGTCGTGGAAACCATCGGACAACATGAAGTGTTTTCGAGTTACACAATGCACCGTAGTCGACAGTCACAACGTGTACCTCCACATAACAGCTGGCTCAGAAGAGCGATTCCGATGACACTATCGTGTGGGTTGATCTCATCTAACCTTTTGCTTACGGAAATCATACACAGGACACAGGTAACCGGTTTCGGCTATCCTTTCATATGCTGTAATGAATTTAAAAAGATTACACTTATTGCTGACATCTATGCTGTGGCTAACAGTTCTTTTCCAAGTCACCAGTATAGTTGATACCTTCCAAACCACCTATCTACATACCAAGGCACTAGTACATTACTCCGAATTTGTTTACTGTGCAAAGTTGGCCAATAGAGCTCGAGGACGTGGACTGCTGTTCAAAATTTGGGTTACTGACTATCTGGTAGATACTGACCCCATGGCATTACCGACTATTTTGTTGGATTTTTCACACGGACTACACAATAGAACCGATACTCGCAATACATCCCTCGCATCCCACTGTCTGTTTGTTCATACCCTAGATGAACAAGCCGCTAATGTATCATTGCAATGAGTTTTCCTTCCTAATTCGGTTTATCGTAGCAAGCTGATCTGCACTAACAGCAACTAGCTTCTTTTGAAAACACGAGATTAGAGCACCTGGTATTTCATATTCAAGATGGAAATTTTGAGCGGTCCGCCTACATTACGTTGGTCGTACGAGAAGACGAGGGTCGAAGAATATCTGTCCACTCATACTAGGATGAAAACTGCAGAAAGCACTTATTTTAAATGGAATATACAGTAAACGAGGACAATGCTTCCGAAACCGTGTGTCGTATTCGAACAAATGGACCAAACAGATCTAAACAGCCGACAGTCTTTATGGTCGAGGGGGGTGGGCGATACACTTGTCTGTTCCGCTGTCTCCGAGCATGGTTAACAACCAAAGTTACGCAGACATACGCAAGTACGCAAACTGTTGTTCCAATGGGCTTTGGACCATCCAAAACTTCGAAGATTTTTTTACCTGATATGCTTCACCAATTTCATGGTGACGTGTGCGAGTACTGACCCGCTGAGATGCACCGAAAGCACATGCTCGCTATTTCTATATTCTATGTTAGCAGTGAGCATACTTGAAACCATCCATGCAATTCATTGCTCAGTTTAGCATAAGCTCAAAATCAGTCCCTCAAACAGCTAGTTACGTGGGTTTCAGCGGCGTTAAATTGGCTACTTGATACACGCCTGCATTGAATTGTGTCAATAATATGGATTTCCCTCAGTTTTTCTATCCCGGTGTTCGTCTACAGTGCTAAGAATCTGTTGAGGATGCAACTGACCTATTTGACACCGTGATTTTGTGAAATAGACGGCCCTGATCTCGTTTGGAGTCCACTAACTGATCATTGTTTGGTGCTTAGGGCTTTCACGCCAACAGTCCTTACTGTACTGCTTGAATTCACCGCAATATGCAAGTCTTTGCATGAATAGACCATACTGCGCGTGTGAACACCGGTCCGACGGGGTTTATGGACGGCCGGTACTATGGATGGACATCGACCTAAGCACGGGTAGTTGTAGACTGAAAATTTTTCACTAGATGACTGTGCATCTGTTTGGCATGAAAAGCATCACACATCGGGTACTGTACAAATTACGCTCTGTATCAGCATTGCGGAATGGTCTGGACTCCTATACACAGGCGAAATAAGACCATACGAAGATATAGGAAGGTTCACGGAAGCTAAAAGGTAGCTTCTCAAGAAAGGGTGATTCCTACGGTAAGCTACCATGGAACGTTGCGGCGCGTGGATGGTTTTGAAGCGAATTTCAACAATCGAACCTGACTGGACGGCCAATAGTGAGCAAAGTTGCTGGGAAATTATTAAATAGGTTATCATGACAACAGAAAATACGATCAGAACATAAAAGAATACAAGTCTAACTGGAAGTTACGCATAAGCATGGGTATGGGCCTCATGGAAATGACGATGAGTCGTGTCTACTGAGCGGAAGAAAGGTTTCTGAAGAATATGTTAGGTAAATTGCTCATTTACGTCCTATTCAGAATGATTAGGAAGCATAATTTGTGGTGTTCTAGTGTGATGGAAAAGTACAACACATTGGCGTTCCGAGAAAATCACAATGCCATAGTGGTTTTACTTTGTTTTAGTTCATCCTGTTCAGACTCAGCAAAGTAATTATCCCCGTCGACATCTTCGTCAATACTGGTACCGATCAAATTACTGTTTCGTATGGTCTGATTGCGTCGCATAATGGCTAAAGCTGCACCAGAACGTCGTTTTCCAGGCAGGGTTGACGTAATCCTCGAAATGGTCGGCTTCTGTCTGGTGTAGGCTGAGGTTAAACTCTGAAGAGCATCATCCTTACCAGAAACCGAGTCAGCTGCATATGAGGAAGGGGTTGCAGAGGGTAATTTCAGTGGACCGGAATGCAACTGGTTTCGCCACCAATTCTTGACATCTTCACAGAATTTTACAGGAGATTGGTTTTCCGCGGTCGAAGAATCCCCCCACGGTTTGCTGGGTACCATCACAGTTAGATCAGTAGGCGCGTTGGCGAAACTGGCGCCCAACTGCGATTTCGCACCTTCGTCAATGCTCACCCTTTGACGCTTGCGCTCTTCCGTCTGTGACCTGGATAAGGCAGTATCAAATGTGGTCGCCGAAGGTGATAAAGGTTCCCAATCTTCTGTCAAGTTTACAACTTCGTTATCCGCTTTAACGTTGGAACAAGTGTAAACCAGTTGCAACTCACTCGGTTCGTTGCTGTCTTCCACAACATCAGGAAGGTGTGCAACCCTAGAATAGCCGGGAACACTGCGGCGAGATTTTGTGATTTGTACCTTTTTATCTGAGTTGGTTTTAGACCGACGTCCATCAATGATCATGGTATCCTCATCATTCACATTAGTGTAATGTTGTTCGGTGATGTAGTTTTCAATTCGCGATTTGTTGGAACTGGCTAAAGCCCTGTCATCCGCCTGATCTACTCTTGCCAAAGCACTTTTATTTTCGCAGGTATCAACAAACGTGGGAACCAGAGTGTGTCGGCCTGATTTCCCCAAGGTATTGATTTTGGCCGAGCGTCCGCCAGCTAAGGAATTTGGAATAAGTGCTGAGGTTTTGAAATGATTATTGGGTTGTTTTTCTGTAGTGACCTGAGGTGCTGTTAGTGCCTGTGGAGGAATACAATATTCTCCCAGGGGCTCCATATCAAGTTCACCCTCCTCTGCCTCTAACAAGGCTAAACATTCGTCCTTGTTGGTGCTTACAGATTTCCGCAGCCGCCTTCCCGAATGTTGCAAGGTTGCAGTTGTAGTGAGCATAGGGGCATTTATCATGTGAGCACGTTCGTTGCTGGCTCCAAAGGGTTGCTCCATAGCACGGCTGCTTTCTCGACGGGCCTTCAGTGTATTGGATATCACGGACATTTTTTTTCCAGTCGGCGTCACTTGCTGGGCACGTTGCGAAGCGCCATCGGTACCATCAGTCTCGTCCACGCTCAAGCTCATTTGGCGGTCCGCAGTTTGATGCATTTTGAAGTTTAGGTGTCCATGCTTCTGTAACAAGGAAGTTGAGAAGAATATCAGGAAAACTTTGCAAACATCCTCCTACTCCAACGATTACACCAAGTAGATTCAGCATAAAAGATGTCATAAATATGACGTACGGTAACGAATGAAAAATAAAGGCAACAAAAAAGCTTTGTGGAGTTAGCGAACAGTTTTCCGCTTTGGTTGCAATTAAATGCGATCGGCCGTACCGGGTAATGGGAACAGGGATGACAAGCAAAGCAAAGTGTGTTTCGGTAAAGCATCCTGGAGTTTCAGGAGAGCTTGGTAAACAATCGGTAGTTTTTATCTGGGCAACGTTTCGCTTTTGACACAGAAGCTTCATCAGGCCAAGTAAATTTGTTATTCACCCTGGTCCGCAAGTTAGCTTGAAGATGACTATCTAGATAACCAGAAACTTTTTGAAGCCAAACTGCGCTAAATTATTGGTTCGGTCAAGGTCTTGATATGTAGTGAGGTTACATGTACGTGGCAATAAATGGGATGAGTTTGAAATGAAACTTGGTGTTCGCCAAATACACTAGATTGCAAACACATTTGTTTATTAACGGGAGACTCAAACGGACACCAGCTGAATCTCTCGTTAGAAACCACATTGTTATACAGATGGGTGTATTCCGCAAACTCCTTACAATTTTCGTTCGAGTAAAACACAAGGTTGACAAAACCTCCGGGATTGCATCTACCTGGTGAGCCCTAAGAAGGACGAAATCCCTCGTGGGCTTTCGAAGAGACTTCAGCAACCGTATGAGTAGCTTCCTTCGAGAAAGCAGATGGTGGTAATGTGTTGGAATATTGGCAGTTCGGATGTATCACTTGGCGGTAGACAGGTCTCTGTCCATCGAGCTTGGCAACCGACTTGCAGACATTTCGTCACCATTCGAGGAGACATCATCAGTGCACTGTTGGGTGGGTAGTTCCTCCCTTCTGCTTGTGCCTATATAGTTTGCAAATAGCAGCATTAAGCTATAACCTGATTGACTATTGATAATCACCTCACTTGGGGTGTGGTTGGTCCGACCTTGATCTGAGTTGCATTGTAATCGGTATTTCTTGCGTCCGATTACTGCACTGGTTGGTCCATTCGGGATCTATATTGCGTCGGAGCCCACCTTCGTGTCGTTTGATTGGTAGATGGTGTACCTAATGTTTTTAAGATTTTTCTGCCTTCATCCTGATCGGCGAATTCTCGACTTGCGGTTTAATATAATGAGCCCTCTGTGAAGCTCGTTTATTTTTTCGATTCGGTGATCCTTGAGGAGAGCTGCAAATTCCGGTCCAATTAATTTGTCCTTTTAACTCAGATGTCTTTTTATTTGGTTTTATTGGCTTTTTATTTGAGCTCTTCATCAGCTCACGGTCTGACAGTTCTGGATTTCTTTTACCCTTGGGAGTAGACGGACAAGGTCGGTTTGTTTATTCCTACAACATTGGAGTATCATGCTTTCATGAATTAGCGTCCTTTCTTTGTTCGGATTATCCAGACTGAATAGAAAGATGGTGCTTTAAATTCATGGGAAAGACCCTGACTACTTGTGAGGAGACAATTTCGGCAATAGGAAATCCAGCAAGTGATCGTGAGGTAGAAATCGTGAAATCTTGGAAACAAGCAGATCCCCTAAATCCCGATGTGGGATCACAAGAACCTGTCTCTCCATTGCAACAAAAGTGGCAATCTAATCAAGAGAATGTTGCGATGCACCTCTCCGTGAGGAACTAAGGTATTGATTTCCGCATCTCCCAAACATGCGAGCTTATTCGAGGACCACAGATGTTACGAATGAGTGCAACTTTCTGACCTTAAGATAATATGTTTATACAACCGCCACTACCACCGTCAAACTTTTTATCCAAGCATTTCTGCTGATGGATGGCAGCACGAGCAACTTCCGTACATCACAAAACTGAAAGGATAGATGCCCATAGCATACATCCCCAGAGTAGGACAGATGCTTTCTACACTCGACAGGTGAAAATGGTTTCTGGTGGGTGCTACAGAAGAAAACGAGGGGGACTCGTTTTTTTAACTGTTCGCTCGATTTATTTTAGGGAATAGATTTCGAGGAATAGGTTCCAATCAGCCGGTTGGTCAAAATGCATTCGAGAGAAGCCTGGGGCATACGCTGTTCTAATCAGGGATGAAAAGGAAGTACAATGGGTCCTTTAGTCAGCTGGCGCAGAGACATGTATGCCAAGAACTAATTGAAAAACATTGCACTGATCAACCGAACTGAGCGCATCCATTGCTTCATATGATGTAATCGACCTCTTCATTGATTCATTTTAGTAATCCTGAAATACTTAAAATCGGTGAGTTCTATTAATTGGTCGATTCCAAAGGTTTCCCTGTGGGACAGCCAAACGATCACTATTCTGTCTTCAGACGATACGACCGCTTATTCCTCCAGGATTTTTTTACATGAATAGAGTAGCACATAAGTGAACGCGCAACGTGCTTCAACAATTTTCATTAGATTGTTATCATTCTATTAGTAATGTAAGCTATTAAATCAATCATCCTTCAGCACTCGTCAGCGAAGTCTCTTTCAACCGGTCCCCATATGCCAGCTACTTCCATCCCTTCTGTTCGATTCATACCAGGAAGCTTGGTAATTCCCATCAACTCGGCCACCAGTCGTTGTGGTGTAGTCCCCAATTCGAAACCTCAGCAATTTTAAAATTTATTTTGTACCCCGAATCTTCCTGCCATTACCGAGTTTTTAACCACCGCTCGACATTCATCTGCGTTTCCTGCGTTTCTTCTCGTACGCCCACCGATTTGAGGGCGAAGTCTGCTTTTTTTTAAAGATTCAAACCGGGCCGCTGTTCGGTCAGCTTTGGTGCATAATACTTCTATTCGGCTAAATGTTAATGAGGCCGACAAGTTTACGATTGCGATGGTGTCAGTTGGGTTATAGTTTTCCATCAGTCTGACGTGTCATGCAGTACAAAACCGTAGTTCCACACGGGATTCGACGTAAGGATTCAAGCAACTGGGGTAAGGTAAAATCCGTCACCCGATCCGGAACGATGAGTTCAAGGACTCAACGGTCCACGCGTATTAGCCCCGTAGATTTATGTCATATGTGCCAAATACGTGGTGGTGATAAGAGTAGCATACAGAAGGCCATCCACATGTCCTTTTAGGGAAGAAAACGGTTACTCCGAAAGTCAGCACTTAAAATTCAGTTTGGAGTAAGCTCATTGCACAGCCCATCGTTCTCTTACCCGCATATTTAGTTGTTGATATTTATGAATTCAAGAAATTGAATTGAAGTTGGTACCACCTTTTCGGCTGAGCTTCCTTAAACGATGCAGTACTGTTTCAACCCTTAAATATCTTCTTCGAGGCCAAGGCAGACCAGCTGCCCGCACTCACTTGTGGATTACCTCTGACAAACCGACAATTCAAGAAACTGTGACAGGACTGGTTCGGGAGCTTAGGCGCTCAAAATTCTATGACAATTATATGTTCAAACAAGAAATGCAGTGAACGAACGCGATGACTGAACTCGTAAACCGTGATAGTCATCTTGACGCCAGACTACCTCAAAAAATCTCTTTGTGCAGTATGCAACAGTCAGTAGGTATTCAGTTCTCTTTTGGTAGTGGCATGCCGCACATCATAAACTTAAAATGCCTTTTCATTTGTTCGAATTTTTGCCTATCAGAAAATATTGTTGTTGCTAGGTCAGCTACACCGTAACTCCGTTCGTCATCGCTGATTTCATTATCCATATATTATACACTACTCATGAGTAGCGTGTTGGAAGCCGATGATGCAAATGCCGCAAACCAATATCCTCATCGCAGTTCGTTTGGTTTTCGATAGCTTCCGAATACCGGAGAATGCGCTTTCCGTGAAGCTTAAGACACTCTATCATAGAAACAACGCATTTTTGAAAGGCAGAGCTTTGGGGTTCAGTTTGACTTGCTTTTTCAGCCATCGACGATAAGGGACCAACAGTAGTGTAGGGGATGGTGGTGAGAGTGTACAGATGAATTTAAGACCGTTACTGGTTTGTTCAACTTGATATGCAATGAGCGCGTCGAACAACCGGTTGGATAAGTGTTTAGCTGCACACACTGCCGAGCGGCATACGGTAACAGTTGGGCCTTAAATAATTCGCTGACGTAACATAACCTGCTAATTCAAAGCTTTCTTCCGCCCCGATCCTAACATCCACATTTTTTACGTTGACTGATTCTGACTGAGGCTAAGTCGATCCCAGTAATTCCCTGGATCTCTGCCACCCATGACCAACAATCCACAATAAGTTCAACGCAGTATCAACCAATCCTGAGGACAAAAAGAAGGCTCCTCTAGACGAACAGTCTTCAAGCATGCATAGAATATATTTGAACCAGCATATATCACTGTGAGTCAGCTGCCCTCTGGACGCCTTGCCAAATGCCATGCACCACACTTCTGCAGTGAAGAGACAATGATCCCACCATACTTGCAATGCTTCATGGACACCGACAACCGAATGCAAGTATTTGTTTCTTGTTTTTAGCATAGGGAGATTCAGTTTTAGGCATAAACTGCTTGTTGTACTGTGCACTATCATTCATCGACGAACTGCTAGCACGCCGCTGCTATGGGTGAGTACATTGAGGGAAGACAGGACGGTATGTTTCAATTCTATTTTTCACTTCACTATCAACATGACCGACAGAAACTAGATGGAGAAAAATTCCAATAGAGATTACCTCTTGTCAATGAAGACAATCCATACTTATAAGCCAAGAAGCTTGACTGACAGGATGAAATCTCTCCTCAGACCATGATCAATGCTGTATCACCTTGCTGATTCATAAGTTTGGAAAAAAAGAAGAGAAGACAGTCTTTGCAAATAAATGGGTACTCACAAGTGACAGGGCGCAGAAAGCGTAAATGCACGACGGGGACTTCAGGAGAAAAGTGGCCCGCTGGACACTGTCACGAAATAGTGCAATTTACTGAGTTCACAGGGGGGAGGGGGATTATCGTAACCGAATTTCTCACTCAAATGTTATCTACTTCTACTGAGTCAGCTATTTTGGATTCAACTGGGCTGCTCACATGTATGACCATGGTAGGTAATGAATCTGTTTAGTTATATGCAGCACACGCTTATCTCTAAAGGAGATCGAGTGCGGTCAAGACGAGCTCAGCGTAATGCACTGTGACGGCACTCGAAGTTGTTGTGTGGGACAAGTGGTTTGGTGCAAGCGTGAAGTACTAAGCAACGGCAACGTTCTTCAAGATATATAAACGACTAACCTGAAAATTATGTGACCCCCCTGCCTGGACCGCAGAAAGTGCGTCATCCAAACATAGAAATTTTGATGACTGTCGTTTTCAATGAAACTTTATGAGGAGTCAGTGCAAACAGTGCCCTCGGCATTGAAGAAGACAAAACCTTTACATAATCGACTACAATTAATCAATCAATCAATCAATCAATCAATCAATCAATCAATCAATCAATCAATCAATCAATCAATCAATCAATCAATCAATCAATCAATCAATCAATCAATCAATCAATCAATCAATCAATCAATCAATCAATCAATCAATCAATCAATCAATCAATCAATCAATCAATCAATCAATCAATCAATCAATCAATCAATCAATCAATCAATCAATCAATCAATCAATCAATCAATCAATCAATCAATCAATCAATCAATCAATCAATCAATCAATCAATCAATCAATCAATCAATCAATCAATCAATCAATCAATCAATCAATCAATCAATCAATCAATCAATCAATCAATCAATCAATCAATCAATCAATCAATCAATCAATCAATCAATCAATCAATCAATCAATCAATCAATCAATCAATCAATCAATCAATCAATCAATCAATCAATCAATCAATCAATCAATCAATCAATCAATCAATCAATCAATCAATCAATCAATCAATCAATCAATCAATCAATCAATCAATCAATCAATCAATCAATCAATCAATCAATCAATCAATCAATCAATCAATCAATCAATCAATCAATCAATCAATCAATCAATCAATCAATCAATCAATCAATCAATCAATCAATCAATCAATCAATCAATCAATCAATCAATCAATCAATCAATCAATCAATCAATCAATCAATCAATCAATCAATCAATCAATCAATCAATCAATCAATCAATCAATCAATCAATCAATCAATCAATCAATCAATCAATCAATCAATCAATCAATCAATCAATCAATCAATCAATCAATCAATTAATTTATCAACTATAAACCGTGTACCATAGACACAGTGGTTCCAGCTGCTAGAGTTTCGATCATCCGAAAAGGAGAATGTGGAACGTAGAACCAAGCCTTGGAGGCGAAGGCAAGTTCAGTTTGTTCGGAAATTGGGTAGCTGCGCATTGACTACATCGACTACAATCCGCGAAGCACCAAAAAAGCTGTGCCTGTTCAACCTCTAGCCGGTAAACAGTTTTCAGATGTAAAAAAGTTGGCCCTAATTATGTTTCTTCGGGTTGTCAAAGTGGACTAACTATTACACCAGTTTCCGCACGATGGAAATTTCCCCGCGTGTAAAGTATGTTTGCGATTGTCTTTGCTTTACAAACTAAATGGAAAGGAACGTAATGAAGCAATACGTTGGATGATGGTGGTGCATCCTCTCGGTAGCCCAAATCCTTGGCAAACTTAAGACAGCCTTAACGGGCAATTTCGACAAACAGGAACTAGAGAATAAGCGTGAAACATTTTCACTCACCTGCCGATTTCGGAAAATACATCGCTCGATCCAGGCCGCAATCGTCTGGCGTGCAACTTCTTCTTCAATGGCATACTCCAATTCTTCCCGAGCGATTAGTTCTTCCAGCTGCAATGTTTTTGTGATATCCACGGTCCGATAGGCAAGGACCCTAAAAATGGGGTTGTACTGGGTTCGGTTGGTGTTGGAAATAGTTGGCAATACCAGGGTAAAACCAAATCCGGGATATGACTACATAACCACATAGCAAAAGAGGCAACGTGAGTTATGATTAATAAACCTTACTAATATAAGCTCAAGTAATAATGACTGTTCCGTCTACACTACTGATTCTCCTGCCCGTATTTTCAGAATGCATATTAGGTGTACGTCGCCAAAGGCTTCATTTTCAAGGTACAAGTGGTTTATTCTTGTTGCTCCCAACGAACAGCTATCGGCTGGATGCCCCCGTAAACAAATTGGATAAAGAGACACGCGAGAATTTTACTGTTTCTGTGGGACCATATTAGCTGAGGAAATCTTCTACCGGACCACCTGGGTCAGTGATCTGGTTTCGAATTCCAAACCCCACTCGAAAGGTTGGGGACGTCATATGCTTGGTATGTATATTCCACGGCAAAACCATATGGAAAAGTGTAACCAACTGAACAAGTTTTTATGAGTTGACTGGGTCTGGCATGCGTAAGACCGAAAATCTCAATGGAAGGGGCTGAGGGCGTTGCCATGGTGGTTGTTGCTGAGCCCCGGTTTTTCTATTGCTGCGATTTGCACTGTCGCCTCCAGTGGGATCAATAAGTCTATTAGAAGAATTCCAACCTGGTTTAACAGGTTGTTGGCTGTGCACGCAGAGCATCTTTTTCCAGATTTTTCTTTCTGCGGTAGGTTTCTTGTATGTGCACCGACGTGTACTTCTAGTTACCTGCAGGTTTCGCCCATATATATGCTCATCGCCATAGCAGATTCCGTATGTACGGGTCATTTGATGGCGTGAGGTGTTTTCATTTTTAGAGATATTCCGAAAATCTGATTCCGGTGAGACCGCGCGAGCTATTCTTCCCATATGACATCCACACCATGCCATGCTCCACTCCGGTTGATAGCCTTCTACAACGAATGAGAGAGGACAGTCGTTCTCCTCTGGTGTATTTGTCACTGCTGAGTTCTTCGTCAGAACAGATCTAGTTTCCTCTGTTCATTGGCGATTGTGCAACGACCGTTTGGATGCTAACTGTGTAGGACGAGGGTAAAGCTACATATCGACCGGAATGGTTTGGCTGGGAACTGTGTTCCGGTAGATCGTACCAAACAGTCTAAGAACAGGAGTGTGCATTGAGTGCTGAAATAAAGTTGCAAACAGAGCTGCATCATTCCAAAAAGCGCCATAAAAATCGCATCAAACGCTCACAAAGGCATCAACAACATGAAGCCATCGAATACAGGGCGAATGCTCAAAATGTTTCAGTATCTCAAACTCGGGAGGTCGCCATGATTCGTTAGCTCATAACAACTATATCTGCCTGTTTATCCAAAGTGTGTTTGTAGCTGAAAGTTGTTCACAGTTGATATCTAATGATGATGACATTTTGCTTCATCTGTGGTTCAAATGAGTTGTAAATGCAATTTTCCACGCAACCTTCGCTCCAAGACGACCCTCACGAACTACGCAGAAAATTATACCGTATCTACGACTCATTGTATTGTGTTATTACAAACGAATGCCCTGCGACCACAAACCTCCAAGCACGTTGCTCGTTTCCGGATATAATGATCAAACGGAACAAGTGATTGAAACAAAAATCAAGGGAGACATAAAAAACAAATAATCAATAAAGGTATTGGAAAATGAAGCAAAAAAAATCATCTCAGGGTGCATTAAAATTTCTAGAATTCAACGGGTGACATCCCTTATGACCATCTCAGCGCTCTAAAATAACCATACAGTTACTTCTCTGTAAATTTCGTGTGACACCCAAAATTAAGAGTTATGATTATCGTACAGAAAATGAAAACTGGGGAGTTTTCATAGGAAAACAAGACGACCTTTAAGGAAGTTGAAAAAAGTTGAATCAGTCAGAACCATCTCACTCTGATAAAAAATCAGGGAAACGCAAAAACATCGCCCTCATCGAAGGGCGGTGAAAGCAGGATGAGCACTACGAATGACAGCATAAACATTCACCCTTTGCTTGCTCGATTTCCTACAGCTTCACTTGAATTGACTCTATTGTTTTGGTTACGAAAATTCTTCGCCGACGAACTGATAGAAGTGAGATATTGGGGGCAGTGATACCCAACAGTTTCTGCCCCAACAACAACTGGGAGAAATTTCATTCGTAAAGACGTTACACTCAGTAAAAGCTCAATGGGAGGGAAAAACAGCATGAAACGTTGAGTGCGTGAACATGACACTTAGGAACAATTAACGGAAATGTCATAGATACAGAAAAACATGTAAAATAAAGCGGGATGGATGCTCAGTTATTGAGGGAATTGGCGTTTTAATCACTCTGTGAATCTATTTTGATGGAGACCATTTCAATAAAAAGTCATGTTTGGGGGAAGGTTGTGTAATAGTGCACCGTTATTGAATTCAGCTACTATTGAACTACAACTAGATGAAGTAAGGATACTCGTGAGAGTGTTCCCCGACCCTGCGGTTGCTTGTCACATCCTTCGGATTATTGAAGTCAATTACGGCCCATAGAAGACGTTCGTTTGCACACGAGTCATACAAAGCGAGTTCTTTTCGCGCGCATCTGGGCTGGTCAGTCTAACAAAGAAGTTGCTGTTCGCCTCAGAACACACGGTCCAAACAACAAACAACGCCATACAATGGAAAAGTTTTGTTTGCCTTATCCACACAATGCTTGAACACTTGGTTTAGGTATCCTACTAGAGACCAATATATACTGCCTGTTCTTTTCACAGTTAACGTAATTCGCCATTATGTCATTCATCCGTTTAAGTCACACGCACCTCTCTTCTTTGTCTCACGCCTTTTTTGATGCTAGAGCATATAAATCGTGGATGAATTATTCAGTATAACTTCTGGTTTTATCGGCGAAGTGGATAAGGAGAATCAGTTGCCTTAAAATAATGGACCATACATAAACTAGGAAATAGAAACGGAGGGTGACTTACATGAGGACGTCGTGGAAGCTGACATCTTTTTCTCGTCCACCTCGGAGCGTTTCAACTTCGTAACACATTTCCTTGAAGAGCTGCTGATCTTTTTTCTTGGACAAGTCAAATCCCACGCGCTCCCGAGGGATTAGCCGCAAGAGGAATCGTACGTAGGAAGCTTTGATCACACCCTGACCGGAAGTGGTAATATGGGCAGATTTAACAGCCAGCACTACGATAGGTCGAAACAAGGCTGGGAAATTCGAATCAATCGTATAGCGTGGGACCAAATTAAGACGACCTAACTGGAACACGAACCAAACTTTCAAAACCAAGTAACTAACAGGAATTTTTCTAACGAGATCATCCGTTACCCAACATTGCAGGTCCGCGTGGAGGATGAAATTCCGAAAGGATTGTCTGGGCAAAGCTCCACATGGATATCAAAAGTCTGTAAAGCAGATACATTTTTGTTCCACTGACCATCAGGGTACTGCACAAATTACTTAGGGCCCTCTCAATGCTAGTCAGGAGAATCGGCAGTTCACAGTCGCTCACTAATATTTCCGGGTACTGAAAAGCCCACCCCATTTATTACTGAAAATTTCTATGCATTTTAGTTTATTTTTAGTGTAGAAGCTCACCTGTGTATATACACTGAGATACCGCAGAGCCCTGACGTGAGTACTGTTTGCTTGCTTCATGGGGTTACCTCCTACCACATACTCTAGATTCTGCCTTAACTCCAACCAGGCAGGATACCGTAGTGCAGATGTTCAGTGGGTTGGTTAGTGTTGACAAAGTAGTAAAAAACATTCCATACTATTTGCAAACTAAGTCTTCACAACATGTAAACAGGCTACTCGGGGAACTCAACCGGATCCCAGCTGAATCCCTCGTTTATTGGTCGTACAAAGGCCGGTTCATGTTTCAGCTGGTGGACTGCCGAAGAGCTATCGGAATTTCTATGGGTATTATGTTCCGTGAAAAGATAACTCATAATATGTTGTAGGCCTTCCGCTGAGTAGTCGTCATCCGGGGAGATAGTCAACACCATAACATGGAATGAAAATATGGGACAATAAGGATGAATGGTACCACTCTGATTCGGCTACCCGTTCAATTTTTGGCTCAGTTGTAGCACTCTTTTGGTGCCTGGCTGACATGTCATCCGAAGGAAGCACGAGGGCCGAGATATTGCCAGGTTGCCCAAGCCATAGGCAGAAGTAGTCGAGATGCAGAGGTCGGATTCGAATCACGGAACTTCCGCTCAGTAAGTTCGCGCCTTAACCACTGAGATGAGGACAAATTGCAGTGTGACTTGGCTTTGCCTAACAGGTTGAGTTAGCCCCACGCGAGAAATTCGAAAATTAACACAAACGGCACGCACCGGACTGTAGAGAATAAGCGGTACAGTAAATAAGCACGATACGCCCCTGAGCTGACGTTTCACGAATGGTCGTAAGCAGTGAGTTTAGTGAGGCACAGACCGCAAACGAAACAAAATGTTGTCCGTTATTTCTTGCTATGGGGGGTTGGCGGTTTAGCCATTCAACCATGCAGATTTGTAATCTGATCGAAAACTTGTAGGAATACCACCCACCGACACAAGCAAGCAAGCACTAGCATAAGCATATGCACACATATTACACAAAATTCATCAACTAACCTTTCGATTAACGTCAATGACATTCCAGGCCAGCTGGAAATTACGAATGTCATTATAGCTCATGATGGCATCCTCATCATTCGAGTAGAACAGTGAGAAGTTCTCCATGATAATGGCTGTGAAGCAGGCAAAGGGGAGTGGTGGTAATTAAACCATGTCCTCGGCAATTGCAAACTAATCCAGAAACTTTTATAGGAATGCTCGTTTCTAGAAGGTCAACATCTTGGGATATCAGTTAGTATTCATTACTTAAGTACTCCATCTGACGGTATATCAGTATTCTGCGATTCCGCAACATAAGATCCCCGTGCAGTATTGTATGCCTCCTCCTAACAGACAGCCGTATAGTCAGTAGAACTAAGCCATTGGGTATGACATTAAAGCTGCCCTTCAAGGTTTTCTTAAGGCGCATAATGGAATCAGTCCCTCTGTCGCCAGGCAACCATTGGGCAAAGGCTGCAACGGTAAATGCTTGCGATTTAGCACCGTCAATCCTTATAACGCGCTGGAGGACGACGCAAGGTGTCAGGAGAACCTTTGAAAATAACTTACCAACTAGTACGTTCAACATAACGTATGTGATGATCACATAGAACGAACAAAAGTAGATAAGCGCAGCCCGGAAATTCCCACAGTCTGTCTCCCAGAAGTTGGGACGCATTCGGCAAAACGGTGGTTGGATCATACAGTCGTGCATGATTTTGTTCCAATCCTCGCCTGTGACGATTCGGGTAAGTAGGGCGGTGGCGCGGAATGCATTGTGGAAGTTTGCGTGCCTTCCTAAATTGTCCCCGTATTTGACAGAGCCAAAAAGTGTCACCCCAGCCAGGGCATAGACAATCATCAGGAGAAACATGCTAGTGATGATAAACAGCGATTTGTACATCGACATAATCACCGTCAACATGAGCATCTTCAGGGTAACCTGTAGTACACCAGAAAGAGTATATAAGGAACCGCAAAATAAATAAACGAATAAGAAGATTATGGGTGATGCAGTTAGAATGCAATTTCCATGCAAACTCATGTGAAAGAAACGCACACATTTTTTCAGCTAATAACCAGAATGACGAGCAGACACAAGTAGCGAAGAAAAAGTACTTTGCCATTTAGACTCGGGCCAGGTGTACATGCCGGTGAAAATCTTCATAAAGAATTGATCCATGTGGAGCTCGTTGGAGTTTCCTGTTAACACTAATCGAGTCAGTAGCTGGTAGGTAGTGGGCTGTTAGGATCCCACTAGTTGTTTCCGGTCTCCCAAATAAGTCATCCGATAACCATAATTCAAGAAAACGTGAAGATGTGTAGGAACGTGAACACAGGTTATTGCCAATGAAACGCTGTCAACATGCTCATTCCAATCGGTATCGATTGATATCGCCTGGGTCATAAGGCACCAACAGGGCTGATTGGCACGCATCCATCTTGTGGCTGGGACGCTGTGCACTACATTGCTGATCGTTGGCATAACGTGATTTATTTGCGCGCAGTTAACAATTTGGAATGCACTTAGCGAGAGGAACGATGACAATGTCCTCGCACTTGAGCGACCTAGATGACTCAGCTTGAATGGACTAGGTCGTACGAAAAGGTGCGGCAAAAGTGAGATTTGGGTATGATGTCGGCTCTTCACTGTTTGTGCTTTTCGGGGCCGTACAAGATGCAAATATGTCACCTGGTCATTGAGAAGTTCCTAATGTGGGGCGAACACACCTACTCAAGTCATTTTCGGACAATACGTCTTTCACTGGAAGTCACTGCAAGATGCCGACTGTTCTGCTTGTGGGGCTGCGCAACCAACCACATATAAGCATTGGATCTCGAGCAACACTCTACAACTGCTGGAACTGGAATTCCTTCTATATGAGAGTGCAATACAAGTTAATGAACTGTTGGACATCAAGGGAATGTAGAGTTTACATGGACTGAAAAACTTGGTGGGCAAAGAAAGCCGAGAAGATGGAAAGAGCGAGAAACCCCTAAAATGTGCGAAAACTATCGTAGCTAATAACCGCAACAGACCTCAGAAAGCCATCTGACGAACGAACCGACCAACTTTCGAATACGTCTCCAGAAGTATCGTTTTTCTCATGCTACGTATACATGAACTTCTAAATTCGAGAACTATCAAATCTTCTTCCAGTTTCCTTCCAATGTGGTCACGGTCGTGTATAGTAATCGTGAAAATGTGTCCTGGTGACCAGTAACTGTCGAATCCACCCTGGAGTTGGGTGCTGAGTTTCAGAAGAACTCATTCAGATGTGTACTTCTCCGTAGAGTGTCTCAATTAACCACTTTTCGGTGCACAGAGGTCTCTGGTACCCACAACAAACAACACACGAAATCCTCCAGTACGAAGCTCAGATCGTTGTAACTATTGTTCTTCACATTTTTGACGAAAACCGCTCCCTTTTTAGCCTCTCATAGCTCCTCGTAAATTGCCATCATGTTGTCAACTGGCGAGTGTTTGTAACCCTGAAGATAAATCTATAAATATATATATATTGGGATTGTCCTATTGTGAGTGAAACTTCTACACCTATCAAGCTTCATGTTTTGAATGAAAGCAAGCAAAAGAAATGCTAGGCATGTCATTCTGTCCACGCAGGCTAACGAAATTCCTCGCTTAACCCTACGGTTCAGTGTCAAAGGTCTTTGTCGCAGAATTAACGATGGATGAAGCCTTGCTTATTTCCATTTATTAACAAGTACAAGTAAACCTAATTCGTCATGAGGATTAGTTGACCCTATCAAATTTGGATCACCAGAGAGTTATCCAAAGTGCAAAAGGGCTAGCAGCGAGAGAATAATCAAACGTGATTATAAGCTTGGTGAAATTCCCGGATACAACTAACCAGGTTGGATTACCTAGAGACAGATAAGCTGAAAGGGAAGCTCAGAGTCTTTGGAACACTTGACTGCACTGTTTACAGATATATACAATCTCTTGGCATGCCGCTAAATGGTATGTAGGCAATCTACAGCTAAAAGAATGTAACGAAAATGAAAAACCACCTCCAGAAGTATCGTAATTGGTATCAACTAGCCAAAAAAGGAGAGAATGCTTTCCGAAGACTTACGTGTCTACCAGCAATGGTGAAGAAACGGAGAATTAGCACAGACCACCCGAAGCTGTTACTAATCCAGTGGTAATCCTAAAACGTGAGGATAAGATCATAAGGGGAGTTGGATGACAACAAACTCGAAGCCAGATAAAACAACCCTGTCTCAATACAGGGCTCTTGCTCAGATTGAAAAACGGAAATGCCGACTATTGTGATCGGTTTCAGGAGACTGGTCCACACAAAGGTAAGAATGGATGTTCTCAGGTAGAGATAACGGTTACTAAGAGTTGCGTAACCAAAGGAAGAGTAGAATTGTTTCTAGCCATCTTTTTGTTGTCACTTGTTTTACTTCGATGAAACCTGCCAAATCCTACGATTACAACGTGCTTTCTAAATGTCAAAGGCTCTTCCTATAATCCCATCCAGTCCACCCATTCAAAAGTGCATAGGGCTTCCCGCTCTGGGAAAACACACTTGTGCTCAGTGCTGCAGTACATACAGGATTCAGTCAGGTAACCACGCCCGGAACGCTGGCTACTTGGATTGGACTTTGTGATAAGGGTGTCAGTAGTGTGTTGACGAAAATCTTCAGAGGATGTTACGACCAGTAACGTTTGAATAACTCTTTAGTGTTTCTCATGATTTTGCGCGTAAATCCACGATTAGACAGGTCATGTATTTGTCATTTATAGATGCCCGCTGACTGTTACTTTGCAAACGAATTGTCTCTCGCACAGTGCAACCGGAACAATAGCCTCTGTATGTAGCTATCTTGGAAGATTCTAATAGAGCTAAACTGATTTCTTTGCCGTCCTTGTAAGTGCAGCTGAAGTGGCCCAAGAGCAATGCTTGCAAACCAGCAACCCAATTTATTCCCCGTGTATGTCATGCAACGAGGACACCGTTTCAATAGTGCAAGATGATCTACCATCAGATGAAATAGATGAAATTAAGAAATATCAACAGGTGTACTGTTTTCTTCAGTAACAAGGAACGCAGACAGTGTAATTCATATGGTGACTAAACAAAGGTAAAGCGTAGCAAATTTTCCTTATCAAGCATCTAGTGGTATAAGAACGAGGTGCATTTTCGAAAATATACTGGTAGGTTAGTGATTAAATTATAGGGCGTCGTAGTATAAAGAATCGTCGTCAGTGAACCAGAGGAACAAACATTAGGCCAAATGCACCGGCAAAGCAATTTTCAATATGATTGACAAGTTTGGTGCAATAAGATCAGACGATAGTGAAAAAAATAGTAGCACGTTAATTTTCGGTAACTTCCTGACAGGTTTTAGCGATAGACCTGGGTGATGTGCACCGGGGCAAAAGCTCTCTCGCAAAAGCTCTGGAGTGGTTTAGAACACAGCGGTGCATTGACTATACCCTAGTTGCTTAACGATGGGAAAAGACCCATCACGCGTACAAAATGGTTGAATTTTAGTAAGCCTGCGTTTGTTTGTTCGTTCGGTAAACGACACGGAGTGTCGAGATACACATAAAGCAAAAACTTCGTAAGCAGAACAAGTTGCCTTTCCGAGTTATTTTCGGACATGATGGACGTGGCTGAGTCATTTCAATGTCCTCACTGACAGCGAGACCGGTTCGTGCGACCACTTGACAGTAAAAAGAAACCAGTCTTAGAAATGGCTGGGTGTACCGCTCGGGATGCGACTATATGTTTGGTGTGCGATCGGTTTTAGTGCTGACGTCTGTGTCAACGCGCTCGTTTAGGCCAAGATTAGACGGTTTCAACAACGTTTCTTATTTCAAGGAGCCAGGAAGTCTAAGGAGTGGATTATAAATGTTTGGATTTGAGGGAAACACCACAAAGAATCGCGTCAGCAGCAGTTAGTAACAGGATGGTAGAACTGGTGAAACAATACATCGGAATTTGTGCGTGGCTGATTAACGTAGTTGGCTTTCGATGATGGACGCACGGAGATGATTTCAAAAAAATGAAGAGTTCAACTTGGGTCAGCACTTCAACTTTGGGCTATTACAAACAGACAAGACTAACGACTGACAGAGGTCAATTGGACGGAGCGCGATTGGCCAACAAAAAGCTGACTGTTTAACTGGAATACGACTGTGAATCGTTTTCAAAACAGATTACAAAAAAATCAGTATTAAGAAAGCGACAGGATAGAGTGAGTGATGGTGAAAAACAACTGATCAGCGTTGACAAATGTTCATTAAGATGTCACAAAACTATCCCATATACAATATGTTTTGGTGTCCCGGAATCCATCACAATGGGGTTAAAAGAAACTGTTTGGAGCCATATTCCGTAGTGTTGTGCAACACGGAAGAAACGCTGAACGTTCTGAAATACAGGGAACTTCTCCATTGGCACTGTTTAGTTCAGCAATATTAATCGTTTGTTAATGGAGATTTCGTTCTATCCTTGAGGCCAATCTGTGCTAAAAAGCAAAGAAAATTTGCACAGCTGCTTCATCCTTGCTTGGAATCATCAATCGTGCACATCCTAAGAAACGACTAGCCAGGAGATCACTGGTTCAAGACTTTCGTTGAATCCCTATTAAGAATTAATATAGATAAGTTTCCTCTATTTCGAAACGATCAATGCATCTTCCATGTTACACGACACTACTGAATATGGGTTTGAGATAACTTGTATCTGATTGTAATGAGTTCTTTGCAGCTCATCGCATTCTGTCAAGGCATAGAAAGGAGTTCATATCCCGTGACGTTTGAAAAACAGAACTTACCGGATTGGGCCGCAAAATGAAATGTAGGATGATCCAAGTGCAACCCAAGATAGCCACTAGCATATCGAATCGGTTTCTTCGGGACTGCCAATAGCCTTTGAACCCCAGAGCGATGATTTTCAGTAAACATTCCAAGCAGAAAAACAACGTGAAGATTATTCCCAGCGACACTTGAGCCAGATACCGCTTGTGAACGTTACTGTCACGCTCCAAATCGGCCTCGTTGAACTGAGGGGAAGATATGAAGGTTTTAAAAGTGACTGTGGAGATAGAACGTATATGACACCGTTGAAGCTCATTAAAGTAAAAAGTTTCAAAAACCTATCGAGTTATCAAAAAACAGGTTCCCAGAGATGCACTAAATAAGGGTTGCGCCATTGTATGATAGTGCAATTATGCAGTGACACGCCCTCTCCATAGGTCCGAAGTTTGAAAGTGAAAATTAAGGTCCTCCACAAATGCAGTCACGGACCACCTACTAAAGACAGTTATTCAGAGTAGGGGGTTGAGGAGATGAGGCACATCGCTTGTGAATATAGGGACCAGCATAAACTTACTGGGAAAAACAGTAGCCCACAGTTAGCCACCACGAGAATAGCCGAGGCACGTTTGAAGGCGATATGTTGCGTGATGTCATAAATTAGGCAACGAAACTTTACACTTTTCTTCTCGAGATTGTTGGTCATCGGGTTTGCGGTGTAGCCGTCCTGTCCGGGCTCCTGGCGTAACTCTAGACGAAGCAAGGAGAACAGCATCATATACTGCAAAGTAAAAGTGACCGCTAGCGCACTGAAAACCGTTTATGAGTTCCTTAGCATTATTTTCTGAAACAAGAAACTCAGATGCTGAGTTCGGGAAAACAGCGTCGACTGACACTTTTCTTGGCAACATATGCAATACAATGTATCAATGCAATGTATCGTAAACTGATGTACCGTCGGCATCCTGCATACCAAGAAGCCTTCAGCCACACAGTACGGTAGGCCAACTAATTCAACCGAACATGCATACAACGTTATCGAGCAGCAACCACAATAACTAAAGTACATATACTGGAGGTGGAATCGAGCCAGTGAAATCCGGCATGCCAGACTTTTTACCGGTTGAACTAACAGAGTTCCTGCCACGTGTCTCACTTACATCCTTGAACATGCTTCTATCTTATGGACCAATAACGGAAGACCTCCTGCACCGTCAGTGGGCTCCCTTACTAGAACTACACAATAGCGCCCACCAACTACCCGAAGGGCTTCGGATACACAACACTCCGAATTTCCTTTCAGATACCGATTCGCCCAACAGTATAAGAAAATTGAGAGGGCAATCGTGCTTTCACGTAAATGAGCGTCTGATCCAAACTCCAGTAGTTGTTGGGCCTCCCAAGTGATATAAGAAAATTGAGAGGGAAATCGTGCTTTCATGTAAATGAGCGTCTGATCCAAACAACTCCAGTAGTTGTTGGGCCTCCCAAGTGGAAATGTCAGAGGGGCAATTTAGTGAATGTGGCAGAGAATTTGGGACAAACCAGTAAATTATCATGGACAGTATCCACTACACAGTTCACAGTAGGCCAAGCAAGTCCAGTTTCGTGTACCCAAATCATACACTATCGTCGATTTTATCCGTGGACATTTTGGCAGTGCCAGATAACGTGCAGATGTTTTCTCAACTTTTTGGTCCCCCGGAGCTTAACGCCTAACTACAAGAGTCAGTTACTGTTACACTAGAATAGTTTGGGCACCTCCCAGTGGCCACTATGAATAGAGTGTTCACATTATGAAAGTCACTGTGCATAACATTGCTTCACAGATTGGAAAGGTTTCAGGTATAACTATGTTCTAACGGTTTTTGCAGTACGGAAGCTAGGTCAAAATACAATATATGAAGAATTGGCTGGTAATTACATTATCTCACATGCACATAGGGGGGATTGGTGCTTTGAGTAGAGTTACCCCCATGGTTAGTCGAAAGAAAATTAGACGGGTTTTCTTGTTGTTCCGACCAAATGCAAGATCCTTAGATCAGATTCCAAAACCCAAGCAATCGATCTATGTTAATAGTCCTTTTGCAGTGTGCGAGAGAAAGCAGAGTGAAGATCTAATTGAACACCTATGAAACCGTTTTTATGAGTGATGCGTTGCAAAATACACTTGTTCAAAGCACGAGCCCTTCACCTGGCAAAAACGAAAATATATAGAATTTGTGGTCACAAAAGGCCAGAATAATGGGAAATAACTGCCAAAAACCTCCCTGTCAGCCTAGCAGCTTTGCCGGTACATTGGGCTGTTATTGTTTTGTTCATGACATAGTTAATAAAGCGCAGTTGGGATGGGCTAGAGTAGGTAATTGATTTTTATGCATTCATTCAAACCCACAAACCCTCCGTGCTGTTATGAAATAAGACAACGGAATGAAACCAGAGAGTGAGATAGGGTTCTATATTACAAGTAAGCCGCAGTTACAATGATGGTAAATATTATGCTGTTTCACGTTAGATCGCTTTCTTCTGCGTCCCATCCTATATAATGTGGAAGGTGGACTTCAGTAAAACAAAACGTTTGTGGAGTCAAGGGATTTATTGTCTGATCGACACCATTATGAAAATTATTGGGCCTTCGTTCGAGACGTCGGGTAGATCAATCAACCAACCAATCGCTCGAGCGTGAGCACTTTCGCCTACTCAGTCAGGTGCATCTAGCGTGCGCTGGTATAGTAGTGGGAACAGGCTGGCCTCTTATGTGTTAGTTCAAGCCCTGGCACATCCAACGATACGTCCATTGCTTTTCGTCTTTGATATAGACTCACTAAAGTAATTGCATCGGGACACGAAGAGGACCGATCAAACAGGTTTGATGTGATAAATACACTCATTTGCAAACCAATTTGTTTTTGCGAGAGACTCACCTGGAACCCAGCTGAATCTCCCGTTTGTGATGTTTCCAGACAACTGAATGTGCTGCACCAGACCGCCTCATGTTCCAGTTGCTACGATATTCAGCAACCTTATGAGTAGTGCATTACGTATATACATGTATCACGATATCTCGAATATCGTAGCAACTGGAACATGAGGCGGCCTGGTGCAGCACATTCAGTTGCCTGAAAACATCACAAACGGGAGATTCAGCTGGGTTCCAGGTGAATCTCTCGCAAAAACCAAATTGATTTGCAAATAAGTGTATTTCTCGAAATCAGTCCAATTTGGGTTCAAGTAGAACATAAGGTTTGGTATGAATTCATCTAGGATTTTAGAGACGGTGAGTGGCAGTGTCCCTCGTTCCTTGAGAACCGCGCCCCATTTTGTCGCTGCTTATTCATGTGCCAAAAAAATCAGAAAATTTCAGTAATTCGAATAAGACTTGGAACAAAAACGGTTGTGTTAGGTTCAACGCCAGTGAACTGACTGCACAAGGAGATGAAATTGCCTTGCAAAGATTCCGAATAAAAATTACCGTCGCTTAGCTGACCAAATAACTGGAACCATCTGGGTATGAGTGGACGTGTCAAAGACAGGAAACAGTTGGCCACCTTATTCGGCGAGACAGTTACCCATTGGGTAGGTGAAAATCTCAGTTAACGACAAAATAGTTTGAATAGCAGTCAGTGGTCATCGACATATAGTTATGTCATCTGTATACCTCAACATAAACGTATGTGGTTGCTCGCTGAACTGATCCATTTCGGTTAACATCAGAGTCAGCAAATCATGTGCGGCAACGTGACCAATTCGCGTGAACCAGCTCTTCTGAGGCACTTCTGAGCGCACTTACTGAGCATCCCGCAAAGTGGCCTAAAAATTTACGTCTACGTTCCCCATTCTGAAGGGGGATAAGTGCTGATTTAAGTGCTCTCCCCGTTCTTTGACTTGCATCATCTGCAGTCGATGGATGGTCTACGCGGACAATACATCTCAGAAGTATCTTAGAATGGTCGAACGAAAAAATCAAAAAAACCTTAAGAAGCATGGTCTCACTTGGACGGGGTGGCAGCTGCAAGGGCTGAGTTAATTTAATTCTTCCTTTCAAATCAAGCCACCTTCTTTGGTCGACCGTAAGTAAGGCGGTACCCTGAAAAGCAAGCAGATAATGGCACGACCACTGTAATACACTGACCCAAAGAGAAAATACAATGAAATGAAGTATAGTAAGTTATGCATGTGCCGAAGAACCTCTGAGTTGTATGAGTCGGTTGCAAATTTGCGAGAAATAAGAATTTCGAATTTTCTGTGCGGCTTAACGCGCAGTTTTACAGTAAAAATACCGACTATGCCTCACAGACACTTTGATTTAAACTCCAAAGCAACTTATTTCAATGCAATTACAATCTTTCTATTTGAAACTCGAGGCGGCCTTTGTGCAGCACATTTATTTGAAAAATATCACAGACGAGAGGGAATTCAGTTAATTCCCCTGTCAACACCAACTCAAATTGCTGAACGGTTGCGAGATTGGGCCGGTTCGGATGGAGGGTTTGAGACGCTTTCAAGTCTTTGAGCACCGATGTCTCGGAAATATGGCTGGAATCGATTGGAGCTAGAAAATTCGAGATGTGATCAGCAGACATGTTTTTGGTGGAACAGAGAGTACGTACTGCAGAGAATGCATCTATCATATCAAGCTGAGGTGGCCGGGCCACCTCATTTTCATTTTCACCTTCCGTTGTGGTCTTAGCTGATCTATCTTGATCTAGTTGAAGAACATTTTAGTTAGAAGCTCTGTCGTTGTTAAGGATGGCATCATCGATATAGTCAGTCAGCTTGAGTGGCAGACCCATATACGGATCTCGTGGTTCAACTATCATCTGCAACTCCTTCGCTGTCTTTAGTATCTCCCACATCAGGTTCTACACCGGCTCCTCTAAATCTGTTGATTTTTCAGCTACTTCGTTGGGAACTTCGTTAACATCATCCTGCGGTGCGTCACCAAAAAGCAACTTCACCATTTTTGGACGTTGTCTACATCCTTGTGACGAATTCGCTCAAATCCGAAGCCGTTGCTATCTCGGTCTTACAGGGGTCACAAAGTGTTCTGGCTTGCATCCAAGGTCTCTAGCTTGACCTCTTTTGGAGCGGCTTGGGTGGCCGACAGGCTAACTGCCATTGTATATTTACTATAGCGACCTCCTATTGTCCATTTCCATGACATATGAGGGGAGTTAGAAAACATTTGGGGTACAAACAGTCTTGTAGGTACAAACCAAGCCTTAACCCAGAAAGTGGATAGAGAACACCGTATTGGACGTATCCATGAGGATTATTACCTTGAAGCTCATGTCTAACTCGTTGAGGTGCGTAGCAAGGTAAGCCATGTCTTGGGGTATGCATCTAGTGGACAGTAGGTTTTTTTTAGGGCTGATTTGATTTCATCATCCGACGTTGCAGCTTCGGTTTCCTCATTCATGATGTGAGTCTTGTAATGGATCTTCGTTCAGATATAACCGGTCTCATCCATGTCAGATCATCACCCGGACTTGAGCCTGTTTTGGTTTATTACGTGGCTGAAAGTCTTGGGATTTTTATGGGCAGAAGTCGCCGCTTTGTGTATGGGAGCACTTCTGATACTAGATGGGTTGTGAGAATGACTAGAATTTCTACTATTGCCTTAGAAATATCCAAAGTCCAGTGCTGTTGGTGGTTCTGCTCCTGCTGTATCGCCTTCTGTTTCGAACTGCTAGCATAATTTCCTTGCTCTCTTATGGCTGGCGGTATCACACAGAGGGGGGTTCGTCCTTCCACAGCCGATGATTTATAGGGCCACGAGAGCATTGTGACAGCATCGTCAAGGTACCCTCATTCTACACAACCGATGGCTTTTTGGTGATATCACAGAAGCCTGCTGCTACGACGTTCATCGTCTCTGCTTCATTCTTTTTTCCGTGACATGCTCTCTTTGAGTTATGCTGCAAGGATGCATTACTATGGTATAAGTCTTAGTTTCCAGGGAAAAACTCTGACGGTTTGAACATTTCCTGGGGCGATTTGAACCCGTGCGATGTCCCGACTTTCTTGTTAGAACGTGGCGTTTTGGTCCGAGGAATACCGAACCGAAAGTTTTAGAAAATTCCTAGGGAACATTCGAGATAGCTGCATGTGGTAAACTGAATGTGCGAGAGTGTTGGGCATTATCTGCTGAAGACAAGTCCTAATTTAGCACTGAAACGTGTGGAACCTCGCAGTTCGCCATGGAAATCTACAAAATGTTGTAGAAGATATCGATGGTGTTTTCGGAAAATAAGCATTAGTTAGTGTTTCGAAAAAGTTCAAAAAGCATCGGTGAATTTGCCGTCGTACGAAGTTTCGCTTCTGAGACAAAAGCTTTGCCTCGTATGACAAGTAAAACGTTGCTCAGCAAGAAATCCACCGATTAATTTTCACATTCTTCGAAACAATGGCTTCCCTATCGATTTCAATCAATTTTGCTCACTGTTCCCAAATATAGTAGCGGGACGCCAGCTTAAACGAATTTCACGTTGACGAATTTGTAGCGCAAAGACTACCTCAGGTTCGACTGGGCTGATATTATAGATGTCCAAGTATTGTTCACTCAAATCGACTAACACTGAGGTCGACTCGTACCACAAACCATTATGTTCCATCGGGAAGCAATTCAATAACATTTCGTCATCGAGAAATGCACTCATTTGCAGATCAATTTGGTTTTTGCGAGAGACTCACCCGAACCCAGCTGAATCTCCCGTTTGTAATGTTTCCAGGCAACTGAATGTGCTGCACCAGGCCGCCTCATGTTCCAGTTGCTACGATATTCGAGATATCGCGATACATGTATATACGTAATGCACTACTCATAAGGTTGCTGAAAATTCTTCGACAGCCCACGACCGGTTTCGCCCTTCTTGGGGCTCATCAGGCGCAGTCCCTGAGTTTCCGTCAACCTTATGTTCTACTTGAACCCAAATTGCACTGTTTTCGAGAAATACACTCATTTGCATATCATTTTGGTTTTTGCGAGAGACTCACCTGGAACCCAGCTGAATCTCCCGTTTGTGATGTTTTCAGGCAACTGAATGTGCTGCACTAGGCCGCCTCATGTTCCAGTTGCTACGATATTCGAGATACCGCGATACATGTATATACGTAATGCACTACTCAATTTGGGTTCAAGTAGAACATAAGGTTGACGGAAACTCGGGGACTGCGCCTACCTGATGAGCCCCAAGAAGGGCGAAACCGGTCGTGGGCTGTCGAAGAATTTTCAGCAACCTTATGAGTAGTGCATTACATGTAAACATTCGTCATCCTTAAAGTAGCAGAATCACATAAAAGGTCCCAAAATATCACCAAAACATTGTTCTCAAGATGCAGAAAGTTTAGCGTTTGTTTTAGAGACACCCAACGCACGCAAGGTTGGCTGTTACCGACATTTATTGACGTTAGCTTTGGAAAAATGAAATTCCTGAGAAAGCCATTCGATGCAAGACAGTGACTAGCCAACACTGGAATGCACAGCTCGGTATTTCGTTTGACGTTAAAAAAGCACGAAAGCAATAGGTATCAAACTCACCTTATTCTCGCTGTAATTGGCAATCACGACACCAACAAATAAGGTCAGGCCAATTAGACAACCAATAAAGACAAACAAATGGATGTAGATGGTATGCCGCTGCAAAACAAAAAAAATGAATTCCAAAGTCAGCAGCTAGTCTGAAGAAGTTTGGATTAACTGGGTCGTAAAACTGAAAGATAGCTGTGTCATGAATGATGTGAACTCTTTTGTGCATTTTCCTTTCAAACTGAACAGGGGATGGGCAGAAATCAGGTTTTGAGGTAGAAAAAGGGTTTGTGGATTGCCATTTGTTTTTGTCGTATTTAACAAGTGCTAGACCATAAGAAACCAATTCCAACTTGGGCAAGAGTAAAAGTAGTGCATGGAGATTTGGTCATATTTAGTTAGGATTTCATCCTGTCAGTGGGTGAGAGTGCCTGCCAGGTCAGGGTAAAAAGTGGTTTGCGTGGACTGGAGTCATGTTCGATGGAGCAACGATCTGACGGGAACACGAGATTCTCATCGCACTCTCAAATTCAAACTATAATTATTCTATCCTTTTAGTTGAATACACAAGCCGTGAACTTCAATGGACACGGATAAACATGAACTTTTTAGACTCGTTTCTGATGGCTTCAGTTGGGGTTTTGCGGGATATGTATTTTGTTGATATTCACAACCACTCTCGTTTGAACGGTCGTCGTCCTGTTCCGGCGTAATTATTCTGGTGAGTCCACACCAAGGGGAGGCACTGGACTCGAGTTTCGCTCTTAGTAGAGCTCATCAGCAGTGCATATCCAGTGCCAGTGCCGGGATTTGAACCCCGGACATCTGACATGTGAGGCGAGCGTGTTACCACTACTCCACCAACGCACGTTAAACGCATCTGAATTTTCATGTCTAATGATGGTGTAGGGGTCTACCGATCTTTAGCCCATAGGCTATACATATTATTTTACTTCTAACCTTTGGTCCACATTAATAAAAATCATACGACTTAAATCGGTTGAATTCTTGCATGTTTGAATGCAGATAACATTATCCAGTGTAGGATATCTTGCATTTCGAGGAAGAGGAACTTGATGGGGTCTAGGAGAAACAGATAAGTGTTTTCACATAAAACGGACCTCTGAATTTGATCCTTCAGCGAACGCTGGTCCGCAAGCACACAAATCACGTGACAAATTCTCTCCCGCTCGCAACCTCGACCGACAACAAGTCAGTTCCCGTCTTGTACGCATCGGAACGATTCTATCTTTTATACACACGTCAAACCTTCCTATACATAGGAAGACACAACACAGTCAACACCACATACTCGCACGCGCGCGCAAGGGGCAGGGAGTCAACCAAACACTTCAAGTCCACGGACAAGTATGGAGCACCTGTGGCAGCTATACTGCGGAGAAACTACGTTCCCGCCGTCCGGACTCTCACCTATGAACTCTCACGAGTTATCCACAAACGATAAATCACCTTTTGGCTTATCCCACTTTTCGCATTGTGACTATATTTATCAAGGTGCATCCAACTATTGTATTCATCATCATTCTGGTAAAACAGGCATTTGTCAGTGCTTGTCACCTTCTGTTAATGAATTTAATTACGTTACAACTAGAGCACTAACAGATTCAGCACAACTTACCGGGCCTATGCGTTCGTTGATGACATCTCGAATTTCAACCCAACCTTCGAGGGAGAGCACTTCAAACAGAGCTAACATCGCGTTGCCGATGTTGTCAAAGTTGAAATTGCGCGGATTGGCCCACACGCGGGGAACCAGCAGTCGAGGACCCGGACCTTTGATACTTTTAAGCTTGGTAACGGAAATCTCTCGATGGAACCGACCGACACATTTTTCCTGAACCAGAAAGAAAAGTTGTGTTTCTGTCCTACAAGTTGGATCGCAGATTTAGCCAATGTTCCAGATTACTTTATAAGTTCGATGCGAGCGGGCGTCACATAAAAATCAGTTATTTATGCAATCACAAGTTAACACTTGAAGCAAAGATGAAACGTTTTCGCAGTGGTTAAATTGGCCACTGCATCCTGCTGACTGTGCTACACTAAATTGCCACTTTTTAGAGACGTAAACATAAAATAGCTTGGTGCACCACACGAGAAGTTGGAGCACAAAGTGCAGTTTTAAAACCGAATGTGCGCGTCACTGCTGTTGTCAGTTGCAATCGCCTAGTCAATGATGTAGAGCTTTTATCAAACGAATCCCATCTAGCCTAGGTTGGGCCGACAAATAAGTGAGTACATTTTTGGCAGACCGTACTAAAGGAGAGTTCGTCTATTATTTCCTCCGTTTCGGGTGAAATGCCTCTGAGGGCTACCAGCTGTACGAACAAGTCGACTGGCACATGGTCCGGACAGTTGCAGGGCAAAATCGTCTACGCTGGAAAGCCGAGTATGAAGCAATGTGCCCATTTCACCTGAATTCACTTACCTTCAAAAGCACACGTTGTAGTTCAGTAGAGTTAAATACGTTGTGTGGCATAGGAGGAGGCGCATTCCACATTCGGCGATCCATTGAGGCTTATGAGTGTTTGGAGGTGTAGGCTCACCGGAATGATTGCAGTAAGCTAGCACTAAGTCCCTTCCCCGTCCACCTTCATCCTTTTCTTCAAAATAAGGCTTTCAACTACATCATGGTTTTGTACGAAGCATCGGTGTTGAGCACTGATGTCATATTGTCGATGATGCCGCTGATGATGATGATGACGGATGGGACTGAAATATAAGCACCTTAAGAAACGGCTCGTAAACCCACTTGATTTCAATAATTTTCAAGCATTACGCCATGCGGTTTGTAATGGTTTCGTGTCCACCTTCTGATCAATGTGGTTTGCACATCTTTCGGAATCTTAAGGCGATTGCCATGAAATGTGCATGTTGTACCGTATTACACGATACGATCAGAAGACACGTTGGTGGGGAGTTTTGTCACGTGGCGTATTTTTTTCTGAAGGCCACTGACGGTAACCTATTTACCATTTCTCCAGAGTCCCAGTGCAGAGATCAGCGTCGCGGACATTTTGTGCGTTCTTTAACTTTTAAAGCCTAGTTATGTTCTACCATGTTTTTTCGACAGATTTTACTATAGTGAATCAGATGTGCCTATATATATATATATATAGCAGAACCCACCTGCGCTAAGAGGTACACGCGGATATTAACGTAGTTAGGATGTGCCAACCCTGCCGCAAATGTCGAAGCTTCGAACTGCATGTCCAACGGTTGTTTCAGATCGAAACGTTCCCACACCAGGTCGATCCTCCCCGCATACGTGACTAAATTGTCGAAAGCTCTACAGGCAGCTGTAGCGTATGCTGAAATCTGATCCACGCTCACAAGAGCTTGGGGTGGCTTAGTGGTGAGAGTGCGAATTTACTGACCCGAAGGTCTGTGGTTCGAATCCAACCTCTGGATCTCGACTACTCGTGCTTCCTTCGGGTGGCACAACAACTAGGCGCCGGAAGGGTGTTATAGCTGAACTATTTGGATTTCTCGGTTTCTAAGCTTCATGAAGGGTAGAGTGAAGCAAATTCTGTGGGAGGATGTCGGTGCAATATTGTGCGCATCCGAGAGCTCACCACTTTTTTGGATCAAAAGACTTTGACCTGCTTATCCGGAGTAGCCGCATTAGCTCACAACATTGATGCCAGGACCAAGTTGTAGTGCCGCTGTCTGGAAGTATTTGCTAGCTTGCTACGGCCGCTTCGAGGAGTAGTTCTGACATGATGGTTTCTTGTGGTTGACCCAAGGCCAAGTTGCGTTGTGATGGGTTCACAGAATTCTGCTGTTGTCTTCTGTTATCCTTTCAATGTAAGTGTGTGGACACATCGAGGGCTCACAATGAGAGGAGACTATACTAAAGAAAAGAGGCGTGCAATCATGGGAAGATTTCTTCAATCCTGAATACCTCAGTGCTGCTATGCGCGTAAGGCACCAGTATATAGACACTCTTAGTGTCACTGTGATCAATTATCCACAATTCAACATTCAATTCATCTAATTTATCTAGAATGACAATTGTCGACAACCTTAGACTACTTAAATGTGATATAAGTAGGCCTCAAAGAGCACAAGCGGAGTAAGCAACGATGTTTTTTCTCCCCAACGATGATTCTCACAAGAACACTGTACAAGGAGTGTCGATGGAAGCTCAGTGAAAATCCATCATAATAGTTGTTTAGAGCAATATAATCCATGAATTCCAGTCATGATTTGCACGCACTTCATGGGTTTTCATGTTTTAAGCAAATGATTTAGCGAATAGGTGACGGGATGAAGGCTGTCTCAAGATCCGTGGTGTCAAATGGGTAAATTCGTTCACAGACGACAGAAGAATACGCTTTCTAATAAAATTGTTTATCTTCCTTTCGAAATGCAGCTCGTGTTTCCCATAAGTTGCTAAAGAGTAGTGAACTGCAAGGGCAAAGAATGACGGTATCGACAGCGAACTGAGGATGGCAAAAGATACAAGTTTCAGGAACGACCATCTCAGCTGACAAAAAGGCACGAATGACGTGGATGTAGATTATACGAATCCCACAACTACCTATAACTAATCAAAAGTTGGCCGGTTGACTTCAGACGCGCTACCTGACGGGACAGTCCTTACAGGCGCGTCAGCCAGTCGAAACAACCAAGAGTTATTAGTTGGTCGTTCGAGGTGTTGGACATAAGCGATTAGATTGCTCAAACGTGAGCGCATTAGCCCTTTAGGACGTGATAAATCAAGCGCAATGATGTGGCATTGCTAATGCGCTGGTCTCGTAGTTCAAATGTCCGAACTTCGAATTCCGGCATACCACTGATAGGCACTAATGAGAGCGAAACTCAGATACAGTGCATCCCCGCATTGGGGTTCGCTAATCAAAAGAGTTATCTCCAGATAGTGAGAGGACTGTCCGAGTGACAGTGACGTGAATACAAATTCTACAACTTTCGCTAAGGAAATGCTCACCTTGGTAGTGATTTCGCGATCGTTGCAGATTGCCAGCCGCCCTCCAAAAAGATGCACTCCATAAACCGCAAAAATGAACATAAAAACCACCAGCAGAACGGATACCTGGAAAATGCAAAAAAAATTAAGTGGTGGATGCGAAATGAAGCCAGAAAGTGATGTCGCTGGTCCAGGAAAAAGCATATAGTGATTTACTCAATAATGCTATTTTTAACGATTTTCGGCTGAAAACTGACGTTCAATACCTTCATTTCCAAGTGATTAGGTCCTATCAATAGGTCCATGGAAAATGGAGATTGGTTCAGCCAGGTAGTATTGGGATGTTCTGGGTGCCGTGAAATAATGTGACTTCAGAATGCCGAACTGAAGCTGCCCACAAGTAAAAACCTAGGATTCAGCAGCCGTTTACTCAGAGTTATACGAACAGATTAAAAAATCCGCAAACTAAAAATTGGTATGTATTTTCGCAACCTAGTGATGACACCGCTTCTCTCCGAAAAACGATGATATCTATGCAATAAAAAATAGACAAACTAGTGTAGAATTCAATTAGAGTATGGAAAACTTTGGGCAATAATCTTCTTCTGACTTGAGTATTCTAATGGTCTAAATATCGTACATGTACCAGCTACACTGCTTGCTAGTAAATAGCAGTTGAATAACTACTTATCCCCAATGCACTACTCATAAGGTTGCTGAAAATTCTTCGACAGCCCACGACCAGTTTTGCCCTTCTTGAGGCTCATCAGGTAGGCGCAGTTCCCGAGTTTCCGTCAACCTTATGTTCTACTTGAAACCAAATTGCACGAAATTAGCGAAATACACTCATTTGTCTGGAAACACCACAAACGAGAGATTCAGCTGGGTTCCAGGTGAAAACCAAATTTGTTTCCAAATGAATGTATTTCGCTAACTACTTATCCTATTATTCATCCCATGATGCAGCCAAACGCAAACGGTTAAGTGAATATTGATATTTGTCTGTGTGAACAAACTCATGTATACATAAGGGTTTCTCCGTCGGACACGAGTTTATCAGTGCAATTCGATTCCGGGTAGTTTCAACACGCGAAAGCAAAACGGCCGTTTTTTAAAAGGAATATTAGGATTTGCGACTAAGTCATATACAAAATCTGTTAGCTGTTAGTGTTTATTCCACAATTTATGGGACAGCATAAACCCTGTCTGATTCTAAGTGAACAGTCTGCTTTCATATATAGCTCAACCCTAAACGTACAGTTGTTCCCGTTGACAAGTAGCCTCCCAACATGATTTAGAGGGCCGAAAAATCCTATTATGAGACAACCCCGATAGGCAGAAAAACTACCAAAACGCGACAAGAAATGTCCGATAAGGAACAATAAACTCCAACATTAAGTGCTTCTTGCTCATTATACGGGAGGTTATTACTGCTCATTACAATCATCTAACGGAAACTGCTGGTAACCGGCAGAGGAAAGCGCAAACATGTCTATATTTCTGGAGTGCGGTAGGTAAATGATGCATTTATATCGGCCCGAGGAAAGCAATCTACTAGACAAAGCTTTGCTACCTGTTATGAATCCTGTCGACATTGTGTGAACAACAATATACCGATTATAATCAAACGTCTCCGAAAACAAAGACCTGTTAAGTTTGGTGAGTATAAAACACACAGAGAACTTTATTCGAAGTTTCACATGGCGGCCGATCGAATGCATGGTTGGGTGCGACGAGTTTTGTGGGTGGAGTGATTTTGTCAGCATGATCCGGCCATATTTACATTCGGAACATACTAAGCTGTCCAAAAAAACACATGGATGCGGGTCATCATCAACATCATCGACAGTATAACACCAGTGTTTAATACTAATGCTTCTCTACCATGCAATAATAATTTATATGAAAGCCTTATTACTTAAAAAGGGATAAAAGTGGATGGGAAAGGGACTTAGTACTAGCCCATCACAACCACTCAAGGTGCCTAAACCTACAGACATTCATTCAAGTAATCTGGATAGAAACTAACAAGAACACCACCGACATCGATTACCACCCATATCTTGCAATTTATCAAACCAGGCACAGTGGAAATCACGCGGACCCCATCCTGAAAGGCGAGTCACACGGACACTACCCAGACTTATCGCAAGCGCCTTGATACCCCTCTGCAAGGTCAAAGTTTAGCCTCCTCTCTGAACCAGTCTGGATTGGGAAAGGAAAATTGCACTCTCTTCGGCAGCAGTGATTCAATACATACTCAAAACAAGGCAGGTTTTGACAGTGGACTTATTCTTCGATTGGGGTCCCCGTTGAACAACCGAAGAAGACGGTTGTCGAAAAAGTGAAGAGGTCTCTATTCCACTGCTCATGGAGGCCACGTCTCACAGCGGTAAAACAAAGCGGCCCGTACTACAGCCTGATACACAAGTCTCTTTAGATGCAGAGATTTGCTACTTTGGTACCATAGGTGCTTCAATTAGCAAACGTGACACGAGTCCTAGAGCTTCGAGCAATGACCTCATCTGTGACACCACAGTCCGAAAATATACAACTTGCGAGGTATGCAAAACGCTTCGCAACTTCGGATTTTTCTCCTAAGATTGTGAGCGGGGTGTTTAGTGGCTGATTCTGATCAGTTTGTCCGGAAACACGTGCGTCTATCTCTCTTCTTCGAAGGCGATAAAAGTGTCATATGTATATACCACATCAACAAAGCTTTTGTCAGCAGCTACTTGGACACCATGGTTTTAAAGACAATCCAGCGCTGGTCCTATTATCTCGTGGATCACGAGTAAACAGGACTAGAGAGTGGACATCCTTTTCGGACAACACTTTGTGTGTGGAAGCTCTTGAACAGCTCTTCCTATATCCCCATACGTCTGGAAGTCTGGTAGTACAAAAACGTATTACATTTACAAACTTCCGGGGCAATTTCTTGCTGAATAGGCGTGCTAAGGACAATAAACAGGTCAAGTGAGTCGAATGTAACTTGCAAGTCCAAGAATACATAAATTTTTGGTCGGCAGCTTGCAGAGTGTGAAGATTTGGTCAGCGCAACTCATTGCAGGCCGGAATCTCGTTTGCCACTCTCGAATCATTGATTCATGAGCCATAATAAGGCGATGAAGGAAAAGTTATACCAAGAGTCTCATTACTACTAGGGTCAAGCAAATCCCTCTGTGATTGACACATTCAATACAGGCCTTTTTTTTAAAACAGGCACTATTACCGATTCTCCCCGGTCGCCTGGGATAGTACACTTTTCCAAAAGGCAGGCAGACGGATGACGCATGCACCCATTAAGGAATTCAACACTATTCGTGAAGAGTGTGGATGGTAGGTCATTCAGGCCAGGTGCTCTGTGGCGCTTCAGAGAACATATGTAGTCATAAACCTCCGAGGCCGTTCCAGGTTCACCATCAAGGGTTCTAGTACAGTTCGAATATCTAGCTAAATGGCAGCAGGTAGCAACGAGAATTGTTGTTCAAAACACTTGGCCCGGTGGTCGAGGAATCTTTCTCTACTGAAGGTTGTCATACCAACTTGAACCTTGATCGTTTCGCTCTGAACCAATGGGGACAATTCTTCAAGATTCAAGAAGAGTCATTGTTCTGTTTGGTATATAGTGATTGATCGAGCCTGGTAGTGCCGTGTCACAGGCGAAATTCCTAGCACTGTGCAATGATGTGAAGATCTCGTTTCAGTAAGAATTGACATCAGACAGTGAAGTAGCTGGGACAGAGTACAGAAGACGATTTTGATGAATTCATCGAACTGGGGGACCTTCCACCCTCAGTTGCAAGGCAATCTGTCCGCACCTTGTGCGACCCAGGAAAGCTAAGACAGTGAATGGTCAAAATCCAGACAAGTGCTTTAAACTGGTAGTAGAGTGCCATTAGTTACAGATACCAATGTGATAAATTTGGGTCGGCGGCTGGCACGCTGTTAGGGGACACCACGTAGCCAGACGACTTCCGATGATAGCATTGCATAAACGTACTCTACTGTCACCACATAACTGGAGCAGTTGTTCACACGTGCCTGTATGTGCCGAGGCCGATCCATGTTGACCGCCCAATCAAGTTTCAGATGCACCAAGTCAGCCCAATTGTTCATTCATATCTGTGGGAACCAAATAGATGTCTGAGCTTAGAGCGCCATAAGACGGCATTCAAGGCGTCGTAAAAGTTGTCTTGGACAGTGTCGGAGCTATAGTCCGTTGAGGCGTAAACAGATATGACAAACAGATAACGACCCGCATCCTATCGGTACTCCGGTAGTATCCTGTTTAACTCAAGCAACTCATGACGTCATTCGTTGGCCTATTTTACATCGCCACTGCTGTTCGGAGAGTTTTTTTCGATATCGTCGTCTGACAGAAATCAGCGGTCAGTGGCTAAGAGATTAGAAGAATAACTGTATGTAGAAACAGAAAGAGGTAATTATAAGGCTGGTGCGACAGAAATAATGCACCTGTATACTCCAAGAAGCAGAATCCTCCGAAGGGACTCACCATAAGAATTTCACGAAAGCCGCGGACCAATTCGTATACCACGCGTCGCATTTGTGGGACTAAACAGAAAATCCGCAAAGGTCGAAGGCAACGAAGAACCATCAAAATGTGTTCACCCGACTCCGGCCCAATGGTCTCTACTCGCATCATGTAACTGACAAAAATCAAACTGATCTGGATCAAGAAATGCGGGAGTAGAAGTAGATTGTAAGAGGATGGAAGAAGGAAAATTTGAGCACATCTTGCTCATCAGGAGATGCAGTCAGCCTTTCCATAAGGTTCATATAATAAAGATTACCCCCCAAAAAGGATTGTTTTCCCATCTTGGAATTTTCCCGCTGAATTAGGTGGGAAATCTCTTTGCCAGCATTGGACAAGACCCGTCTAATCATGCAGCAAATAGTCTTCTTCTCGCAACATAGTGTAAAACGTATAAGTAACGCCGGTCAACAATTTTAAGTCTCTGTCCCAACAAAGATTTCGTACATACAAACCGTTCTTCTCGTGTTTGTTCATCTACAGAGCACTTGGTACGTTCCCGTTGTGTAGATCTGTATATTCGGGGTAAAAGTTCAATGATTTTGCAGTCCCTATTTAATGTCAATCGTCTGTCTACGGTACCGGAAAATGGCTGCGAGTGCGATTTTCACTGCTCCTAAGGGTGTTTATGATCTGTTTTCAGATATTGAGATCAGTTAGGGCGAAACAAAGATTCATTTAGTTTCCGGGAAACTCAACTGAATCCGGAACGAATCACTGACTTATGCTATTCTCCAACCGACGGCAATGCATAGGTACCACTTTGTTTTATTTAGTACGATATTCGATACTGCAGTATATTTCCTTTGCGGAACACTACCCATAAGGCTGTTGAATACTCTTCGGCAGTTCACGAACGGCTTGACCCTATTTGGAGCTCATCAGGTGGGCAAACTCCCCGAGTTTCCGTCAACCTTAAGTTCTGGCTGAACCCAAATAGAATATAATTTACACAAGCTGCACAGTAATTCGAGATTAAGTTGTACCTCCGGTTACAACCAAAAGTTGAAGAGCATGAGATTGCTGGAAACTCGGGAGCTGCGCCTATCTGGTGAGCATCAAGAAGAACAAAACTGATCCTGGGCCGCCAGAGAGTAGTATCCCATCAAAAAAATACATCCAAACCATTACGATATCGTTATCACACGTTTTGTTAGAAACAGAACATCGCAGAATCCATGCGTGCGATTGTCGTTATATCGGACTGGGTTGAATAAGACTAAAGGGCTTGCTAGTGTGCGGTAGAAAGTGATGGGATGATGGGACAGCGTGGTGTCAAAATGTCGGGTCAAATCTGTTTTAACTACTGATCAGAGTTGCTCAGTCGTAAAATGCGAAGTGATATGGGGAATTGATTTTGCAAAATGCGATCCCACAGTATAACACGCTCGCCCAGTGAAGAGTCTGTGTGCACTTTAGGCCTGCCATTTCCATCCTTGCGGAAATTTCAAGAGCAACCAGCTGTCATTACCACTCGGTACTAGCCGTTTGTCTCCAAACGGGACCAGCTGTCTCGCACCTGTTGCGGTCATGTGGACGCCGAGTCGCTTTACCGTTGCATGCCACTGTACCTGGTCTTCCTCGCAAAAGGGATTTTTGAAAGGGATTGCCACTTCGGAACGAAGGAAAAGAGGCCGAAGTGTGATTACACATTTTGTTGGCCGACTGATATACCAGGCTTGAGTGCTTGATTCGTTATCGACAGAGTATTGTGGTGTTTATAACTGGAGATCACAGTTATTCGTCAACTTGCAACAAGAAAGTTTTCGTTTTGCTGTAAAATAAGGTGAAATTTTTTACGTGGATGGAAAAAAACGATTGAGTTAGGACTATATTAACTTGGCTGAAAACCGGCAAAATGCGGATCTGAGATCTAATCAAGACTCAACGTTGGTTTAGGCAGCAGGAATAACCAGAAATACCGCTCTGTTAATAAGATCAGTGCCTGTTTTTTTGCTTTTTCGGTGAATTTTGAACCTGTTCAGACAAATTCCCAAAAACATGTGAGTTCACAGTCGTTGTCTAAAATGATGGATGCACTGCTGAGATGAATGAGACAGTTAGAATGATACACAGGTTTTAGCATGGCAGTTAAACAAAAGAGAGCTTTGTGTTAAAAATGTTGCATTCGTTTGTTAGCAAGGCTAAATTTAACCTCGTACTAAGTGCACAGAAACAAGACAAAAGTTATTTAAATAGGGCAGAATAAGGAACTGGATCATAGTTAAAGCAAAAACATTAAAAAAACGTCAGGCAAATGCTCATGGAAAGAAATAACGGTGCCCGTTGGAACATCATTCGCCACCAGGACAAAAACCACCCTTGCGTCCGCAAAGGTTGATCTTTATAAAAAGGACGACCGTATATTACAATAAACCATGGTCCTAAAAAGTTCCATGAACTCACTATGTAATTGAAGAAATCGAGAAACCCGCCAAAATCCTTCAGCAACGCCTTCGGTGTGAACAGAAGTCCATTAGCTAATATTTTCAGAGCCATTTCAATCGTCATTGCAACGAAAAAAATGTATTCACATATCTAAAATACGAAGTAGTCGCTGACTGATAACTCGTTGGCCGAGTGTGTTGAAGGAATTACACAAAATAAGCAATACTCATTCTGCTGTGAATGACAGTTCAAAAATGCGGGTACAATTATCCCTCCTAGAACACCCTCAAGGAACTGAACACAAATATTTCTGTCTGCGAAGTGGACCCAGCTTGAAGCTCGAGTGATTATAGTAGGAAGTTACTGACAAGGGGATTTACGGTTAAACTCAACCATGGCTTCTCGACTGCTCCTGTTTAGGCTTGAGAGACCTGACCATATATCAGATCTCATGCTTCCTTTAGGTGGCATCGTAGTGAAGCAGCAAATAGATATCACAGTCGCACAAAAAACTGAGCATAGTCTCTTCTGAGGGATGATTACCATCCCTCTAAAAGAACGTGAGTAAAGTTGAATTCCGTGGATTGATAAACTGCAGTTTTCAGACTATAGGAGACTAAACTATATGTATAATGAGGAGGAAAGCCGATAATTCAGACTTTCTATCGAAGCTCTACTTGTTTCTTCAATTCGTCACTACTAAAAGAGTTGAACGGATCGTCTCAAGGATTCACAGCGGTTTCCGCATTGTTTTCTGTAGGTTTTACGTGGTTTAAAGATAATTCAGTAAAAATGTGGCACAACGTGTGACGTTACACATACCTGCACTTTCGGTGTGTTCATCAATCTTGCTTGGGGCGTCTCAACAGACATGGAAGCACACGAAAGGATGGTGACAATGATTGCAGCCCAGTCCAAGTATGGCACATGGCCCAACAGTTTGCTAACCAAAACAGATAGATAGAAAAATGTTTCGGTTGTTGAAAAACAAACTTTGGCAATGTTTCGCCCATTACCAATAGAAATTCAAAATAAGTTGCTTTGGAACATAACTGAAAAAATGATACATCGAAACCAAGGCCGCCAAGTATATTGCGTCCAACTAACCATAAAAACAACCGTGCATCCAATCGCATCCAACCGCTGGAGTTTCTCTTGGTCCATAAACCACCAGTAACCTGTTGCTCAAATCACGTATTTAGGCTTACATGAAAGATACGATAGCTCGAGGTTTACCTTTTGTGCGGATACCATACGCCGCACGGCTGTTTTCTGTTTTTTGTTCCCACATAGGTCTCCCGGAATTTTCATTGGTACCTATTGGCTTAGCTTATCGGCTTGTTTGAACAGTGAACTAATCAAAAACAACTTAAAACCAATCAAAAAAGATTTTGGAAAAAGAAGACAGATATATTACTCACTGAAACGCACTGCCGTTGTCGGAAGAGTCGGAAGATTCTCCACCTTTATGTCGGGCTTCTACCACTAGAAGGCATAGGTGCCGCAGGCGGTTATCCCGTCCAAGTGCAAATAACGGTCTATCGAAAAATGGATGGTTCTCGCGCAATTCCACTTCCTGCTGAGTACTGCCGTAAATTGGATGAAAGTGGGCTATTGTGGTTCAATTGCAATTCAACTCAAGAAACAAAACTCGGTACCACGGCATAAAGAGCAAAATGAGTTGTAACAAAGTGTTTGGCACCATATACCTTACGACAGAGCATCAGATTGAGGGACAATCGTCGTGAATCGCGCTGAAGAATAATGTCTTTCTACGTACGAAGTTATATAAATAAACATAACCTCCACAGAATCCATGAAAAATCAAAAGAACTTACATGATCGCTGCTTTGTCAAGCTCCTTTGGTCGAGAGGCAAGATAATGAGTCATTATTACGTAGTAGGGATGTGGCATCCTGTTAAAATTGCGGTTCAGACTGACTAAACTAAAGCGTCTGCAACCATATTCGACCATACTTTCTGACTTTACTGTCGAGTTAGGTGAGAACATGTGAATCTATCTACAACTCCCTTCGCCGGCGAGTAGGAGTACAGGGGAATGAGAACGACATGCTCAACGCAATGGCCAATCTGTGCACTGACGTCGAGTGCTTCTGTTCGCCCGGAGGCACCGGTGAGCAAACACAGAGAGCCTTTGAAAGTTTTCTACGTGCAGTGACCACGTCTCCGATCCATAAAGTAGAGTTCAGACCGCGGCACTGTACACTCTACTCTTGACAGTCAAGCTGACGTTACGTCGTCGCCCTAAATGTCGGAGGTTAGCAACCGCTACTTTGGCTTCCCTAATCCTGGAAACGACTTCACATTTCACCAGCCCGCCTGGACACCAAGTATTCCGGAAATCAAAAGCTACCAAACAAACCAAATATATACATACTTTCATATAAATAGTACACAAGGTGTACTTCTGGATGATTTCGAAGGCCAAAGTCCAACGTAAAGATTTTAGATATGCAACCAAGATGAATTCGTCAGTAAGTTTCTGATTCAGAAAAGTTGACAGAAGAGTAAATGGATGTCCTCATCAAACGATTTTGGGTCTATAAAAGTTCAGTCAAGTTGAAATACGAATTGAGCCTATCCCAAACAACTCATGTGAACAAGGTATTGTAAGGGTGCAGTCGCACGCCAAAAGGCTCAGCAATATGAACGCTCTCGTCTCTAGTGATAGGGGTCCAGACAGGAGACCATGCGATTACTAGTTTCAGGCTGTCACCTGTGTACCTAAATCGAATTCACTAGATGCATAAACTGATCAGTGGACGCGGTCCACAGCCTGAAACTGCCAGTCGACAAGTTAGGTGCCTGATCCCTATAAGTCCACCTGATCAGTTTCGGTAGAGACAAGTTCACTCGCGTGTCTGGGCTTTCGGGAACCGACCAGATTGATAAAAGTTGAAGCCGACGATCTGGCAGTTTACCCGGTGACCTGCAAAACATTTCCGGCTACTCATGAGTAGTCAGATTATTATCTAAATCGGCCAATGACTGTTCAGACGAAGCCACAAACAGAATTGCTCTAGAATGACCAGCTAATCATTCTGATGCAGCTTTTGTGAAGAGGTATAAAAAGCTGCTGCTGCAAGAGCCATAAATGCGTAAAGATTATCCTGAAACCAATGAAACCGAAACACACCGTTTGATTTCAGCCATTTGTGCTTTTTGCTGGAGTAACTTGATATCTACGCGGCTTGAGCCATCCCCAGACTTCGTTCGTGACTCGTGTTCCCGTGTGTCCGCTCGACCTGCAGTTGTGCGAATTTCTCCGTTGGCACGATAAGACTTGGATGCACTAAGGGCGTTACCAGTGCGATGGCGCATGCTTCTGAAGAAAATTGTGGATGCATGCATTAACATACAAGAATTACAAAGTAGACGTGAGATGTTCATAGCTGCTTCCAACAACACGTTGTTTACAACAGACATATGAAGAGCATTGTCTAATGCAACTAAGTTTTCGGGATATCTTAGGGGGCAATTAGGATGAGATCAGTGTACCGAGAAACCACGTAATTATTTGCTTATGAGGCTGAGGAACATCGAGTAGGACTGATCTATGAAGACAGTCAATCAAGATTCGATAGAATAAAACCATTACCACAAGTCTGTCGAAATTGTGTGTGAGTTAGAACCTCACCTTCGATCCAAACGTATCTGGTGTTGTGTCGATAAGAGCGAACGCGTTCCCGTTGAGGTTGCCTGTTCGGTGTTTAACAATCGCGTTTTGTTGGACTCACTGCAATAAAGTTAAAATCGTCGATCCATAAGTCCAAATGGTATTCTGGCTGTCAAAACTACTAACAGCAAATGATTACGGAATGTCTTTGGTTAGTAAAAAGGAACAGGTGGACTGCACCACCTTCGCCTGCATTTGCAGGACACTCACAAAGGATACACTTAGCAGACAATCTGCTACATCTCTTTCTTCGTTTTTCAAAATGAGAAGGGATGGTGCTGGTTCAGATGTCCTCAACCCCAAAAAAGAACAGAATCAACAGTCCACTCGGTTGGTAGCAAAAGCAATTACGTGAAGGATGCTGCTTCATAAGTATACTGCATTTGGAGTGTCTTTTTTCGTTTTAAATGGAACAGTTTGAGACACCACAGAGCTGGTCATCTGTAAATCCTCACATCATGGGTAGTTAATTGCAAACGAATAGAATATTTGTTGGAGTACGAAAACATCAAGCGAAAATGCCAGAATGGCGGTCACAACAGACGTGGGAAGGGGGTTAAGTATCTAACCTCATCATCATTATCAGCTGTAAGAACCACGCACTTGTTCTACTGTGGTTTTAGTTGCCAAACTTTCGACCATCGATGATTTGGGGAAGTGGGTAGCTGCGCATTGGAGACGGGAGCTGACAACTTGGTGCGTAGATACAGGTCTGTCACTTGGCTTTTAAGTGGGGGGGGGTTTGGAAGGGAGCTATGCATTGAAGACAACAGTTCGGATGCACCAGCGCCATTGACTGCGCGGCCTTCACCGACGGCATTTCGTTAGGTAGTTCACTAGTGCATTATACTCTCCTAAGAGAAATGAGCAACAACTTACTTCAACAAGTAGATAATGGCGCGAACTTTTTCTTGGCCGTGCAATCCATGAACTTTCCGCTTGATTGCCCGAATGGTCTCTAACTGCGCACTGCTTGGAGCCGGTTCAAAGAATCCCTTGATACGACTTGCAACACTACGACGAGGTTCTATGGGTTGAATTTGTCTGGTCATACTCGATAGCATTTCCTCAATTGTCTCATCCTCCACTTCTTCAAGAGCCGAAACTGCAGCAAACTGCCGCATGAAACTATCCCGTATTTTGGGCATCAGAAAGTCTGATACAAGCCGTGTGAGCTGAATCATCTGGGGCCGGTTTCTAGAAAATGAAAGTGAGACAAATGAATGGCTGAATAAAAGGAAAACAATACTTCGCAAAACATACGAATTGATACTTGCTGTTACAAAAGCGTCCGTCTTCTTACAATCCCAATGTTCAAAACACCACTGCAAGGAGTAACATATTGTGCCACCCAAAACACACTTCAGATGCTAATCTGCTAAGCGAGGCTAAGCAGGACCAAGCAATAAACTCGAAAACTTCCAAGTATTGGTGCAAAATACCCTCCTATATTTCAGGGGGTTACAGCTGAAGATGCGTGTTCGCAGGTAGGTTTTCGTTCGCTGTTTATCGCATTGTACTACAATGTAGAGGAAAACGAGGTCAGGAAGTAGACATCGGACTACCAAACGATTGGTGTGTCAATTGCATAGGTCAGCTTTCTTTGCTACCACCCAGAGGATAGCCGTCCACTACGGTAACTTAAACTCCAGGACGGGCTCGAGAATTGAAATAGAGAAGTTGGAGCTCAACGAACAAAGCAGACAGGTCCGTTTCAAAACAGGCCGACAAAACAAGAAAGCAGCCGAATCAGCTGCGTTTCAAATGAGTCTCTCGCAAAACCAAATTTGTCTGCAAATGAGTGTAGTTCGCTAATTTCGTGCAATTTGGTTTCAGGTAGAAAATAAGGTTGACGGAAACTCGGGGACTGCGCCCACCTGATGAGCCCCAAAAACGGGCGAAACCGGTCGTGGGCTGTCGAAGAATTTTCAGCAACCTTATGAGTAGTGCATTAGAACTTTGTTTCAATCAGTACCCTAGGCAGTTGATGCTGGGCTAGCATAAAACCACCATGGATTGTTAGAATTCAGTCATGGGATAGAAATGTGAGTGGGTGGAGGAATTAGTGAAATACACTCATTTGCAAACAAAGTTGGTTTTGCGATAGACTCACATGGAACCCAGCCGAATCTCTCGTTTATGAGTGGGTGGAAATTATTTGGAGCAGAACCAGCCGTTAGTTCAAATGAACTTACGGGAATTTTTCGAACACCCTCAAACGCAAGGGGAGCTTCTGCTGGGTTTCGGCACTTATTTCTCGCAACTTCAACTGCAAAACAGAAAGCAAAATGGTATTATGAAGAAGGCTGACAAATGAATAACCAAACTATTTAGTAGAATAACGGCAAATGCTCACCTACTTAGCCTTGCTTTCAAATAAAAAAAGTTCACCGACTGCAAGTGGTGACGGGATGCAAGTGGCAACAAGGTCGACAATGCGTAGCTGCTGCTAAGAGTTCATGTGACCCATCCAAGCCAGACCTACCTGAATAACCCTAATGCGAGTGAGAATCCTCAGGTGCACGAGACACCTAAGGACCAACCACGGTTTTTCATGGCAACTATTTATTTGTTATGCCAAAAAGATCCATTTAAGAAAACATTTTGATAAACACAACAACAACAACAGAGAAACTCAAATGCCTCTTCCCCAAATGTTTAGCGAACACACGTCCAAATACACAACAGAGATCAATGCATTTATCCTAAGCGTAGTTGACTGCACTGAGGACAGTGATCCCGGAAATGGATTTCGTGATGTTTCAAATAAGCGGAGAGGTTTGCTTTTTAAGGACTTTTGAACGGCGGTTACCCAGACCACTTCCAGTTTGCATGATGTACAGCACCATAACCGTATTGCTTGCCAAAAAACTGGCAGACTCAGTAATCCTTAGAGCCAGTATTTCGTGAACTCCCTCATCATTCAATTCAACTTGTGTCATAGGAAACTGTGGCTTGATTCTTTCACATCACGAGTTAAGACATCCAGCTAAACAAGTTGCAGGTGCTCTTCAGAACAACTTACTGTATCGTGAATAATTCATTCGCTTCAACGCAAGACAGTTATCGTCGGAGGGATTTTAATCGTACAAGCAAGCTGTCGATGGCTATTTTTTCGCTCCTTAACTCTGTCACTTCCTCTCGCAGAAATTGGCTTGAAATGGTGATATCTCCTCTATAGGTCTGGAGGAATTGGTTGCGGAAATCTGTCTTAGCTGTAACTTACTAAAACTACCATTATATACTGCCAACCTCCGGTGTCCCGAAAGAGCACATTGTGAGTCTCACATTTAGTCAACGGCAGCGAGTCTGCGATGTCCAGTACTGACCGAGCAATTTTTCACTCAAAGAGCCTGTCAACCAAGGAGAGGGCAGAACTCTATCAGGAGTTCGATTCGTGCAATCCTCTGTGTATATAGTGATTAACCGAGTTGGGAACGGGAATGATCCTTCCTCCCAATACGGCCATTGTTCCCTACCTTAGAGAGTGGTTGGTCCTCGGTTGGACTCAACACATTCCTCAAGAAACAAGTCCTCGACGCTCAAGATAATAGTTTGTAGTTTAGCTTGAGTATTAAGCACATTTCTCTCCTCAAAATGCCAAGTTGAAAAACTGAGGGAATGCTGTATGGTAGTTCTTACCCGTAAGCACGGATGCATAGCAGACTCAGCCAGTGTACTCTGGCTCGGCTGACAATCTGTCAGGGTAAAAAGCTCTATCGTGACCACCCGACTATACCAGCCTGAAACAAACTTATTTACTTGGGAACGTGAATACTGTTCACATGTGAGTCGACCTTAGAAACTCCCCGTCGAAATACCATACTGCTCCATGGTGTCAGCAACACGAACTCATTCACCTATGAGCTTACGATTCAATATCAATAACGGGGAAATGGAGTGAAGCAAATCTGACACCACGCAGTAATGTCTCTTTGAAAGAAGGTTTTCGGTCCCATGGGACTCCTTATTGTCGGGTCATTGTCGGGTTTAGTGAAAAGTCTAATATTTTATTAAAGATCTTAACGAAAAAGCCGCAGGAACTTCAGAAATGTCCCTAAGAGCTAGGTATCCTTTACTGAAGAGCTGCTTATTATGATGTTTTACTGTATCTGTTCGACCAAATGAAATGCCTCTAGTGGTCCACCATGAGAAAGAACACCCGTTTGGGGTATCAATGGCTTATTAGAACCCGATGTTGGACACAATTTTGAGCGTCCTTGGTGGGGAAGAGTCGAGTAGAAAACTGAAAAATGTGACGCAGTGCTTACCCGTGAAAGGCGGACTACTGTTTTCGTTCCCCACTACGAAATTTATCTAGATGTCTTCGAGGTGATGAAACGCGACATTTTAACAGATTTCCTTCCAAACGCATGTAAACCAAGAAAGACTTCCGTGTTCGCGTCCAGCAGTCACGTTAGGTTGGAAAAGAGCTATCCTATGACTCCAAGTCTCGTGAAAACTATGACTTGCGTAAACTGATCCCGTTCCGTAGAAAGGTGCAGGTGTCTCAGTGTCACACAGTATATAAGTGCTAAGTGTACCGAATAGCGGCATAATAGCGTGTCGCACAAATGTCACCAGCCATTCAACCCTGATAGAAAATGAGACTGATGAAATACCATGTTTCTGTTCTGGTAACGTGCAAACAGCCGGGCAACAGTCCTTATCAGCATGCCACTGATCGACCTATCGGCAATGTGACAGCCTATTCGACTGATGAAAATGGGCCTTATACCCGACAGTCGAACAAACAGACCAAGTCATCGTCTGGCTACTTTGTGCTGAGCTCATGTTTTGGTACACAACCTGAAAACGCAGTCTGATGTGAATGCCTGTACAAGAGCATTTTGCGAAGTTTGCCAGTTGTTGCTTAAAATCCCATAGGAACAGTATTGCTGCGTGTCATAACGGAATTCGGACAGTCTCCAGAGGCCCTCCTTTTTGTGTTATTCAACGAGTTTAGGAGGGCTGACTTGGAAAGATAGTAGTTGAAATTCAACATTCAGCGAAAGTTGACTTCGAGTAGTAGGGATCATGAAAACTACGAATGTGGATGGAGGAAGAACAGCTTTTTGACGGGTTTCGCACGTCAACTAGGCATTAGAAAAGCCATCTAAATGAAGCTCAAGAGATAAAACGAATTTACTGACGATTGTACACAAAATCCCTGGCACTGTTTTGTGAACAAAATTCTGTTACAGGACCTGTTTGTTTCCTTGAGACACTAGACAAATTGTTAGAGATGCACCTCTCCACGAATGCGATGATTCCTCGCAATCTTTTAGACTCGAATGTCGAAATTTAGTGCGCATCAGTAGGGAGAACAGTCTACAGTGTCAATGACCCTAAAGAAACAACAGTATTCAGCTCTATTCCTTGTTTTGGTCGACCTTAAACGAATTTAGGGGGCAGGAAAACGGACGATCGAAACAAATTACCCAACCGTGTGTGGAACGTGGGCGTGAAACAGACACTAACACGTGCAGAGAACGGAAATGGTCCAGGTGTGCGGAGCGATATACAGACACAACAAGGAAGGACAAGCGAGTAGCCAGTGTACGCAAAATCGATTCTACGTTTGGGAGCAATCGAGTTAAAGTGGGGTTCGATCTCCTCGTGTCCCCACACAATGCAGACAAGTGAGCAAACCAGAACAGGAGGTAAAGGTGCTTGTGGGGTAGAAAGCGGCACAGAGCGGTACACTCTGGCCGAAGCCAAAGGACCGTGCAATCGGGATTCGGGTTGCTTTTCTCCTGATAAAGTTTGCGAAAGTGAAACGGGAATCGATTTTGGTAGTCACAGGAATAAAGACGGAATAGAGTGATAATTTAGGGTGTGTGACCAGGAAAAACACCACTTGGTGGATGCTGTCAGCTATAAAAGAAAAGATTAAGATAAGTGAATAAAGAGGAAAGGCGAAGTGCTACTATCAGAAATCCATCAGAATATCGCACGATCCATTGCTGGAATTTGAACGGGTATATACTGTGAACTATTAACTTAGCTCGACTGATGCAAAAAGTTCGTTCAACCACAGGTATGGTAGAATGCTCACCAGATGTGCTTGAAAACTGCCCTAGGATTGACGTCCATAGACCTAGTAACAGTGGTCAAGACACTGGAGAAAAATCTTCACAGGGTTCCGACAAGCGGTTTTTACAGATCTGTGACCGCAGGCTGCTACCTCGTCTGTATGTACCACTTGAACCTCTTCCCGTAACTTCATATCACGGGAGCAATATTAAGTGAACACTACATATTCAACAACCACCCACAACAAAATAAATTGTCCAGTGGGTTTCAAGCGTTTGTGGTGCTGCCTGACTGGGAAGTCCTGATGGGCGGGCAGCCGACCGTCACAACCGAGACAGTTACTGGGTGTTCGTTCGAGGAGTCGGGCGTACTAATCGCATCGCCCAAACGTGAACCCGATCGCCTGTTCAGACATGAAAATGCACAGTTGTCCAGTGTGTGCTGTTGGAATAATGGTAAAACGCTCGCCCCGCATAGAAGATATCTGGAGTTCAAACCCCCGCGCGGCCGGATATCAGCTCTTTCGCCGCACAATGCTCTTAGCTGGAAAACCCTTGCGAATATGATAAGACTTTTTACACCCAAATGTTGCATTTTGTTGCGCATGTGAGCGAACGAAAAACCACCCAAATCTACATTCCCATTTTCGCAACCCACCAAATTTCATTGTCCACTGAAGCCACGTGGAACCCATCAACAAGTCTTGCGCTGTAATTTTTTGCTTTCTTCGTGACATTCCCGTCACTCGTGTAATGAGGTGTCCGGAACTCGTATTCCAACGCAACCGGTCTTAGGTTGAAGCCCAAAGATCCTGTGGGCCATAGTGGCTGAAACTCAGTTCCTAAAGGTTCAAGCACTCCAGGAGCGCCAGCGGAGAGCAGCCCGACGAAGGATAGCGAGTTCTAGCACTTCGAGAAATCGTATTACGGGGTAGCCTGAAGGTAAAGTCGTATCTCCTCTGCGACAGGAGTGTGAACGCAGTAAGGTTTTCCTTCAGACAACGAGCATTCCCATTTGTGTGGAAGCAGCGATGCTTCCTTCCCCCGAGGAGGGACGGGTTACAAGGGATCGGTCTTAAAAACAGCACATTCCGATCGCCCGACGTTTGACCGTGACCGCCGGCGCGTTATCCGATACGGTTGGAATACTTTTGAAACCAAATAGCCTAGCACTGTTCAGAAGGCATCGTAAGCCGGTAGCTGTGCCTTACCCCCTACTTCCTCGGGCATGCTAGCCCCTTACAGTCAAGTGCGTCAGACTGTTGAGTCCTTCGCTCCTGAAAGGGTCCCACAAGAAAAGCCTAACAACTGCTGCTTCGTGGTCCAGGCTGAAGGAAAGGCCCCTGAACAAAATCCTACATTCTCCCACTGCCCCGTGCGTCAGACTTTTGAGTCAAAGGCTTAACATGAGGTACCTGAACAAAATCCCCTTCTGGGCAACTGGGAGTTACCATTCGCCCTTACAGCCTTTCATTCACTGACTCCTTCACACATGTCTCAAACTCCAGACCCGTTGATTCATTAAGTCGTTAATTACCTAACCGTCACTTCGTATCTAACCTTCTGCCCAGCAGAATAAGTCAAGAAGGGCGAAACCGGTGGTAGGTGATGGAAGACTTTTCAGCAACCTTATGATTAGTGTACTACGTCTGTAAATGTATCACGATTTCTCGAATATCTGAAACATGAAACATGAAACTGAAACAAGAGGCGGCCTGGTGCAGCACAATCAGTTGCTTAAAACATTATAAACGAGAGATTCAGTTGGGTTCCAGGCGAGTATGACGTCAAAACCAAATTGAAATGCAAATGAGTGTGTTTGTCGAAACTAGTATTAAATTCAAGGAGTCTGTTCCACATTGCTGCATGTATCGTGCATACTCTGTGTTGAACTAGGCAGCAGGGAGCACTTGCTCAGACTTTGTTCTCTCGATCAATGGATGTTGTGTCTCCGAAACACACACACACACAAGAGTCCAGTTACGTGATACATCTCAAACCGCTCGGAAGAACTAAGATTTCTCGCACTTGACTCTTCTAGAGGTTAGTGATTCTAATATGGTATCTACGGTATGGGAATTGTGCCAGGGTTGAGTGCGCTTTATTGGACTGGATTCCAGTAAACGGTCACCTTTGATCTGTTCGGCTAACTGGTTCAATCAATATCAGTGAATCTCAACGTGATAAGTGATGTTCGTTTGTCGTATCAGCAAATGCTCCAACAGGCGGCAGCTCTGAGGCTGAGAAAGTCTGATTCTATAGTGAGTTGTTCCAGTTGCCTCTGTCGGCAAGAAGTACAGTTATCATGGATCGAGTGAACACTGGATCTCGTCGCGACAAGCATCTCGGACTGAAAACAGTAAAACCTATACTATCAAGAAAACGACAACAGTGTCGTGTGCAAGTCCCACAGATGTCAAGTAATGAAGACCGTAAGGAGTGATGGGGACCGCCGTGGATCGCAAAAGCCCACCATCAGGAGAGTCAGGTTCGTGGGAATTAGGCTGGGTTTTGCTCCGGTCGGGGTTGAATCGGTCACACCTTCACGTTTAGACAAGCAGGGGAATGGCTTCCTTCCATCGATCAACAGTGGTCGTGTTATTCGATCTCAGATCTGCGTTTGACTTTGTTGGTCAGGAACTGTAGTATCTGACAATCAAGTATATTCCTTCTAAATTTTTTGTCTTATAAAGGCTTTATATGCTTCATCCTGTGGACGCGTACTTGTCTACGGTAAACTTTCACTGAATTCACTGGTGTGAGGCATGGGTGTCTTCTGTTCCCTTTTCTCTTTGACTTCGTAATCGAGTCTTCGTTACCTCTCTCTGACAGCTCGGGGATCGAAATACTGCCGAGGCATACACCTACGGACATTGAGTACGCTGATGATGTTCCTCTCCTTAGATCACATCCTTTGTAAATGCAAACTATTTTGAATAAAACAAATACTTCTGCTACCTAATTCGGTATGCGATTCGCACCTGTAATAGTGTAAAGATCAAACCAACACCTCATTCTTTTAAGTGAACCGATCGATATGATAGATAATTTCGTCTGTCTGAACAGACGCATAAACCCCAGCCAACTGACGAAAGACGAAATTGCTTCACGGATTGGGAAGTCCAGGTCAGCGTTTGCCAACCTCCGACATTTGTGGCATCGACGTGATATCATCTTGAACACCAAGAGTAGAACGTACGCGGTCCGAACTGTCCTACTTTATGGATCAAAGACGTGGTTGCTGGTTGTGGAAAACCTTCAAATACTCCGTGTCTGGCCACTGGCGCTTCCGAAGCGTTGCACCAGTCGAATGGGAAGATCAGCTTATTAATATTCAGGTGATTTTCGGGAGAGTTCACTTTCTCTCGATACACACCAAAGAATACGCTGATTGGGCTACGTACTTCGTATGCCAGAGGACCGTTTGCATCATAGAGCCCTCCTCGCCGAGCTTTGTATCCGATGGAGGAGCGGTCAGTTCACGAAGTGGCAACGGAGCATGAAAGCCCTTATCAATGAACTCAGTCGCATTAATAAATGATACCCCCCCCCAGATGAGTACCGCGGCACGAAATAAACCAACTATTAGTGATCCACACAGGTAATGGCGCTCTCGAAACAAAACTACTTTCCTTAGTGCGTAACTCTACCTCTTGCCATACTGAACAAACATATTCGTTTGTCGTCAATGCATGAATCAGGCCATCGCCTACAACACCTGAATGTCATTCCCTTATTCTCTTTATTCTCGATGAACGAAGCTGGAGCAGCTGAAATCACTGCACTTCGGTTTACGGTTGGTGAGTTCAAAACTAACCTGAACAGAGTGTATACGAAGACGAGAACCGTGATACAGTGAGTGAGGCGACTGAGATGTGCAACGTAACAGCTCACGTTAAGGTACAATAGCATCTCAACAAATTGATTCAGAGGTTATCCTATCCAACGCTGCTCCGTCTGTGTTACCTACTACACACCTTTTAGGAGTAGAAAAAGCTAACTGGATTTGACCGATCGTGCTATTGTGTTACGGCAAGAGGTTTAAGTAGTACAAGTAGCTACCGTAGCACCGTGTCGTCATAGACTTGTGGAAAACGAGTGTCGGAATCCAAAGAGGATTTTTCTCCAGTGCCGTGATTTTTGTTACCAGGTCTATGGAAACCGATCATTCGGTAGATGAAAAATGAGTATCGAAATTGCAGCGAACTGAGCGCTGAAGCGAGGCCCTAATCAACTTACCTGTTTCAGCTTCTTGATATCTTCATCCAGCTCCAAGTTGTCCAAAATCACAGCAACAAACAAACTTAGGACGATCTGAAAAGAATAGTGATACTGTCGTTCAGTGTAAGACTAGTAGGCCAATCGTGAAACCTAAGTGAAGATCTACCAAACTGCAAAAATTTGGAACGGAATATAAGCTTATCCTCCTAGATCAAACAAGTGTGCCTCTTATCCAGCGAACCCGTTCAAGTCGGGTAAACCAAAAGCATGTGGTGGACAGGTCCGGGTGCGTGTGGAAAAGCGCTAGACGCCGGGAATGACACTGGCAACCTTTCACCAATCAATGATAATTTTTATCACAATTTGTCTGCTTAAGAAATGACCACTCACCAATGTTACCACAAGGTGATAAAAAACGAAATAGACCGCCACACCCGTGATGACTCCGCGATTGGTGACTACGTCCATAGTGTCGTGCATCACAGCGACCCAGCCTTTTTGCGTGAGAATTTGAAACATGGATGCAAATGCCTGAAAACGGAAAGGAAAAGGAAGTCCTTAGCGGGAGATTTTCAAGACCAACCTCCAGAATAAAAAACCCTGAGGGTGTGAATTCAGGCACAGTGACAACACCACATCACTTAAGCGCAAACACACAGCCGATGAGAGAATTTCCATTGAGAACCGGACAAAGTCGTTGGCCTTGACGTCAGGTACACATGGAAAGTGTTGACCAAAGCAACAGACGAATGGGTGTCCGAAATAGTTCCCGGAAAAATAGTCAGCAGGTATGAGAAGTAGGTCGATATGCCGTCGCACCATAGAAACTGTGGTACTTGTAAGGATACTTCAGTTTCAAACTAACTGATTCTGTTTCAGTGGGGCTTGGTAAACAATCGGTAGGTGCTTTCCTGGAAGAACAACGTTACCTAATGAGGTGGGATGATGAAGATTCGATATGTTTTGTCCACACCTGATGCATGGAAATGAGCTGTCAACGAGGAGGCAGCGGAATGCTCTACGCCGACACTACCCAATACCTCGTCAGTCTGTATTATGCTAGAGGAAATTTCGGATGAAATCATTCTGTAGAATGCTTACCGGGTACGCGACTTTGCCAAAAGATCTAAGGTGAAACGGCTCTTTTGATGGAAAAAGCGTCGCTTAAGAACATACCGTAACTGATTCGCTTGCGTTGTAACTGCGTTTTAAGACGTTACAGTAGACTATGGAGAAGTTTACCCACCTAACCATGTGTTCAGACCTGATGAAACGGAAACCCCAATGTCATTCATAATAAAAACTATCGACGTATAATCATGATTTAGATAGTATATGATCAGTATAACCAGGGATGGGAGCACTATGTTGCCCCTGAAAAATGGCACCGAGAGATTCGCGACTGAGTTAAAAGCCTTTGTAAGAAAATCATGTGTTTCAACCGAGTCGGGCTGCGTTGTTAGCATTCAGTGCTGATGGAATGAAAGACTAGCCCTCAGCAGTCAGATCAACATCTTAGTGTGTGAAGCAGTAAAAATACCGGGCTAACTTTTCAGAAGGCCTTGGTAAACAAATGGTAGTTTTATAATTGGGCAACGTTTCGCTTTTGACACAAAAGCTTCGTCAAGCCAAGTGAGTAGGTTGCCAAGGTGGTCAGGTTTTAAGGCAAAAGGGAGAACCAATCAGCAAGACATTTTCTGAATAGCACACTAGATCAGGGCTGAATGTCGCCTAAAAGGTCTAGTCGGTTAGTGTGGTTGCCTAAATCTTACGGATTATGGGTTGGGGAATTTCAAGTAATTTTTGATCGGGTTTGGTTCCTTAATCTCCCACTTCAAGGCGCTTTAATTAATGATAAACCTTGGGCGTCACTGGTAAATTTTGTGGATCTGTGTGGGTTCGTGGGTTCGAGCCCGGTTGCCGCCAGAAACGACTAGCAAACTGGAGAGATTCAATTTATCCCAATACTTTATTGATTTTGGTTTTGGAAATACTTAGGGTGCAGTTAAAAAAACATCTTGGTGTGGAGAGGAAGGTAGACTTTCCAGTATTCCCAATATTAAAGGTATGAATGATGATGAACACGACAGAAACAGTAACAGTATCCACACTTACCTTGGGGAAAGTTGAAAAACGATCAAAGCTACTATCCATAGCTTGGAAAGAAGAAAACAACTGCAAACTGAACGTGGATGTAATCACGAGGAAACAGGTGGTGAATAGAATTAGGCTGCCTAATTTTTTGGCTGGCCCGAATATCTGAAATTAGATAGAAATAATGGACAAAGGAAGGTAAATCGCGTGTGGATAGAGATGCGATTGAATGAACCTAAATTTTCCTGCATAGAACCAACTAAAAACTGCACGTAGCTAAACCGCTGGGAAGGTATCTTATAAAACACAGCTTTGTAAATACTTAATGGTCGTGCAAGTTTGATTTTGAGATGGCAATCTATCTCAGAAGTACTGGAAACATAATGACTCACTTTGAAACAAAAATCTTCCAACATAGGAGACGCTTTGATCAACCTAACGGTGCGCAATACCTGAATGATAGAAGAAGAAAAAGGCCCATTTACTGTCTCGTGGGTACATAACAAACTTGAGGAAACGTTTTAGGTCTGTGGACGTATTTAACCCTTCGTCTATGCCTTGATATCAATGAAGCATCAGTGTCAACACTGATGTTGCTGTCTTTAATGATGATGATGATATCAATCCACTTTCTAGAGCCGAAAGTTGGGAAAACAAAATCCATAATCAAGTTCTCAGAGGAAGGTGAAATCTGTGAAAATGAGTAAGTTTCACTGCACCCAACGGAGATGGATCCAAATAGAGAAGTCGACTACGTTTCTAAAGGAATGTGCTAGATGGACGAAAAATATTGCTTGTGTTGACCATCCACAATGAATTCACTTGTTTCCCACCGTTAATATATTACTTACACAGTAAACAGTGGCTGAGTAGGGGAAGCATGGGCCTGGAAATCAGTAAAACATTGCTTACTGAATTCTTACTACCGTTAGTCTTTAGTGTAATAGACTTACAGCAAGATAGGTGAACTCCGTGCGATAAAGCACCGGAATGCAATGTATGGTCGTCCCGACGCACAGAAAAAGTTCAAACTTGAACAGCGAGCGGTACCAGTAGCTGGACCAACCGAGGCACCAAATCTTGAAGACGGCCTCGAGGTTGAATAAAGCAGTGAATACTAGCTGGAAAAAGTAATAAAAATAATAATGAAGACCACTACCAAAAAGTTTTATTGTATGTTGATCCATCGGAAAGCAGGTGACAAAGTTTACCTCGGCACTTCATGAAAATGAATTCACTAGGCAATGGAATGTTGAATGCCTGGCGACAAAGTCAAGCTGGATCACTTGGACAAAAATTGTCCTAAGGGAGGTGATTTTTTGCATATTCCTCTGAGACCTAGTGGTTTTCGTTGGTCTGGGAAAGCAAACACCGAACCGAATAGATAGCCGATTAAACGGTGTGCATGAGAATACCCCCATTCTTCTTCAGCTGGTTTCGTTCCTTTTTTTCCGCACATATTTAGAATCCACTAGGTATAAACATATGGATAACAAACCTCGGCGTAGTAGAAGCCATCCAGCTGGCTTAGGTGGCTGGCTGACGGATCACGTATCGTGTTATGATTGAAATGTAGGGCGGCCGCTGTGATTGCATTGGCTAACACCAAGACCATGATGACCACGTTGAAACCTGTGGATTTGAGCACAATCTGGAAATGGCACGAAGAGGTAAAGCATGGCTAGAAACAGGAAGTCTTTGGTTTTTCAGCTGACAATTACAAAAGATTTCTGTTGTGGGGTTTTGCGGGATATGTATTTGGTTCATATCCACACCACTCTCGTTTGAACGGTCATCCGCCTGTTCTGGCGTAATTATTCTGGTGAGTCTGCACCAAAGGGAAGCACTGAATTCGAGTTTGGCTCTTATTAGAGCTCATCAGCAGTGCATATCCAATGGCCGTGCCAGGATTTGGACTCCGGACATCTGATGCGTCGGGCACACCAATCACATCACTCAAGCGCGAACACGTTTACCTGGTAACACGCTCGCCTCGCAAATCAGATATCCGGAGTTCAAATCCCGGCACGGCCATTGGATATGCACTGCTGATGAGCCCTAATAGGAGCGAAACTCGAGTCCAGTGCTTCCCTTTGGTGTGGCCTCATCAGAATACGCCAGAACGGGGGAATGACCCTCCAAACGAGAGTGGTGTGAATATGGACCACATCATAGAATAGTTCCTCTCCTCTGCAGTCTATTCATTGGATCACAGCGAGTTTAGTTTGACATGGCTATACAAAATAAAAAGGTCAGAAAGAAAATACTGTCTACAATCTACGTAAGAGTTGCACAGAAAGGCACAGCCGTTTATGAATCATGGAATCGGGATTCATGGAAAACCCAAGAATAGCATACCTCAGTTATCCGGTCGCGAATGCTGGTGTCTAAAACCTCAGGCTCATAGACACACTGAAATAGTCATTTTGCCAGTAAGTCAACTTCTGCCCACGACACAGCTGGGTCTTGAGATTTGGACGCTCAGGCCATACCAATCAAACTAAGAATCTAGCAGAAGATCCCCAGATAATACTCCGAAACATTAGACGGTCCGAAACATCAAGCTTCAACATTCAGTTTTTCAGGGAAGTCCAGGATAGGTGCTCGCACAACTAAATAACTCAAAGGAGCTGTAAAAGTCTGAGGTGAAGTGCTTAGGTCCATTACCTATTCAACCACTGCTAACCATCAAGGAGGGTTGAGTCGGAGCTGATGAAGTTGGACTTTGCTTTCAAGTCCGTTGACCCAGAGCCAGCTGCTAACAAAGAACAGAAATCTGGTGGACGACTTCGAAGATTTACAGGTAATTTTAACGAAGACTGTGGCTTCAAATTTCTATCAAGAACCGTGGATAAACCAGTTGTAGGTTGTCTCTTGATATTTAAGCCCAGATTTACATCCCTAGCAGTACGAAACTCAGATATAACATGCAGGCTGTCTAGCTTAAAATGTTTTGGAGGTTTTTAAAGATGACGACTGACTGGAGGTTGATAATCCGCTATAGGTTTGGAAATACGCATTTATAGACGTATTCCCGTCGCTTTTTTGTTTCCACATGAAGCGATACAGCTTCTAAATCTATTTGCAGTAGCAAGTACCAGACAAATGAAGTTACTGTACCTGAGTAATTTCGCTAGTGCTCAAACTGACATCACAATAACAGTGGAGTCGAATATGGCCACGGATTTCATAAAAATGTCCGTTTAAATTATAAGCGGCAGAAACTACAGGAAGCTCTTGAAATAGTACAGAAAGTTCAAAGTTAAATCCGAACATCAAATTATACGCAACTGGCAATGAGCCCCAAGGTGGAGCGAACCGGTGTTGCGGTGTCAGAGAGTTTTCAGCAGCCTCATAGGGAGGTTGTGTTGTGTCGAGAAACGTTACCTCAATATCTCGAATATTGTGCTAATTGAAAAAAAAACTGTCCAGCTGTAACCCCCTTTCGGTGTCTAGCTGCCATGCCACCCGAGGGAAGCACGAGGTCTGGGATAATGTCAGGTCGCCCAAGCCTAGACAGGGGAAGTCGAGAGGCAGAGGTCGGGTTCGAACCACGGACCTTTCGGTCAGTAAATTCGCGCTCTAACCACTTGAGCCATCTCGCCCCCGCTAATTGAAACATCAGGCGGTCTTTGCGCAGCATACTTGGCTGAGGAATATCACACACAACAGATTCAGTTGGGATTCGCTTGACTCTCTCTCGTTAACACCGATGCAATTTGCCACTAAGGTATTTCGCCACTTGCGCACAATTTGGTGTTCAAATGGAACACAAATTTAGTGGGAATCATGGAACTACGCCTAGCTGATAAGCTCGGAGAACGGGGAAAACGGCATTGGGCTGCACTACAAGCTGTGTAGTGTTACGTCGAGAAAAAAGGTACAGAATGATGTGAATTGTTCTTCTGGAGATGTCAGAATTACAGGTGCGGCGGACTTAAATTCTCTTAATCGGGTGGAAAACATGGAAAAAACTGACTTGCCTCCTGGAAGAAACGTGGAGCCAGTCCTTTGGGTTTGTTCTCGTGAACAGGAACCAACTTCCACGTTAGGCCATCGGCTTGAAAAACCTGAGCAACAGAATTAGAAACACAACAACTGTCGGCCGGAATTCTAAGGATTAATAGATTTCCTCCAAAACCCACAAGCAAAGTTGCATTAAAGGACTGACGAGGCGAACAAACACAGAAAACAAATAACCAATAAAACGGTGCATAACACTGGCAATCTGGCCTTGAACGGGCCCGAGAAACAATGTTTTTCATGTAAAAAGAACGTTTCCAAAATAACTATTGCACAAACCTGGAACGACTACGGGATGTTATCCACCCGTGATGTTTTGATCACCAATTTTTTGGACCAAGCAAGTAGAAAGTCCTAAGACTGAGAAGCTCTGCGGGTGAGTCGATAGCCCGTAGCTGAATAAGCAAATATGGTAAAAGCGACGCTTAAACCGTTACACCGAGGAACAGTAAACCATTTGGAACAGTGATTAAACTTCCAAAGCTAAGTCTTGAATGAAATGACAGAATGACTCATTTTTTTACGCTTAAACAGGTTCTTAGCAAACGCACACATCTTTTTCGACAAGCTTAGACTACACATCAATACATCTGTAATTTCCTAAAAAATTTGCCAACTTAAGTTTATGTAGGTTGCATATAAACGCTTTTTAAAGCAGACAGAATGACAGAGTGAAAAACCCATCCGAACGCTCTCTGTAGATTTATGAGTTCACCGGTGCGAAATTCACCAGAGCACTCTTTAAGTTCATGTCACATTGGGAATGCATCTACTCCCCTACAAATAAAACCAAAACGAACGCCTACAGCAGAAAATCTATCCCACCGGTTCTTTGTATTCCAACAGCATCACCCATTGAAAATTCACATAGCTGAAACGCCCACTCAGCGGGTTGTTCGGATAACGATCGACAGCCAGAAAACCAAGATACTCTGATCCAATGGTACGGTCAAGATTATCTGCTGGATTCCCTTGCTCAGAACTGTTTAACTTCTGCTAAGAGGAAACTGTTGCCCCGCCATCAATTGTGACAGCGTCAATTTCTCCAAGATCAAGTGCCAGGAAATCTATATTCAGTTTCCTGATGGTGACGATGAGTTCCGATAAAGTTGCAGTCCCATCGTGTAGCTTGCGAATGCTTGCGGTGCCATAAGCTGCTGCGCAGCTTTCCTACGGTCGACCCTTCAATTAGCACATACCACTGGGGTGAAACCTGATACAGCTAAATGAGATCATCGTTGTTATTTACAACTTTTGTTTTAAGGTGTTTAAAAAACTGACAAGCTAGTAAAGGTACGTACTTTTGAAGAATCCGCGTCTGCTGTATGACGGGGTGACCACATTTGTTGGAATTGGACTCGTATTTCTGCGAACGTCTCGATCAACACGGCAATGAACACATTCTGAAATAACGGAAAACTAGTAAACTGAGAGATAGAGCAGTCTGCTTGTCAACTACAGGAGGACGTCGAAGAAGCGAAGCCTAAAGCTGGGCAACCCAACTGTATTCAATCTAACCGTGAAGTTTGTTGGCTAGAAACGAACAAACCGAAAAACAACCGATAAATCCCCAGAAGCTAATCGAGCTGAAGGTTCAGATGTTGCAGTGAACGTCGTAACAGTTGATTCATTGTTTGTCTTAAAGAATTTCGCCAGGGTATAAAACGCTTTAAATAAAGCAAAGAAAATTCTTAAACTGAGTTACTGTCATCTTCGGTTTCGCTTAATTTGCAGGTTAGGAACATGCATAATTGCCATTAAACTTTACGGAATAGACTCATTGGTTAATTTATTCACAAACTGTAATTGTGGGGTCCAGAGGCAGGGTACAGCTGTTCCATTCCCTTTGGCAATTATCAGTAGCATACGTCTAATAAGTCCCTAGAAATTCAAACCCGCGATCTACCGGTTAGTAGTTGAACACGGTGAAAATCGGCTGATCAGGAATGTGGCCAATTCGCACTTAGAGGAGATACTCAGTCCTCCATCCTTAAATCATGCAGATTCATTCCACGTAGTTTGGTATTGACTGACTAACGAAATTACGACGCCCTCCTAGGGCTGCGTCAGATGCGTGTTTTTTGCGCCTTCCAATAAGGATAAAACTAACTCCGGCGTTTTGGCATAAGTCAACAAAGCCCTAGAAAACGAAATTCAAGACTGAAACTTGTAAACCTCCTCAGTAGCAGATATGGGGACTGGTGCGGTACCATGTATGGATGACCAAACACAACTGGTAGGTTTGTTATCAGTGACCTCAACAGGTTATTAACTCATCAACCCCCAAGTGTTCTACTTTTTCTAGTGAGTTCCTGACCATTGAGATAACTGTTCAGGCGACAGATTAGGCGCACACATCTTATCGTATATTATCTAATAAAGGTCTTGAGATGCTGTGGCAATTTCGGTACAGATTTGCATTACCAGGACAGACTAAACCGGAGAATCCATGGCCTAGGCTAAAAAACTGAGGCATAAATAATTGGAAAAGGCGTAGCGCATCTACATCGTTACTCTCTTATAAAACGACAAGCACCAGAAAAAATGTGGAGAAAAAAACAATAGTTTGCTTTCTGTGAGCAACCAGAAGCTCGTACTTACCTTCACTAGCCACGCAACGAAGAAAATCATTGACAGAAAATAAATTACTCCTTTCCATGGGGCCAGACAATCCATCGCACGATACATGATGAACACCCAACCTTCTTGTGATGCCGCCTGGTAAACAGTGAAGATGCTGATGTCTGTGAAGATGACAGAAAGAAAAATTTTATCTCCTTATGGTGTTTTTTGGAGAGCACGACCAAACCGAAAGATACTGACTGCCTTGGAGTAAGTACGAAACTGGCGCCATGCAACCGCAAGTTTGGAGGAAAACAACTAAGGGCAAGTTTGCGAGTGTGCCAGCACCAACAAGAAACATCACAAACGAGAGATTCAGCTGGGTTCCAGATGAGTCTCTCGCAAAACCAAATTTGTTTGCAAATGAGTGTAGTTCGCTACGAAAACATACTGTTTTGTATCGTTCAAAATCTGCAGTTAACCGATAAAGCCAGAAGTAGTAAACATGGAGCGCGGACAGAGACAACCCAAAATTAGAAGTCCCCGTTTTCCACAGATCAATGTCGGAACGGGAGTCAGTGACAAAAACCGAAGTTAGAACGAAGTGGTAGCCAAGTCGAAGTAAGGACAAAACTGTCATTATTGGGTCATATGTGCGGACCGAAATTCGCTTCTAATTAAGATTTGGTCTTTTATGGGCGGAAATCATGTTCCGGAAAGTGTCCGATTATACACACAATTGACTCTACCACTGAAGGTGCCCACCACTACGAGCTGCGATACAAAAACTATACTGGTAAGTCTTCCTTTCGATTATTGCCGAACAAAATAGATCTTCAAAATGAAATGAGTAGCCAGGCAAGTGCTAATGGTAAAAAACATGCGAAACTAGTTAAATTATTGTTAGATATCGGCATGTATATATTTCTTTGAAAATGCTGAATCCTTCTAAGCGTAATTTTAAGGGGATTTGCCTTCGACAACGCTCTCCATTCTCAAGAACCATCAAATCCTATTAGCCTTTATATCAACATGTGTGTTCTATCAGAAAAGATTGATCTTCTAAATGGTATTGGCCATGGGGATAGAATCAAAAACTGAAAACATATCAAAATCCCATAAGAAACAGTAAAGCATAACTAGAAGTCAACTTGAACCGTAGGAAGATTATCCACCAAAATTACGTAAGTTGTCGACATTTCCGCAAATTCAAAACAGAAAGCTCGCAAGGAATCCGCTCAATAGTCTAGCAATGGTTACGGTGAGTGTAAATACTACTAAAAAGGTATCGAAAGGTATCCCACAAATCGTAATCCATGAAACCTGTACAGGGGTCGATTATTTGAAGGTACCCACGATAAATTGGACCCAGTTTGTCCAAAACGAAACCCAAATGTTTACTCCTCGGACCACTCAGGTCCATAATTCATGCTGCTTTCCTTTTAATCACTCCCTATGCTATCGTGAAACACGAACACGTGGCATAGGCCAATTATATCAGCTTTCAAGTTCGTCCGTTGCACTGCTTGCTAGCTTCATAGTCGAAATCCTCCGCTGTATTGTACCATGAAGTTTGTTGTACAAAGGCTAGAGATAGATATTTGAGCAAAGGCCAGATTGTGCCGGGACCTAAATCGTAACAAACTCCCAAGTAGGCAGTTGGTCTTCCCGCAGGTTACAACTGGACTGAGGTATGTATGTTAACGCCCTCGTAGGGAGTTGGGTTCTTAACGAATCAAAATCTGGCACAATTATGAGCGAGAAAGAGTTCGTAAATAACTTACGAAAACTCTCGAATCCAGCGTAACCTCCATCATCTTCGATCGATGTCACGATACGGACACATTTCATATCACGAGGGCACTGTTTGTCTGCGTCCTTACGATCCCCCGTCGGATCACAGTAGGCATCAGGAATAGCAAGATCACGTTTCGTGATATTACTATGGAAAAAAAACAGGAAGAGGGTACCTGTTTAAGAGAAACCATCACCAACTAATTTGTGCGTACACGCAGCTTTGTAGTTAGACCAACAAATAAATAGACGTAATAAATTGTTTGTAACCATTCGTCAAGGATACAAGACAAACATCTATGGGCTGGGCATACTGCAACAAACAATGGAACACTGACCCACAGGTTTAAAGAAAGACGCGAATAGGGAAAATGCTAGGATAACTAATATTTCCCATCCTCATTTCCCGTTTATTCAAAGCCGGCTACCCTATACAGAACGGTATGGTTTCAGTGAACTCGAAATGCTTCAGGCTCTACTTGGGTGCCAGAGTAACCAGTGCTGTATTGGGGCCAAGCAGACGAAATACTTTTCGATGCATCTGCATAACCACGTCTCGATTTCTTCCGCTGCTTGATACCAAACGTCTATCTCATAAGCGTGATATCATTTGTTTGTGCGACTAAAATGCACATGCAAAAATCTCAAGGATAGCCGGCAATCTCCCAAAATTTGCTGCATAGAACGGTTGCACTGGTTCCCAGTCTGTCGTGCGGTCCAGCGGAAGATGCGAATAAGCTGCCTGAAACAGTCTACCACAGATGTAGGCTGGTGCATGTTAGCAAATAACCTACTTCTCAGAGCCAGTTCGCAAGTACTGCATGTGACCATGTATTTGTAACACCACTAGCCAAGTCCCAGGACAGGCGATCTTGGACATTTAGAGTTTGCTGAATAAAAGTTTGCTCAGATGAATGAGAATATCATGTGTTAGACAGTTTCCAGTTACTAACAATGGTTCACAGCATACTTTCAAAACATAAATAATCGAAGGCATGTGCACTCGTGTGACAGTTAAAACGAGATCTTAGGTTGGAGATATCTTACGATAAAAAGAATTCTCCACAAGAAAGAACTCGATAGGTGATATTTTAGCTCCAGTGATGCCGAGCAACCGTACACAAGCTGCAGCACTAATAAGAATGTACTGTCGAGATAAACGGGTCATCATAATAAACTGTTTTCCTTGACACAACGAATTTTACGCCGATGTCGCTCACTAATCAGAGACAGTCCTTGAAACTTAAAGATAATGGGCGTATTTTGCATATCTCCACATTGTTGATCGTTTGAGTTTCATGCCACATGTGCATCCCAGGAGGCGCTGGGCTTTTGCATCGAAAATAAGTTAGGTGGCCTTCAGTTAGTCGTGTGTCATAGAGGATGAGGAATTGTGAGAGAAAATAAGGTACAAAGATACAAAGGATGCAGAAATATTAAATAAGCTATAAGAAATGGGCAACTTTGTAGACTCTTCGGAATGCATGTTCAATGTGCTTACATTTTTATATGTACCAAACTACTTTAATCATTTAAGTGAGACACTTGGTGAATCAGAAGCAGGAATGTATCTCCAGATGCAAGCACTTTTTACTTTCTCAGCCGAAAAAGTAAAACCAGTAGTTAATATATAATAATATAGTTAATATATATATGAATATGTATATATATCCAACAATAAACCTTTATGTATCTCCGTCGAATGTCTGCGAGACCTCACTCTATCACAACGCTTGTGATAGAACAATGACTGACAGTCATTGTTCATGATAGTTGGTGACAGATAAACTGGTGGCATTGTCATGGGACCAAGGGTGGCTGATATTTTTTCTGGAAACAGTTGAGAGGTATTATTGATGATACCACTAGTCGATACTCTACATTCGATATGTATACGATCTCCTTCTTATCTCCAAAGCTGAAAATTTTGAAGCTTGTGTCAAGCGTCCGATCTCCGTCCACTCAAATCTCCGTCTCTCACATGAGCAAAAAGGATGTTGTCCTACCTGCCAGATGTCCGGACAGACCTAATGGGCGCAGCGTACATCAGAAATTCACTTGGACAGGATAGTAACTAGATTTCACCAGTTTTTGCACCGGTCACATGAAAGTGTGGGTTGGTAAGTTGTCTATTTTACAGTGTACGTGAAATATATGCAACCGGCCAATGAAGACAGCCCTTAACTACCAAAAGGACTTACAAAAGTGCACAACCGGCCCCAAACCTAAATGATCTCAGCTTACTGCAATAGAAGGGATTTCTATCTAACATCAAAGTTCAAAGATCACGATGCGAACGATCTTACTTAAAATTTGAAGACTGCATAAGTACGCTTAGTATACACGAATGTATCTGATTAACCTATCCCTCATACTGTTTATCAATTAGTTCACTTGAAGCAGCGGTGACCAGCATACCGACAGGACGAACAGCATCCTGTCCAAGCGGGTAGCGAACTACATGCCCAAGTGCGTAATGCGCAGAATAACGACCTTACGGCAGACACACATTCGAAACCTGGTGTCGTCAACTGCGAAACACCTCTGGAGCAAAGGTCACAGTGTTGACTCCACAATACCGTTCATTTTGTCACTGAGTCAACAGAATCCCAATTTGCGCGCTTCTATGGAGTAGTGCTGATAAAGAAGGCTAGCCCACTTTGTACGCACAGAAACAGATGAATCAGACTCTGGACCGTTCGGGATTGACTTAACACACTCCCCTCAAAAGTCATGTGCGGATATTTTTCAGTTTATGCGTTGTAGTATGAACTGACTTATTGTTACGTTTTTAGTTCACAGAAGTAAAGGAATCGATTGCATCGTGAGATTTATATCGTCTTGATGTTCTATTCAAATGGATCAAGTGGATTCAGTCTTGCAAAAAATCGGTTGCGAACAGCAGATGTTAGACCTTAGAATATAAATAACATTCCTGTTTCTGAGAAAAAAATGGATGAGAAAAGGGTATCCTCACAAGCTGACATTACACCGGATAGCATTATGTCCACACATGTCGGAGCGACCATTAGTTAACATTTCTTGTGTGGACGACTGGGACCACGTGCTCTCTGGATCAGAATTCAGAGTAAAGAACACGGTTGTCGGTCTTGTGATTTTCCCCTGTTAACAGCTTGAAAATAACGGGGAGAACACGCGACAGAGATAAGACACCGAAATTGGCGTTCGAACACTTTGAAGGCTTAATGCGAAGAACTTGAATTAAAAAAATAGCATAATTTTTCAGGAGGAAACCATTCCCAGGAGGGCACTCCCCAATATCCTTTATCTCTCAGCCAGCATTAGGTGAAACCTCTCAAAGGAGGAACGAAACTGCGCCTTTCCAAGTGGTGTCTTCATTTGTGTAGAAGTACTGTATTTTGAGCAAACAATTTTATGTTTTAATGATGAAGACTGAAAGAAAAAACATTACATCTGCGATGAAAGATGTAATTAGAACTGTAGCAATTTTTCGATCGCCTTAGAGACACAAAAGCCACTGAAGGTGAGTAAGAAAAAGGGTTAGGAACCACTGTCCAACTGTGCTTATTGACTAAAAGTTCTTCGGATGAAACAATGTGGCTGCCCCGGTCATGTTCATCCGAGTTAAAACTTCTCGTTTTCCCACACCAAGACTGTGTAAGCTCAAACATCGGATTACTTGGCTGGGCTAAATTAAATATCTCGAGAAGCAGCCTCGGAACGGCTTGACTGAGACGGCGACGTCATCATGTGCGACATGTTGCACATCCGCAAAATATACCAAACAGGGAGCAAAGTGCAACGGCAGTCAAGTATTTTGTAGCGCAAAGCGAACAGACTGCTTAACCAACCTTTCGTTGGCGGTTTTGACCACACAGTGATAGTTCAGATTATCGCCGAAGAACTGGACACCCAGAAATCCGTACAACGACATGAAGAATAGTAGGAACATTGTTACGTTGTATGTTTGGTGAGTTGAACGTCTGCAAATGCGGGAAAAAACGAGGTCATAATTAGTTGATAGGCATAAATTTCATGTGGCTGACACATACAGAGATAGTAAACCTGACGTAGCTTCATGCACGGAAAATGTGAGGCGACAAAGCGGGTGAATACGGTTAGGAACCGAGATGCTTGTCACACTGATACGAAAGCGCAGGTAGATTGAGAGTTTGATCTCGTTAGCTTCAGCACTACATACTCTGGGGTGGGGAAACCATTGGGAAGCATTATTCATATTCATTACACATTCTTAGTATCGTTCAACCGCAGCGGTACAGTGACTTGCTGCGTAGTAAACTCTGATTCAGTATGGTGAATGTAACAGTTATCACAAGAGAAAGATGTTGGAAATTTGTGTTTTGTCGACTCTGGCAAGACTGTGTAAGGCTAGTGTAAAATTTTAGATTAGCGACTATTAAGGTACTAGGATTACTGGTGAAAATCAATCTTCACACATGAAGGGATTGAATTCTTCCAAAAGGATTGTCCTCAAAAGCTTCATCATTGGCGTCGACATCAACATTATCCTCTTCATCATCATCTTCTCCAACAATATCATCTTCATTAAAACAATAAAACCGTAGTGAACCTTGGTGCTTAGCTGCAAGGAGAAACCGCCTTGACAAAGGGAGGAGGAAGGTGAAGATTTAGTTCAGAGAAACCTTGTATCATTAGAAGCCCAGTGTGCATTTTTCGAGGGTAGTTCATTCGTGTATAGCACTTCTACGATCAGAAGAGTGCAGTTTTTCGCAATGACCCCCCACCTTTCACTTGGTTTGTAAACAAGTAGTCCGTCGAAGATGCTGGAAGCACCTTCACACGCACCAATGGATTTTGATAAACATAAATAACATAAGAAAATCTAATTTTTACGGGCGGCGAACCTCTGAAAGTGCTTAGCGTCAATCCATTGCAACGAGCTCACTGGTATCAGAAGAACTTCCGCCGCAACTGGAACTTCATTGTGACGGCTTTCCTCACGGCTCAGAATATCCTTATTGTAGCTATGTCAAACCTTAAACTGCGTAACGTGTTTCACGTGGCGCAGTCACGGTAGAAATTATAAGAGAAGACAGATACGCATTGGACAGATGGTCTAACCGGCTGGTTGCGTCACTGGTGGGGCAGCGCGTTGAATTCGAAAGGAGGATTGGGGTGATTTATTGCGAATTGTGATCGGATCCGGAAAACCTCAATCACATGGGCATTTCTGTTCTTTTTTAGAACTCGTCCGGACCTTTTCACACATTTTCCCAAAACATATAGACAAAGTCGAACCCATAGTCTGGGAGACATCAAGTCCGTCGTGGGGATCGGGGACCAGTCAGACGAAACACCTTGACTAGCCATTGGCTGTGAGATTATTGTCTGAATAAGTCAACAGCTAGTTAGAAGCAAGTTCTACATCCAGAAGGGTTGGAACATTTACAGTTGGACAACAGCACTACTGCGCAGCCATGTCGGTCAGGTCGGTCAGTAATTTGCCTTGTTTTTGAATCTGGTCCATGGTGGCATAGTTGCCAGAGCTACGAAGTTAGCTTTCCAGCGCCTGTATGCTGGTTTTTCTCCATAACAGGGCTGTAAGAAAAGTGCGCCTATGATTTGGACAATCCCCTGCATTACGAACTATACGACAAGATCATTCGTCCATCATGGACCGGGTTCTTCTCCTGAACGCCATGTGAGCTGTCTTGGTATAAGTGACTTAAATAGATGCAGTTAATAATCAGGAGACAAAGATGGTCGTATACGAGAGGCTTCCAAACATTTTCTCTGGCAGAGGGGATAAACGTAGTGACTCTAATGTTTCCAAACGATCTAGTACCGCATCCGAGCCAGATTTTACTAGGGGTCGTGATTGCCCGTTATCTTTAAGGATAACGTCGCATCTGATCGGAACACTGGACACTTGGTAGCTTCCTAGTCGAATACATATCATTTGCAGCAATTTGTGACTGCTCCAGCAGTTTGAGTTGTTGGTTACCACAACACGAACATGTTCAGCCGTAAGGCCGAATTACACAGATTGATGGTATTAGCTTTAATTCAACACTCACCACCTATGTGTGGAGATAAACGTGGGAGGCTGGGTGAAGCTTAAGGACCAGAAGTTATGAGGGGGTGTAGTGCGCGTTCGAAATGGCGCTTGTCCACGAAATCTCCGCTTGAGACCACTTAGTTGGTGTGGATCGAAAATCCCTCGGACGTTTTGGTAACTCAACTACAACTAAATCGCCGACTCCTACCATTCACTAACTGGACCCAACCTCTTTGTCCGTGCCACTGCCACTCTGCCTGTGTCGATTTTATTGACTAACGAATCATGTGTGCTGTCCCACAGAGGCAAAAAAGGTGAGGTTCGTTGCCCGGTTGTATAATGTTCCATTTAATAGCATTGCACTGAACGGATTATTTCAAGTGTTGTTTTGTCGACACCGTTAAGAACGCACGTCAACTAGCAGCCAGATCAGATACGTTACAATTATGGTTGCTGTGGCAGTTTTGCGCACTGTTGGGTGAGGTGAAAGCCCACTGACGCGCACGTCTGTAGTGGATGGACTTCTACTGAGCCAATCTAACTGTATCGTGAGCAGTGTTCTTGACTGATCAGTCCAGAACACACAGACTGTTGGTGTACTCAGTAGGCTTGTAATCATGGGTGACCGGTAAAATCCATAGGTGATATGGAGAAAAGTGAAGGACGAAAAAACTACATTCAACAACTTCTGATAAAAAGAGATACTAGAATGAATGACCATTCGTGTGAAACAACAACCAGGAGGCCGTGGATTCTGCCTTAGTGAGGGCCAAATGCAGTTATCGGGGACTACAGTATATAGTACTGTCTAAAAGGTTTACACAAGGGGAAAACGGTACAACTATTGTCCATTTGCTAGGCATTTGTAACTCACTGGAATATAGCCTTTACGCGGGCTTTTGGCAGTTGCAATCGTAGTACTGCACGAAACACGCGAATAAGGATAAGGGGACGTGGGCACCGAATGATGGCTAAACTTCCATACTTCCTCCAGAAATCCTCGCTGACATGACAGCTCATCTGACCAGCAGGGCACTGCATTGTGATGTAGAATTCAACGCCCTGCAATCCCAGGGACGCGTAAATACAAAGAAGCATGGTCGCATCGAAGCAATTCCAAAACCGTTGAAAGTAGGATTTCTTTCGTTTGGCGTCGTGACCGCCTCCAGCGACCTCGAACGATAGAAGTTGGCAAACAATAAGCTAATAATCAGCTAAATTTTTCACTGCAACGGAATAGCAACCCGCAGTTTGTGATGAGAGGCAAGAAGAACTTTCAAAGAGCTACACGAATTATTATCACCCAAAGGCATGCCGGAAAAGAATCGAAATTAAAATGAAGTGTCGAAAACGAGACACCCAAATAAAAAATACTAACGAGGCTGCATGCAAAGCACAAGGTTCTCATGACGGGGGGCTTGAAAGCACTTCCTGTAGGTTAAGACCCAGTCTCTCAACTTGGGATGCGTTCCGTAAGCACACCGATCAAAGTATGAAACTCGTAAAACCAACACATTAGTGAGACTAGGCCATAGTCAAACAGGTAACGGGCTTTAGATATCAATTTCATGCCGCCGATGATCAGTGCAAGTGATGGCAAAATGAACTCCAACAGGGCTAATTATCCTAATTCATAGTTCTCATCAAAGAATTTTCCGCTTCGTTTATGGAGTACTCTCAGGGCTGGAGTATTCAACTGATCTAACGTACTCATGTCGCATTCATAGAATCAGGGTCGGCGGCAATATTTCATTCATGGAAAGTTCTTTACCCATCCCTCTCTTCAACTGAGTGGGAAAACATGCATTCAGCATCCTATCTAAAAAGCGAGTTCATTCAGTACAGCATCGATGTAAACGATTCTGCTTTGTCTAATTAATTTCCCAAATAGCTGGTGGAAGTCCAAAAATGAGGCTTCCAAACGTCTGGCTCGCGAAAGAGTTACGGAAAACGTGTATACATACACGCTTACTTTCCTCTATACACTTTTAAAGACTGTGTAAACTTAGAAGGGACCAAATCAGATTCAGTCGCTGAGCAACGATCGCTGCAACGATCTAGCCTACTTTCGACGTCTGGAGTCTCCGTATAAATCGTCTCCATTATGTTTTTGACGGAAAACAAAACAGAAACTGAGTAACAAATAGTTATATCATCAATTCTGGTGATTGACAGACGTTGCAAGGAAAAGCTGGTTAGCAGATTGGAGGCATGTTACTCACAACATGAAAAACGTCAGTGAAAAAATTTGTTCAACTATTGTTTCCAGATTAATGGGTCAAACCTGAACAAAAGCACAAACTGTTTGCACAACACCGTTTGAGTTTGTCTGTCAACATGTGCTGAGTGTCAAAGAAGGTGAGGGACTACGTGCAAACAAAAATAACTGAAACAAACGATAAGAACAAAAAAATTAAACTGAAAAGAGGGTGACAGAAATGAAACGTTCCAAATGTTTACCTTTGAAGCAATTTGGGTCCGGATCAATTGATTTAAATTCTGTTTGGATTCGAGTATATGCATGTATATACGTATAATGATCATGAGGATGGTAAGGGTAAAACACTTCGTCTAACAGGATGTTAGGCAACAAAAATTCGGAGCGACTGTGGGGTATCGATCGCAAAATTCATGCAAAAAATCATAGGCTATGCGAAATTGTACCAGTCCTCCACCGAATCCGACTGAAAAATCCAACACAAGGATTTACAACAAGTTATTCTAAATCAGACAACCCAATGGCCATTTGTCTTGCTGACTGAAAACTATCAGCCAAATACGCGCGTAATTATTTGAAGGCGCGCATGTGGGACACCCATTCCATTCGTCGTGTTTCGGTCGAATACTGCGCTGTGGCACCTGGTGATAGGAATAGTTAAATCGATGCGCTGAGCAGGTGCCAATCCAGTGAAGACGACCGAAGCTTATTTTCTGGTGACTACCGAGTAACCACAATTTAGCTGCGGGTCTTTTTACCCAGAAGTCGGACAACCGTAAGGTCTGTCATTCGCCACACCGATTGTGTACAAGTTTCTACAGTAGAAGAATATTAACTACTGTTTTTATACAGGAAACTACTCACAAGGTTTTTGAAAATTCTTCGGCAACCAAAGTGATTTGCAAATGAGTGTATTTGTCGAAATCAGTTCAATTTGGGTTTGAGTAGAACATAAGGTTGACGGAAACTCGGGGACTGCGCCTACCTGATGAACCCCAAGACGGACAAAACCGGTCGTGGGCTGTCGAATAGTTTTCAGCAACCTTGTGAGTAGTTTCCTGTATGAAAATATACTGCGATATCTCGAATATCGTACCAACTGAAACATGAAACGGCTTGTGTGCAGCACATTCAGTTGAAGAACATCATAAACGAGAGATTCACCTGTCTCCCGTGACAATCAAATTGATCTGCAAATGAGTGTATTTGTCGAAAGTAACTACTGTTGTTTATCGGATCAAAAGGTATCGACTCCATAACTGTGAAAGATTTTCCGCCTCGCACTGATCATTAGAATTTTCGGTTATTTTTAATTTGTATAAGCCGTTACCGGCTTGCTTACAAGACCCATTTAATCTGCCTTGCTGATATGTTTTCCAAAATAAGCGTTATCTGTGAAGTCTCATCACAAAGAACCCTTTGGGCTACGGTTCCCATTTAAAAGAAATCATTTGCACATATTTCTTGGACAACTTCAACTAAAACGCCTATGTAAGAAGATATACCGAGTGAACGCTGTCTCAAATTGTCGTCGAAAGTGGGCGGCACAATTGAATGAAGCCAGCGAGCGCTTCTTGTTCCATGAGCCTCAAACTCAGGCGGTTCATCCGAATGTTTTTGTACTCCAAATTCAATGTTCATGATCTCAAGCTGACCAAGGACTGGCTGTACTAGAGCATATCAATCAAGTGAATCGGATTAGCCTAGCTATCTGGCCGGCACAACTAATATTTAAGTTGCTTGAAGTTGGCATCAAAAATGAAGCTGCCAATATCCATTTCATGCAAAGACACCATAGCTACTGTGGTAATAAGGTTCAGTGAAAATCGTCTCCTTTTCTCAGTTACCATAGTGTAGTTGATATCCAATGTAGATCAGTAATAACCTTGAAAAGGACCACAAAAGACTAGTCCAAAATAACCAACTTAATCTTCGGGGAACTGACAGTAACAAGATCTATGGGAAACCGAACGTTGCCAACCGACATACTTTCACACATCCTCGGCCATTTCATTCGGCTTCGTCAAGTATTTTAAGCGAGTCAAGGAGCTACTTAAAAATTTACTCTCCTTCCTATACGTTATCATTGTATCGAACCCATCATGTTGTACCAATGGGAACACAAGTTACAGAACTGGATGCGGTAACACTGCTACTCGACTCTCGTTAACATAAGTTCACAGCGGTCTCGTCATTTACATTGGTACAGTCTCTGCAGGCCAGTGATAACAGTGTGGCTATTTGATGAATTCAACCCGTAAAGTAAGCATCTGGATCGGCTTTGCCTTCAAAAATCGATTTATTGTTTTACCGAGGCCACTTTTAATGTGAAACCTCCAGGCGTTTTACAAAATCTGTGGTTGTGTTTTTTGTACATAATGCGATAATTTATGTACCTGAAACCACCTAAGTTTCTCTTCTTCTTGAGAATATCATTCAAAACAAATGGGGGTCAAAATGCCCTATGCTGGGGACTAATTTGCATACAAACTCGCCGACTGCGATGAATCCAATAGTTATACAATAAATCCTGCAACACAGCAAGTCCTTTGGGATCGGACGAAGCCGCTGGGTGCTATGAAATCTTTGCGTCTAAGAAATATCCAACATGTGGTCCTCCTGTAGGTTGTCGTTCAGCCGTAGAAACCTTTCGGTGTCTAGGTGCCATACCAACGGAAGAAGGCACAAGGGCTGAGATACTGCCGGGTTGCTCAAGCCTAGACATGAGCAGTCGAGATGCTCAGGTTGGGTTCGAACCACGGACTTCCGGTCCGTCAGCTGGTGCTATAACCACTGAGCCATCTCGAGCTCTCTTGTATGCGAACCTTTCATTTTCACCTTCACACGTTTAAAAGTCTCTTGAAAAGCATCACTGCAAGCGTCGCTATACGCTCCGTTAATAGGCATCGAGTACTCTTGGCGAAACTAATGGTTACTGTATTACAAACCGATAAAGTATCAAGTAGAAATTGCCTTGAGAAATAAGACCAGCTGCGTGTGTACAAATGAATATTCTATCTGAATCAATGTACGTATGTAGCAGTCCATGTATGTATCAATGTATACGTATCATATCAGTAAAGCATAAATTGGATATTTATATTTCGTTTGAAAAGTTTATATGCGACGGTTATATAAAACGCGAGTTGTGGGAGCGGAATTGGCGTAGATAATGGTTCAACAAGTTCTTACTATCCTATTTACACTGGAAACAGACCTGAAGCACATTTCGGAACCACTGTGAACGCAAACTCCGTTAAGAAATGGAAACAAACACGACATTTGAGAAAACCAACTGTTATTGACGTGAAGTATTGGGCTTTCTGCTAAATAATAATATGGTTCTCCTAGTCAAAGCAGTTTGTTTTCAGAGAAAATATGGTCTTGAATATAAACCAATATAGTGGCAGTACGGACTCAACAGTCTTACTTCGGCCTGGGTAAGATTACTCTGTTATCTGACTCTAAAGCGGAAAAGCACTGGAGTTGGCTTTCGGTCTTATGAGGGATCAACATTATTATGTATCCTTCGGCGTCGAGGAAGCCAAACTCCGGATACGCTGCGGGCATGCTACCTTTGTTCAGCCATCGCATGCATGATGCATCTAAGGTGTCACGCCTGGCGATATGAAGATTTTAACGCTGGGGCAATGTGATTCGTTTGCTTAACATTTCAACCAACGGTACGTAACTCTCCGGGTTTTGTTGATCGATCAAACCGCCCATCCGGATTTCATGCTATGTAGTATTACTAAGCTCTAATAAATGTTGTCCCCAGGTTTGCAAGTGCGCTGGTTGTCCAACTTAAGCTACTGAGAAAAACATACTCCGGCTCAGCTCTCTGCTTTATCGAAGAAACCAGCAGGGTGAAACATTCTCTTTCCACCGGTAGTCGGTTCGAATAGTATGTACGTCCCCCCACCCCCAAAAAGTGATTTGAAGAGTTTCAAACTTTCTCGCTCAGTTTTAGTATTATGGCCAAGAACTGAGCCAAAACCTTTTACACGAAGACCCTTGTGAAGCTTCAGCTCGCAGTATGTGGCATAAGCTGTCAAATGATCCTTAACTCGAAACTCACTTGGTGTGAACACGTCAATAACTAGCCAATACTAGCCTTCTTACTGGGGTGTTCACCGCAATGAACGAAACCAAAAACATCACCCTCAAAAGATACAAGTTGCATACCTGTGTTGGCTGGTAAGATAAGTAAATTCTCCAAAAACAAGCAGGCAAAAATGAAAAGTACCTGATGAAATGAATATCAATTTACCTGACTTGTTGTAGAAACGAACAACCCTTCGATGAACATTTTGCTCACCATCTCTACGGTGAACACCAAAGCGACGGCACAGTCCAATACGAGGGTAACATACATGAGGCTGGGTACTTCTTTGAAAGTGGCAGGGGTGTTCATACTGACTGAGATCAGGCTAACGAGTGCAGCGACACGCATAATAATCCTGAAGAAAGCAAAATTCCCATGTGAGAAAAAGCACTTCACTGCCACATCAATAATTGAAAGAAACAAACAGTACAAAGCAGCCGTCCCAACACTTTTCTAAAAGGATTTCATGAAAAAGGGTCCGAACTTAGATGTCAGTGCAAATCGCTTACTTTGCAACATAGTTCACTGAAACCCATATGTTGAAATCAGAGAAATACGGCTTGAACCCTCTTAAAGATGTGTAAAGGGCACTTTGGGTTAGACTCCCATTGTATGAAAAATGTGAAATAAAACTAGACAGTAAAACAGACCCAAATCTTCTTCGGATATATGTTGGTCCTTTTGAAAGCTGTTAAGCCACTACTACAGATACAAAAACAGGTCAAATCCATTTTACACGAAGATGCCCTAAATTTCCTGTTTTCTAATAAAACCGCAGGAACGAGGGCTGACAGACCTCTGCAACTTTTTTGATATATCCGAGCTGTGCACAAATACTCATATATCTAGCTCGACCTCCTTTTGTATCGTCTTTATGTGGGCTTATACATCTGAACTCGATTACGGACATACCCTGAGATGATGTTGCACATGATTTGCATTTCTGCAAAATTTCGAGAGGGAATAGAAAATCTATCCGTCTAAAAACGATATTATGGTTGTTTTGAGTGATCCATTTAAACCAGGACACTTACAGCACTTAATATTGGTTTGCAAAGCCCAAGACTAAACACAAGTTTGCTTAATTATAATACACAAAGTGAGAGGTTAGCAGAATACGTCCGGCCTGGTTGACGGATCATTATGAGGCACACAAAAAGCCGTTTTCATGTTCATGTAACTCCTGATTACTTCAGTTTGAATGAGATGCACCAGATTTCCAGTTTCTTATCACAACTGTGCAGAGCAATAGTATTTGATTTGTCACAGCTCCTCGGAGTTGCGCGAAGCCTATCATCAAACGGTCGCTGTTGCCTTGTTCCAGTGGTTAAGCCTGTCGTTTATATGTACTTAACAGAATGCACTTATTTGCCCATATTTGTGACTGGTCAGTTCAGCCTGGAACGCTGCGAAAAGTGTTTCTATTTTGTACTGGCAGTCCCACAATTGCCCGTTAGAAATAATAGAATTAAACTGATGATTGTCTTAAAAACAGGTAGTCAAGAACATCAACACCATGTTGCAATACCTTTTTTATGGGAGCCTTTACAGCTCAGAAATTCTTGGCCTTGATAAAGTGTTTCCTCTTGAGGTTGGCACATTATATGAATGCTTTTCTATGCTTTCAGTGTTTATTTGTGAGAAACCCGATGTTTCTTAATTGCTTTAGCTGCAACTAACACGACGGACTGAAATTTTGTACCTTGACTTCCAACAGAGTGAATACCGGTATCCATTATAGGCACAGCTTCGCCTATCGGCATCCGTAGGCTTCCGAAACCGCGGCTTACGACCCAGACTGTAATGTCCTTCCACTGCTATCCGGGATCCAAACCCCAAATCACTGTCGATAGGTTCCACGTAACATGCATACCATCATCTTTTTGCAATCGAACAAACAATGTTAAAACATATACCCCGTGCAGAATTGTTGTTGTTTTGACCCGCAATCAAGCGACAAAATCCTTGCATTGTGGGTGCGTCAATGTTTTCTCACCATGCCGGGAGTAAATGTACTACGTGACTAGAACAGGCAGACATATCAACTATCAGTCTCACTGTCTACTATTTATGGAATACTTGTATTGAATATGAGTGTCCTACTGTAGTCAGATGACGGCATCATATATAGTTTTTCTAAATGCTATCATACAACTGTTTTCTTTCCGAAGTCCCTTGGGTCGGGTTATTCAAATAAGCCTGCAGAAATAAGCTAAGAAAGTCTCGTCGGGTTCCGTAAAGTTGAATGAATATTATTTGATATGATATCCCCGTAAGAGACCGAAATCCATCCGTCAGATGATCGCCTCATCGTCTCCAAAGCGACAGTTCTTAAAAGACTGGGACACCAATACTAGGCTATTCGGAATAGCTTATTAAGTCTGTGGACCAAAACAGAGACGAACACTTTAAAAGCTCTGTGCGAAAAACCAGCTCCTTAAGTAGCCCTATTAAGAAGAACTGGTCTCTTTTATGTTAAGTAGCTCTAGTTTCCGGGCATTAAGGTTTGTTAGATAGGTCAAGGATATGATTCGGTACGACATCGACACGTCTGACTATGGGCATTACTCGTCCAAAATGGACGGTAGCACTCTTACTATGGTAAACTGTGGGTAACTGAGACACACATGAGTAGACTAACACAATGAACTCAGACAGTACATATCAGTCCCAATGTTCCAGGTCGTTGAATATAGTAACATATGTTCTTCCCAGACACAAACTACGTACGACAAAAAAACGATAAGTTTATGTGAAAGGCGCATCACAGAGTCATTATTGGAGAGGTTAATAAAGTTCGAAATTTTCCTCAGATGTTTCTTCTTTCATACAACCCCAAAACGACACCATGCCATTTAATCTCCAGCTCAATGAATTACAACTTGAAGGACCGGAAAGCCGGTTGCATTTCTGTTACGTATGGTCCACAGAGTGGTTTTCATCATGTAAAACAAAACACTGGGATACCCATAGGACACTCCCGTAAGGGTAGGTAAGTCATCGGGACTAAAAGCCTACGATCATGCCTGTCAAACTGTATAAACTCAGTGCGCCTTGCTAGTGCTAAACCGATAGTTACGAGGTGGCAATTTTTACCAGGCAATTATCCTAAGCAGAATGAAATAAAGCATGCGTTCCCTGTTTCGAACAAGGAAGCGTACACTGTGGAGCCAAAAACGGGTCATTGAACTGCTGGGTCGGTATCTCGCTGATTTGTGTTGAACAAAGCGGAGACAATAAGCACTCTTGCCTAACCTCAGTCGAAATGACAGAATGGTGTGTCTGGCATGATTAGCTGTGGCACTATGTATCCGGTGAGCACTCCGTCATCGGTAAAGCAGCCCCGCTAAATCTGTCGAATAATACAATAGCAGCACAGCCACACCAACTTCAATGAGGACGCTAGTGAAAGTTGGAGAGATCATCCAGTTAGGTTTATCGGCCTGGTCTTCTAACACAGCGGAAGAAAGTTGAATAAAATGTGAAGGAGTATTTTTTGTAGGTGAGGTGATAAAACAAAAGGTTGTAAAAAGGATCATTACCGTCATCGGTGACACAACATCAGTTTTTAACACAAATTCCTAGCTCCCATGCAACCATAATTGATTTGAAAACCTTATTTCGCAGAGAAGAACAAGTGCGAATGGAATTCGGAATTAATGAAAGCCCATCGCAATCATTACGAGGTGCCTACGCCTCCAGACACTCACTCAGACAATCTGGATAGAAACTGACGGTAACACCATTATTGTGGATTAGCAGCCGTATCTTGAAGCGTCTTCAACCGTGCACATGGGGAATCACACGGACTCACCCTAGAAGGAGAGTCATAACAACAACAGCCAGTCTTTACGTAATCTCCTTCATACTCCCCCCATGCCAGGTCAAAATAGGCCACCTCTTCTACCACTCTGAATTTGGCACAGAAAATAGCACTCTCCTCGGCGAACAATCATTTAGCATGCATAATGTATGGTACTAGACGCATTCTTCGATTAAGTGGCCAGTGCACAAACCAAATACCTGTTTTCTAATTGTGTTGTTGGGGCTTCGCTGGCACTGGCCCACAGGAACCACAGTTCTGAGACGATGGTCATCGGAGACCAGAAGACATCGAATTCGCATGATTGTGGTTCTTCAGACGGTCAGAACGTGAAATGATGTGGTGAAATTCTTGTGTCACAAATGACCGGGTTATAAAATCACCGTGAATATGTCAAAAGTGATGGAAAAAAGACGGTTTCTGTGGGATGGTTCGGGTTTCAACGATCTTGTCAACCACCCTAAGCTTTGCGCCTGTGAAGAATGTGCGAAAGCGCAAACAATCGACAGCTGAGTCACGTGGGCTAGGGTTGGCGCAACGTCCAACTTCGGGCGCTTCATGCACAGGACAATGGCCTAAAATGCATGACAAACTAAGCTTCAATGTGGGTCAAAAGGAGGGGTCCCACACGTATCTTAACGGTTTTAAGTGCTGGGAAAATGCCAACCAAAATTGATAGGATGCTTGACTACCAAAGAAGTGTGATTCAAGAGAAGCCTAGACTGGCGGTTATGGGTTTGCTTCAAGCAGTTCAACGTGTACTTAGGAACGTCTCCTGCCAGCGCCTCAAACCTCGCTCCATTTCTATTTATACAGATTTTGTGACGAGTACAAATCTGATACCTAGTAGGTCTAGAGAATAACGTCTGGAATCACTGGTTCCGGTACACTGTACTCTTACACACATGTGATACGGCATAACAGTCAATACAGCAGTTAAGCAGGTAGGGTACATGCGTCGTAGATACAAATAATATTACGTAAAACGGCAGTGTAGGGCTATTGACCATCCCAACAATATACGGCATTGGTTCCTAATAGAAATGTTCTAAAAACCGTCAAGCTACTCACCGTAAGATTTAACAGGAGGAATGATATTAAGGCTTTTGGTATGTTTCCTAGAGTGTAGAAAATATCAAATCTGGGATGATTTAGGGCTTGGTAAGGAAGTGCAGCTCCAAGTTCACTCACTTGCTTACAAAAACATAGGAAGGAATAATAGGGTGTGAGGTGTATTGCCAGGTGGCTCTATCCGACGCGCGTTTGAGTGACATGTTTATGCGATTCCAACAACTTCAACTTGATATAAAACATTTTCGACAACTGTTCCGAATGTCTGTTATTCCTAAGCTCCTGGAAAATTTATTAAGCGTACGCAGCTTGGGGAGAGGAGTGTGATATTGCTGCGTATGTCACTCCGTGCGGTGGATTTCACAAGAATTACATTTTATGGGCAACTAATCCTAAGGGCAAAAGCCTGCTGAGTTATCGGGCGCCACTCGATATGACTGCAAGTAAGAACGCTTCGCTTGATGTCACTTCTACTTCCAAACTTCAGAAGGAACCGTTTAAAGTCGGTAACAACGCACTTGGCTTGACCATTAATTGTAGATGGCAGTGCGAATAAGGGAAGTGTTGATTTCCATTTAAGAAACTTAGCCAACTCATTGTGTGTAACCTAAGCTCTGTTATCCGTAAACTAATCCGGAACTGCAAGTTTTGCAAACTGGTGATATAGCCATAACAGTAGGTTTCCCCGTTTATCACGTAAGTCTTTAAACCAACGACTGGAACATGGAGGCGAACCCGCTGGAATGCTACGGCACAACAGAAAACTGTCTGCAACACTGGACGTATCCCAAATTGTTGTACGCAACCAGTAAATTGAAGGCACAAGCTGTCAGCCACTGGCTTTGCACAGCAGTAATTTTTTCACCGCTTCAATCCGTGATTCGCGCAAAGATTTCCCGAAGAGAAGTACAATCTTCGGATATCGACCCTCTTTTGCAGGCTTGGCATTTCCACTTTTGGAAACCTTTTTAAGAGTAGCATAGGTTGTTGAGAACGCTACCACATATATACTCCGCGGCGGCCTACCATATCTTGTATCCACTAACATTTCTAGATTCACTGCTTTCCCTTCCATTCGGCTAGTTTCCTTTACTGCTCAGTATTATTTCCATCATGTGATAAGAACTCATGCAATCTTTCCTGAATATAGACTACAAACTTTATTGTTTCGAACTAAAACTCCGTACTCCAAATAAACCCCATTAAAAGATGAGTCCATTTTAAGTTCAGTATCGCTCTGAAATTTCGGACGCTACCAGCCTATATTTCCTAAGTTTTGTCCCTATTCCCCCTTGTAATATTGATTTTCCTCATGTTCACAGTTCGGAAGTGACGATCAGTCTGGCCGATGTCTTGATCAGACCACATTTGAGTGGTGTAAACTAACACGCAACTGATTTCTTGTGTGCCACAGGAATTGTCTTGTCAGATTATCTTATTCACTCGCACTTCCGGCAAAAATTCTCGATTTGTTATAAGATAACGAAATTATTAGTTCTGACTGACTGTATCACTAAACTGACTAAACAGAGGCTGAATCATCAATTGTGATACAGATGGCTTGGAAACTGCGTCATAACCGATTCTGCTGACAACGCTACCGCAGTCCTTTATCTAACCGTACAACCCCTCAGGGGGTCATTACTTACCCTTGGTGTGGTGAATACTAGCGAAGCAGTTGGTGGGTGTTCTGTTCAAACAGTACTGAGTAATACTAATACATAATTCTCTCAGAAACTAACTGTTATCCCATGCAGCTTTACGTACAACACCGTACCAAGCCTCTCGTGGGTTGGAAATCAACTGTAAGAGTTGAAAAATGCACTCCTATGATGCTCGTGCCGTTGCACTAGCAGGCCGTGACAGCATATGTATAGAGAAAATGTATCGTATGTAGGGGTTCCAAACGAGCTATATCCATAGTAAAGTGAGTATTATCCACAATCAGCTAGTACGAGAACACTTAGCTTAGAATAGCAGATTTTAGTGTAGCGATGGATAAACACACGGTTGATCGTATAGAGCATCATATGATACACCATGGAGCGCGAAGTTCAAGAATTACCACACAGATCACCGACAACGTGCTGTAGATTTTCATACCTGGGATATCATTTGTATGTAATTTGTGCGCATGTCCGCGGAAACACGGAAAATTAGACTATACTTCTACAGGAACAAGCCACAACAAAATAAAGCGAGTTTTGGTAAAGGAGTCGAGTTCCTACCAAACCCTGCCGATCAACAAAATCGCTGATGGATTCAGGCTGCTTAAGATGTCATCGGGGCAGTGGAGCCAAGAAGCTCTGAGTGGCGTCCCCTCTCAGTGTGTAATTATTTGGGCTATTGGAGTAAGTCCGCTTTTAAAGACCCAGACATTGGGTCACAAATTTGGTCGTTTAGTTTAGAATCTGCCCGAATGTTCATGATGTGTAGTTGAACCCTCTTGCCTCTTTCTTCTTGAGCCCCCTGCACAGAGGACAACAGTGTTTGTGCCGTGTTCCGACCCGGTTGTTCCGGTACCTCCCTATTAGCAGCTGTTTTAAAACACTGATCGGGCAGGACTCGGAATTCTACAACGTTGCCGGCCTGAAATATCTGCTTGAAGAGTTTGTTTCGGTCAGCCCAAAAGTCCACAAGCCAAAGAGGATCTGTTCGTTTACCGTACTTTGAGCATGTACTCATGACCTCTCGGATGAACAGCTGCGGAAGCTCTAGGTACTGCGTTTGGTTTATCACTTTGGAAATGAACAAGGCTGTAAGCTAGCGGGCAGAGGTTCAAAGTTTGGCATCTTTGCACCGTCGTCCCCATAACTATTCACTTTTATACTCGCTGCACTTGTTTTAAAGCACGCCGTTTGCCTTTAGTGCGTGAATTATATACCGGCTACCTGCAGCCGATCACCTGTCGAATGAACGTAGCGCTCGACATCCAGAAGTGCGTTCGCTTCTGTGTGGAAAGTTCTCCCGAACAGAGGTCTTCAGCTCATATCAGCTCCATATCAAGGTGAGTTTTGAGGTCTCTTGGTGTAATCCCTCTAATATCGCTTGTATTCTGCACCAGTGGTATGGAGTTTCCATCTATACTGTATGAAACCACCAGATCTCGGGACCAAACACCACAAACTCAGATTTGTTGACGTTGATCTTCAGTTGGTACTTTATATCACTGCACAGATATATCCAGATCGACTTGTTGCCCTGCTTATCCTTCTGACTTTTTGCTGCCTTCCACAGCTTGAAGTCATCAGGATGCAGCAAGAATGATGAAGTAAGAGACAAGTGCTATACATTGTGAAGAGCAATTGGTCGAGGACAACCCATTACGGGACCTTACCGGTATTGCGCACTGATTGCGAGTGAGCGTTCTTGAGTTTCACCTTTATTTTTGGCTGATAAAGGCATCCGTCTCTCTTAAAAAAGATCCCTTATCCGAGCTTCGCGTCGTTAGTTCCACATTAATCATCGTCATCTGCAGCACGACATCAGTATTCAACACTGATGTTTCGCTGTCGCAACAGTATGGCACGGTCGAATGCCTGCCTTAAGTCCACACCTATTGCATGGATTATCCACCAGCATTGATTGGTAGTGTATCATGCTTCCCAAGTTGGTAGCAGGAATTTGTGCAAGGTAGTCGGCGAACGAATACATGTCAAGATCGGTCGAGCACGCCACGGGAATAATAAAAAATAATAATAATCGTTCAGCTGTAGCACCCTTTCGGTGCCTAACTGCCATGCAACCCGAAGGAGGCACGAGGGCTAGGATACTGCCAGGTTGCCCAAGCCTAGACAGGGAATGGACGTGGTTGACTATGGTTCATTCGAGTGTTATTTCTTATGTAATGGGATTAATGCTAAAAAATGCTAAGAAATGTCAAAAATGCTGAATCAGTCTCGGAGACACCGGGTAGTTCTTTTTTTTACATAAGTTACTAAAGGGAAAATCAGCAAACGTTTTCAAGACTCCAATTTGGCGGGCTCTTTCGAATATTCAAACCCGAACAAATTACACAGCGCGGGGCCATAAATGTACGCATGAAATTTTAGTGATTTCAAGATGTCTTACACAATCTTCTGATTAAATATCCAAAAACTTAGGTGATAGCATGGTACATCACGCAATACGTGACGCAAACTAGGCGTGACCCAAAAGTATCATCTAGTGGGTACGTCAATGAGGGAATTTTGTCACTTTTATAAACCCTTTTTCATGTTTTCATTGTAAAATAAACAGCTTGACGTCACACTGTAAACACAAAGGTGATGAATTACTTCGCCCATCTGGAGTATATCCATTCTCGTGAAATTGAGTCAGGTCCATCATCCGCTGCGAAATCCAAGCCGATAAGGTTTCCTTGAGTATCACGGGAATGACTAAGTTTCCTTTCGGGAATGAACATCATCAGTCAAGTGTGAATGCGCCAGAACACATAGCGGGCACTGAAATCACATTTAACTAGACGCCGGCTGCGGCTCCTCCAAGGTCATCCATCTGATGTAGCAAAAGCAATTACTAGTGCCGGTATTTCACGGAGTAAGGATTTAACGATCGAGGTTTTTGCCCAAAACTTCCCGGGTTGGTTTTTCTCTTATCGTTCAGTGGTCTTCGCCCACATGCATAGCACAAGCGAAAGAAGCGTGTAGCACTGCTCATTAAGTTACCAAGAGATTCGAAAATCTCTTATTAGTCCGTAGTGTCTTGTGCAGTCAACACCTGGATGTATTACCATCTGCAAAGTGTTGAAAATTTGGCCGAATACTGAGTTAACAGCGAAATATGAGTTTAGCGTAGTTTTTTCTTCTTTTCTTCTTTTTGCCTCCTGATATCCATTCACTTCACAGTGTTGTCTCATGGCACACTTGTGCATGCCGCCCAGTTGGTCATCCGAACGTCCTCTGGCTCTTGCATCCCTTCAGCATAGTTGGCCCCTGTCAATGAAGTTTCGCTTTGTTTAAGAGAGTGCGGATTGGTAGTTCCTCCCCATGGCTGCCTGGTGGCCGGGTTTGTTCGCCTGCTGCCTCGCGCTTTCATCAAGCCTTCTTTGTCTGGAACTTTCTATCGTGGCTGACCATTCTGGTTCAGCCGTGGCATAACCCACACACATCTATCTAGCTTATTTCACGTCAACTATAATTACTTCTCACAACGGAGCCTTCGGCCTGGCCAACCGGGCTATCTCTCCCACCTGCCGATTGCTAAGTGGAACCTGATCATACATATCGTAGTAAGGTACTTGCAGTTCAGGCAAGTGCACCCCACCAGTCGTTGATTTTTCACGCTTCAATTGAAAGGTAAATAGGAGAGATGAGTCCAGAACCAAATATCAGTTTCAGTGTGTCAAAGAGGGTTGCTGAATTAAGTACTTAGAATGGCTTTAAATTATAGTTTAAAGAAGGGAGTGATAGCAATTTGAAATGAGCTGTTCCGCGTGCGTATAATTCGTTATGCAAACAAGTGTTACAAATGCTTACGCCTTTAAATGAAATCATTATATTTTTGGGGTTTGTTTCTAAATTTCACAGAAGCATTGCGTGTCTGGGAAAAAATTTCGACCAACGTGTTTTGATTGGGATTTCTAGCCCGATGACATATCCGAGAGGGAGTAAGCACTAGTCGGCGTGATCGTGTGGGTTATCGCTTACCACTTGGTCCGATAAATTGCTTTAGCAGGCTAGAAGGTAATCATGCAGTGGCAATTTCCGCCCTGAGCAACGTTCGATAGAGGTCTCTGCATGTGGTGCTCAGGCATTTTGCTTCGTGGTTTGAATCGGCTTCGCCTTGGAGATAGTCCGAAGCCTAATCTATAGAGCTTTGTTCCAAATGATCTAAGGAGCGTCTATTTCACCTTGTGACAACCAATCTGTGTAACTGTAAGTTGAAGGTAAGCGGTCAGGCTGTCGTGTATTATTGCGCCATTATTGTGCTTTGTCCTATAAGGTGTCTCCTCAAACCCACCAGGCTTTACTTATCTTATCCCATTCTCCCGTCTTCTCAACGTTTGAACTTCGGTAATACCTGGTTAAGGACCTGGTTGGTTGTTATCCACTCCACCTGGCCTATGATCTACATCCACGGGGATCCACAAACGGACCAAAAAACCCGCGATCTTATATCGGCTTTGTTCTGTCTCTGCAGATTCCCTTGGCCAACCCAAAAAACATCCCATTGCTCACAGAATTGAACGTCCCGGCGCAATCACCTGCAACATGACGTCCGTTACGGGGCTGCCTAAAAACCGAAGTAGGTTAGGTCAATAACGGCACGGCACTGCCATACCCAGTTTGATAGCATACCCGCAACCAATCCCTTCCTACTCTCGACCACATTATCTCGCTCACTCGTTACATCAACTGCGAATACGAACAACTCTCGAAATGGTCCTGGCCACCTCCAAGACGCGTTCACTCTAACCTACTGAACCTTTTGTTCCGATTTAACCATTTCGATGGACTTTCCCCACAAAGCCAATGATCTCCTGTACCAATGGCGTTCCATGTTGTGTCAATATCAACGCACCCTTTTAAGAAACTATTATGCCCGAGTCCACAACAACGACACCAGTGAGTCTTTACAGTTTCACTGTACACCATATCTCGGCGATTCCTATTACCATTAGTCCGCTTTGCTAATCCCTCCACTTCATCATCCCTACGTACACATTTTGTGACCCCGGTTTTACTTCAATTTGACCGGCTGAAGCACGCCAACTCCGCTGCTTAATCAGGTCCGATGTTCTAGTTCCTCACTTTTCCGCAGTTTACACATTTCTTCTCATGAGTCAGGCGGGAAACCTCTTGTTTTGTTCTGCATCGTTTTGTCTTTACCCGCCACCTTCAAATCCTAACGACCTACTCTTGTATTAGGTCCATTTGCTCCAAAAGAAAATAAGCAGTAGTAACCGTGCTTCCCTGCCCAGGCCGGTTTAGGGGTGACAGCGTCTTCACCGGATACTGCCCACCACTTACGACGGTGTCCCTTCTAGCAAAATCCATCGTACTCACAAACCCTGCCAGTCATGCTTTTACTCTGACTGCAACATTATGATCATTCCTGACGGTATGTCACCCACCAGTTCGAAATAAATAGTAGTATTATTATCAGTGTAGAAGCCACCGTCGAGTACACTCACGGGGCGACAGTGAGCTACACCGAGAAGCGAAGATTGTTTGAGGTATGGGCATGGGACTCAGAGGAAGTCGGATAAGTTAACCGGGACAATTCGTCGGATGATAGCTGGGAGTTGAGGTTGTATATCATCGCGGGGAGACGCTACCTGTTCTTCTCCGGTAAGAATCAGCGCAAATGAAAGAGCAGTCAACTGCTGCAGTCTTTGGGTTGCTGGCATCGGAAGTAAGCCACGACCTGGTGGGCAAAATCCGAAGCTAATTTCCTCACTTCTGAGATCTCGTTAATGAGACTGAGGGGGTTGCTGTAGAAGTCGTTCTTGGTACCTCCCAAGCATCTCCGGGCGGAGTGTACGACGCCCCTTTTTATGTCTAGCGAAACCAGTTTTCCTCACACTTCAAATGTTGCTCTTCAAACTTTTCCAGCTAATTATGTGTTTTGGCGCGCGCCCAGTTAGGGCGACCTTGGCACTAATCGATATCGTGTAACTTCAAGGAGCCAAAAGTTTTTGATGCCGCTTTTACTGCCCGAAAAGAATGGTAGATATATACAATAATTCACAAGCAGACATAGTCGAAGCACCAACGGATGAGATATTTAAGCATACCAAACTACACGGCTCAAACTCAAAAGAACGATCCGACGCTAAATGACGTCTAGCTCTTCAGCTCTCTTCACTCCCGCATATTGCAGAGCAACGGAGTGCGAAGTCACATTTTGTCAGAGCCTCAATGGATCTAATGTGTCATATCTCAACCAGCTGGAGCTGAAACATTATTTGCAGCAATGGATGAAAGCCATTAACCCTCCCGTGTTTACTTGCTAAATTACCAGCAATGTTTCTTAAAACGAACTGAAACGTACATAGGTGTAAATAAGGTATGAAGCAACAGCACAAATGAGCTTCATCTCTATGCGAAGCAAAAATACTTCGCTTTTATTGTTAGTGTTATAGTTTAAGAATTTGACATGCCAATACAAGGAACTCCACATGTTGCAGGTGACAAAGACGACTAGTCTCACAAATGCTAAAATGCTTAGCCTTTCTTCATAATACAGATGAAGCATTTGCCGCCAGATAGACGAACAAGGCATACAAACACATGCCTTCATCTGAGCAGCGACAGCTGTGTTCCCAGAACAGACTGCAACCATACTGTTATCAACCTGTTTCTCTCAACAATGCTTTTGCTAAGATGCTCTTATGGCGACGAAAATGGCTAAAGTTGAGAATCCTGCACATGCATTAATAAATTAGGGTATTCGGTGTATTAGAACAAAAAACTCTGAATAATCTATTCAAGGGCTTCCAGGTAGTTATTTATTGCACCCACTGAAAATGCAGCGTGTTAGTACCGAACATCTTGATTGGATTATCTGAGTTCACGAGGAATAGGTGTTGTATTGAAATGATCGTCGGCATTGCCGGTCGGACCGTGGATGTACAATTCTGTGAGTAGTGGGCTTTTGCTCGGCCGTAGAAATCAACAGAAGTATAACAAAGCAGCTTAAAAAAACAGGCAGTTTTGATTTGGTTGAAAATCACTTTATTGCAAAGCACAAACCAAGTGCAGTGGACACCGACCGCAAAGAAGCTTGAAAAGCGGAAGGAATGAGGTGAAACAAGCAAGGTCTGGTGAGTCTGAGGTGTCAGGTAGAACGAAGTTCGGTATTGGAAAAAATAAATTGAAGTGAATTACAGTTAGGGTGGTGACAAAAATAGGCTAAATGAGAAGGGACAGGGAGGAATTTATGCTTAGCGGCCTAGCAATTAAGGACTGGCCAAGCTTGCCAATATAATGCTATTGTATCACAAGGTATGGTAAAAAAACGATATAAGTGTGCAAAGAGGTGGTGTGATAATGGTGCGTTCGTATACCCGCCACCCCTCCAGTAGCACGGGTGCATCGCCCATCGCCGGTGGTTCTGAGCCTGGCCTTTAAATTCAGGAAATCAAAAAGTACCGCTGACTTCTGTTTGTTGCTGTTGGTTCTGGGCTCGCCTCGGTTGAGTTTTGTATCTAGCAACGCCATAAACCACAGATGAAGAAAAACTGGCCTCTCATCTGTAAAAACAATGAAAGATAAAAATATACCTGGAATAGCCTGAAGATACTCTGCAATGCCCATGGCTTACATCGACGAGCATAGCTGTATCTGCCTTCATCAGAACAGAGGCTACACCGCACCAAAGCCCACTCCGTCAACCAAACAAAGAACACATCTACCTGCCGCTCCCAGTGGTAGACATGAAAGTCTTCATCATTGCACCACTTACAGATTAAAGCTGATAGCAGTGCTTCGGGGACTGGTGACTATTTCTCTTGTACATGCTTTCTCTCCTGGTACTGTCCAACCCATGTAATAAATAACAGATTAACCAGTTATCTCGGAAGTTCACTCCCGTCCGCCCTTATACATCTGATTTCCACACCACCACTTTGCATGCTTATATCGGCCTTTACTAGATCCCTTGTAATTTAATATCGTATGTTAGCAAACCCACCCCTTGTCGCTAGTCTATTAAGTACAAATTCATCTATATCCAATTCCATACAATCACTTGTCATCACCCTAATCGCTGCAGACGTCAAGTTTTCTTTCAATGTATATTAATGCACATTATCCCATTTGTTGTCTTTTCAAACTCACCATGCTTTACTAATTTCATCCCACCCCTCATCTTCCCAAGCTTCGAACTTCGGCAATGCCTGGTTTGGAGGACCTGGTTGGCTGTTACCCACTCCACCTGGCCGGTGATCTTCAACCACAGGATCCCCAAACGGACCAATAAACCCTGCGATTCCATATCGGCTTCGCTCCACCTTGTTTCCTCGGCCAGCCTGAAATGAATTCCGCTGCACAAAGAACTGCACACCCCAGCCCACTCACCTTAAAATGTGACGTCCGTTACGGGGCTGTCCAAAAGCTGAAGCATGTCAGGCCAATGATGGCACGGCACTGCCATACCCAGTTCGATAGCACACCGCAACTATTCCACTCCTTCTCTGGACCGTGCCTTCTTGCCCCTCTGTTCCATTAACTGCAAATACGACGAACTCCCCAATCGACCCCAGCTGACTCCATGACACATTCATTCCAACCTGCTGAACTGTTGGTTGAAATTTAACCATCTCTGTGTTACTGTGCTTCCCACCAAATCCAATAACTTTCTATACAGTTCGCGTTCCGGCTCGTGTGTTGCCACCATCTCTCTTCCAAAGGAACTATTATGCCCGCCTCCACAACAGCGACACCAGTGAGTCACTACAGTTTAACTGTATACCTTTTTGAGATCCCTGTTACCATTTACCCGCTTTGCTGGTCTCTCCATTTCATCATCCCCACTTACGTTTTTGTGACCCTGGCCACGAGCCCAATAGTTCAAGGCCGCGAGGCCTCAGCGGTTGTTTTTGGCTTCAGTTCAATTTGATCGGCTGGATGATGCCAACTTTGCTGCTTCACTAGATCTGATGTTCTGGTTTCTGATTTTCCACAGCTTACATTTCTCTTGTCATATTTCAGGCAAGAAGCCTCTTGTTTTGCCCTCCCTCGCTTTGTTTTTGCCCGCCACCTTCAAATCCTAACGATCTGACCTTGCTTGATGTTCTCTTCGACAAAAGAGCTTCCCTGCTCGTGCCGGTTTAGTGACGACCACGTTTACATTGGATACAGCTCACCGCCTATGGCGCTGTCCTATTTTTCCCACCCAAAACCCCCTGTGTTCACAGCCCCACCAGTCATACCTTTATTCTGACTGTAACCTTATGATCATGTCTGACGGCATGCGCCCACAAGTTGGGAATAAACATTATTATTATTAATAAACACATAGTCCAAAACTACGAATTAGTTTAGATGGGATTCGTCGCATGAGTTGGGTAGTACCATAATTTTTAAAGGATGGTAGATGTAAGCGAAAGGTTCACCGGTCCTTGCAACACTGCTATCAGCTTTACTCAACAAATGGTTCATGGAGAAAAGCCCACAGGGGCTAGCTTTGAATGCTATTAGTGAATGATTGGGCATTTCGTTATATTTATTAATTTGTTTATTGTGTGTGACTGCTGTTGGGAGCACCAGTGAGGGGCATGTGTTGTGTTTGGTTGACGAAATGGGCTCCGGTTTAGTGCAGCTGCAACTAAGACGACGTTTTCTACAGCTTTGTAGGACGATATAAGCCGTGAACACCGAAGAGCATCTTCAGACTAGCTCAAATTTATTAAAAAAATATTTCAAAAGACGAAAAGTCAGTTTCCCATCATCTGTAATGTACAACGTTGCCAGATAAGTGATGCAACCGGGACAAGTCGAACCCAGCAGCAGCAAACAGACAACAGCTGTGTTCTGTCTTTATATTTCCTGGATTAAAGGCGATGCTCAGAAGCACTGGAAATGGGAATGCGTCCGTGCTAGTGGATGGGTGCCCTGTAAACGGAATCACCATGGTGCAACGCAACGGAGCGACACTCCCTGCAGGATGTACCAACCAACACACGAGGTTTTCATCCCTCGTGCATACCACCAGATATGCTGTGTGGCAAGCCACCAAGATATCACAATTGAGGTATGTGAAATAATGAAGAGCTCCAGCTACCAGATATTTCCCCCATTCACGAAGAAAGCCGGACCAGTAAAACGACTTTCACTTCAAACAAGCAAACAGCGAACAGCCTCCGGAAATATCAGGTCGTGGAGGGGGTGCATGAAGTGGTAGCTAGCACTGGGGCAGTGTAGATAGAATTGGTATATCCAGCTCGCGTGCACTACGGTTAAAGGGCAACAGAGCGCAGGTTAGTACGAGATGGAGGGCATATCAAGTGATTGCCGGCGTTACGGGCGGTGTAGGAGAGTTCGGTTTAGCCTTACCTGTTTGAGTCCCAGCGTGACCCAAGATTGCGAAGCAGGAGTGGCAAGAGCGGCGGCTGGACTGTGGGAACGAATTTTTGTTAAATAGGCGCTGGGAAGCGTTCGGGTGGTAATCTGCGACTTTGTCTGTAAGGGAAAAAGAATGCAGGACAGAATCTCATGATCAGTTTCATGTATCGTTTAAAAACTGCGACTTGTGTGTCTCGAAGATTCAGGGGGCGTAATATTAAAAATCCGAGCCTACATGCTCAGGCGACCTAAAATTGGACTTGGTGGGAAAGCTAAAGGTACAAAAGTATCTGAGACTGAAGTCGCTGACCTCTCTGGAGGGAGTTATCAGCTTTTCGTTAATTATGAACGCATCAGCTGGAGGGGAGCAACGCCAGGAGGTTGCTTGCTATTTCGTTAAAGGGAGACCTAGACCAGAGCCATGTGACCAGCGGATTAGATAGTTTGGATCTTGTTGAATCTGGTGAAAGGCGAGAAATTGGAAGACGTAGAAAATGTGTACGCGATGTTATATTGCTTTCGAAGGGAGGAGGCTTACGGTGAGACATGACACCGAAGACGTCGTTGATTTACAACAGCAGAAGTTGGGGTCTGATGCGCTCCCCTGGATGACATTACTAGTGGTCGATAGTGTAAATGACTCTCTGCCACTAATTTGCTTTATCTGCATCCCATCAGGACAACCACTGAAGTCAGGACCCAGTGATGTCAACGGTACTAAGTTTCTCTAGCAAGGATGCACGGTGGATCAGGTAAAGAGCTTTTTGGATACCCAGGTAAACTATCACAGTGAAGCGTCTGGCATCGTAGGCTGGCGTGCTGGTCCCAAAGAAGTGAAATTTATGGAAATCCCAATTGCTGGCCGTCTATGGCAGTTATAGGAAAGGAGAAACTGTTAAATGGGTTTTCGATCAGACCTTCAATGGCTTCCGGTAAAAAGGGTATGGTGGCTTCCTCTCCTGTTGGAAGTAGTTTGTCTAGGCTCAGATTTGAAATACGGGTGGACTTTAGATTGCTCTTAATGGGAGGGGACGATTTCAGACTATATCCAGGGAGCGAAAAGATTTAAGGACAGGGATTTTGACACTTTGACCACCATGACGCAGAACATTGGATGCGTGGCCATTGAACTCCAGCACGACAAAGTCCCCAAGCTACTGAAAAAACGCAGAAACGCCAGCTCGAGTGATCGTTACGTTGCTAAGAGATGGTGGTTACTCCGTCCGTTAGGAGCTGTGGAATGTATGGCAAGTAATAGGGGTAAGATAGCATAGACAATAGGGTAAAATGGCGTGGAAAATATCTGGAGAAGGAAGGTAAAACAGGGAAGGGCTCGGATGAGCAGTTAAGACATAACTGACTGCATAGCAAGAAACGACGCAGTGGTCACTTCTTTGGAAGAGTAGACCAACCGCAGCTGCCGCTAAATGAGAATATCAGGTCTAGGGTACGTAAGCCACGCGTGAGGCTACGTACAATTTGGGACCAACCCTCTACGCTAAGTTAGGCGAGCAGTGAGGTGTATCGGGTAGGGTCCGTGGTGGGAGACGGGATATCCGGCAGGTTGAGGTCACCAAGCACAAATTTAGACGAATGAGGGAGGGTATGCACGGAGGAGATTTTACGGTACAAGTCATTGATGGAGATACAGGTGGCCTCTGGAATCCTTTCCAGGGTAGAATCTTCAATGAGGGTTGCTCGGAGTTCCGATATGGAATAGATTGCACATCCGCCGCCCCTTGAGTTTTCCCTGACAGAGCGGTGGATATTATAACCAGGGATTGAAATAGTCGTGTCGGGAGTTTCAAATGAGAACCATGTTCAGTCACAAAAATTAGACTTGGTCGTGCAGTGGTGCCAGTGGCTCGGAGATTATGGACTTTTGGCAGTAACGAGCGGGGAATTAACATCATTATTGACAGGCTGATTGGTGAGCAAAACGCACGAAACAGAAAGTTGGTCAACTTGCTCGCGGTGGAGTCTGGTACTAGTAGGATTGGGAAGTGGAAGTGGGGTTACATGAAGCTGGGTTCACTGCACGTATAGGGAGTCAGTGGGGAAGTTTTCAGAGCTGCTGGTAGAGTAGCAAATAGCGGATAAAGTAGGTCTTAATCCATGGCGGACGGTAGAATGTCAGGCACATTATGGGGTATCAAATGTCTTTGGGAGAAGGGCATGTAGTTGAACGCAGATTTGTCGGCCCTGTCTTCTTCCGAATCGTTAGAAGGTGTGGAGGATGATATGGCGCAGAAAGAGGTGGGTGTATGGGAATGGGTGGCAATAAAAAATGGTGTTCAGGTGGGATACATGTGGGTGAGCAGGGTAGTGAACTCAGATAGGGGTCAGAGCGACCTACCTGTCGTTCCGGATACGAGGTTTCATCAATCACGTCGTGTGCATAGTTTGGTATACTTGTTAAGGGTCTTAGAATTGGGAGTAAATCAGGAAGGAAGTAAATCCAGGGTAATGAGAAGCTTTGAAAAGATCGGTGCTGGAGCATCGAGAACGGGTTGAAGCCAAGCCGGTTGGAGGATCAACCGGCTTAAAACGGGCTACATGGCTCTCGGAGGCCGTTATGATATTTGATGCGACTGAATAGGAGGCCGGGTCACTTGGCAGACGCATTGTGCTGTTGTTCGAGCCGGAATTTCCTCGGCTGCTATGTGCACATGCGTCAACGTCGACATGGCCTGAGTAGTTGTTCAGGGATCTGGTCGCAGGGGAAGTCTGAGGTTGAATAACACCGAGTGTGGTGGCTGGTGCAGAGTGGTGAAGGGAAGGTAGGTCCGTTTGGAAGCAGGCTTAAGATACTTGGAGAGCGATTTTTCATTAAGCTGCCCTTCTAACCGAGTACGATCAGGGTAGATGAAAGAAGGGCCTACGATGTCAGTAGACGTACTGCATCATTTTCACCCCCGGATCGCATTGGTACCCGGCACCGCAACTAAGGTTTCGGTTTTCGAGACCGAGAAGGTGTGCAGATGTTGAGCAGGTTGTATGCTGTCAGAAGCACAGCTCTCGTGTACTCAAGCTGGGTGAAAACGGGAGCACCGTGTAGTAGCACTTTGTAACGTCACTTAATACGCTGACTATTTTCAGAAGCATGTGTGGCAATGAGAATTAATGCTTTTGCAAGATCTGATGGATCACATCTTGCATCAAGATTCAGAGGGCAAAAGTTGACTGTATGCTTCGAAATGAAGCTAGTTCGTTTTCCACCTTATTCACATGAGCCCCAAGATTTGTCAGTTCTGTATGAATCTAATATTATTCTGGTAAGGTAACAAGGAAGAGGGCTGGTGAGTGGGGCAGGAAGAGGAATTTCGGTTAACACTACCTAACCGTCTAAACTTGCTTGCAGAGCTCTATCGGACAGCCTTGGAGAATGATGGGGTTGAAAGAGGGGCCCCGTGCTTGCGAGGCGCTTCTTTGGGCACAGTGGGGGAGGGGTGGTGGGGATTCAGTGTCTGGCGATTACTTAGGGGAAGGCGGTGGCGGTGACCTTATCGGCTAATACGATTTGGTTTGAACTCTTTTTGTTACTGGGGCAATGAGGAGAAAATCTTACAGTTCACAGTTGGGCCGTATCAAGGGCATCTCAGTTTTAGCCTTGGCTACCAATGTGATAGGATGGTTCAGATACGATTGTGGAAGTTAGCAGCAACAAGTCGACAGGAACCTCAAGTAACTGGGGTTTCGGAGAAAATAAGACAAATAAGCGAGCCTCAACTTATCAGGTGCACACACCCTTAGGATTCTAACCGGATACTGAGGATTACAGTGGATTACATTTACAAACGTAGGCGCGGAAGCTGGGATTCAATGTCTAAGAAGTAAAACTCAGTTTACTCGGGAGTGCTAACATGATTAAGTACGGTCTGGTAGGTTGTTGCGGTGAAGACGGTGGAGTTGTTGTTGTCTCTTTCGTGCCACGGGGTAAGTATCTGAAAGTGGAAGGCCTCACGTGACTTGTACTGGCAAAATTAGTTCTCAAAGAAGACTAATCAAGTGGGGGAGAGTCAGAAGGCGGGGCGAGTGCAACTTTTGAGAAGGCGCCTTAAATAGGGGATTACTTACAAGAATTACGCAAAACGCTACTGACAGACAAGGAGCCAAAAGCTTCTGCAGCACGACCTTGAAATTCAAGTTTCATGCAACCAAAGTTATTGGCCAACGCACCTGCCTGACGACTTCAGAAGCCGAAAGTTGAAACAAGCAGCCTGATATGGTCAACTCACCTTTTCTCCCTCCTTTATCCTGGTTTTGCTAAAAGAATGCAGTGTGCATATTTTTGAAGCAAAACTCTCCGCGTTCAAGCAACCTGTTTCGAAGGTTTAAAGAACGGACATAAAAGAAGTTTAAAGTTATCTCGCCTAGCAAATAAAAAGAGCAAAGAAGTGGGCTGATGCGAGTGACTGACTTTGGCGACGTTTAAAGGATGTGGTCTGTTGCTCGATATTGGGCGCATCTCACTCACATTTTTGGGCGGTACGCGTATCGACATAGATCCATACTCGGATTTCCCGTGGGCTGTTACTTAGCACCTTCACTTCGTCAAGAAATTTAACCATCCTGCCGCATGGATGAAGTGGAGTCGGCTAAGCAAACCCCTGTGAGATGGTTGATTTTTCCTTACAAAATTGGAAACAAGCGTGGTTGAGGTAAAGGGAATTTGAACCAACCCGTCCTTGTTTTCTGTTTCCTCAGACTTTCTGTAAACCGAACGTTGAAGAGCAATAGAGGCTGTATTGCCTACACCCGATTGTGGAAGCATCTCAGGGCGCGTCGTATTGTCCGGATATATGGTACAACCAGCTGGCTGTATTTCAGTCAATACGGAAGGATTCACGGCACCTATCATCTTGAAGGTAGGAATAAGAGGCTGGAACAGCGAATCCTACGTTAGAACAATTGTATTTTTTGCTTAGTATTATCTAGCCTACTGTGCCGCTTAACTACAGCTACCTCTGCTCTCTGGCTAATGAAGTGTGTAATGAAGTATCTTTCAGAGTAAATGGCAGTGGTGTGTGCACCCGCCATGGGGGTTGGCAGACTACAAACCGTATCCGACTCACACAGAAGCCGGTTTACGATTTAATGGTCCTTCTGAGACTGTTTCGTGCATGAAACTTGATATTTCCGTGGGTAACGTTGTCAGTCCGAAATAATCAACAAGAATGATATTTTGTTCCCTGAAGCCTATTGATCTCCTGGTCCCTCAGAGTCTCTTACAGAGGCTGGTCCAGTTTGAAATGCAGTGTCGTCATTCGGTGGGTTTAGCTCATCAGCATTTTTTGGACTCCTCTTTAGGCCAAGGGCGCTCCACATTAAGGTCAGTACGCCCAAAATGGCAGCAAAATAGCATTTTCCTACCGTTTGTATATTAATGATAAAAACTTCTCGGTTGATGTCGAGTTCTAGCACATCTGCTTGGTTGTCTGGTGGATAGTGCCTTTCAAGTCTACCGCTCATACACAAACTCTCTGGTGTGAGATATCCGTTCACCAAAACTCATCAAATAAAACGAGACCCATATCCAGGAAATTCACATTATTTTCCGGGTTTTTATTACTGACAGAGATGCCTTTCCTCAGAATGACCTCCGTTAATGCATTTTGGCTTGACATAAGCTAAAATTTTGAGCATATGAATGTGTGAAGCGCTTACTTTCCTGTACACCAGGGTTACTTCCGCTTGGAAACCTCTCCGTTTTTATGCCATCCGGAGTGACTTTTTCGGGAATTCAGCCCGCTTTACATAAATAATACACTCTCTAAGGCAAATGTGTTTATAAATGCGGCTGTAATGGGACAAGTCATGCCAGAAGCAGTAACAGTCGCAACAGTCCCTTAATCATACATCCCGAAATAACACGCTTTGTAACTGTTCCGTGAAATAAGAAAGGCCTGCTGGGCATGAGCCTGGCCCATCAAAGAGCCCATTAACTTTCCCATACCAGAAGAAGTGACTTGTTTTGCATGAAAATACCAAAATTATACCGGCTGAAGAGGGGTTGAGAGCTGGTCTCTTAAGAAATCCAGAACCATTGCTGAAACTAAAGCACCAATAAAAATCTCAGAAGAGATACAGAGGCAAAAAGCGTGTTATCAGACGCCAAAACATGGCTCGTTCAAAACAAGTCACGTTCAGCATGACTTCAGCAAACATTGTTTGTGATTCATTTGTCCCCATTTGGCCCTGTGTGAAAGTGCAAGCAGTACTGATCAGATTGAAAAAAACCTGCTCACTAATCGCTTGTTACTTCTTATGGGTTTGTCCACACACTACATCAGGACCAGCATGCATGACCAGGCCACTAAATTTTTGGAAACTTTGTTTTCCGCATCAAAGAGCTTAACAGATTTTGCTCCCAAGTTAGCCCAAAACGCTGGGTCCACAGAAAATCATGATCAGACTCGTCGTTATCTACTTATGGCAGCGAATTCCAGTTAAGTTCAATTGCACCCATCTCATGTTAGCCAGTGAGATGAAGCACACACGCGCCTTTGGCTAAACGTAGCACATACAAGGTAGTTTGAAGAAACTCTGGGGGTTACCTTGATTATGGGACCACCAGCCGAGTCCGAAGAACACTCAGTCTTGTCCAAGCTGGACCAAAAAATGTCTGGTTCCGCATTGGTTGAGCGTGTGTCACCAAGACTTACAGAAGCTCAGATCTGAAGGTTGTATTCGGTAGTGGCACTAAACCTGTGGTGCAATGTGCGATGCCTTTTTATTCGATCGCCCTGCTGGGAAAGGGCCATCCATGCTCATGCGGGTGCGACTATCAAAAACTCATGTATGGGCTCCAAAAAACTGTCTTTGTAAATTGGCACCTAAAATGCTGCGTTTAATTCTGGTCACCCTACATAAGGAAAGATGTCACCGTTACAAAAGTACAACGAATGGCTGCTAAAACATCAGAAAAAGTTAGATCAGAACGCTAGGAGACACTCAACCAGGAGCCTTGGTACATTGTAGGTGACTACAGCTGGGCTAGGGCAAGGGCTTTCACCTAGGCTGGTGGACAACAGAAAATTGGAAGACGTAAAAAGTGTCGGAGAAAATGTGACGTGCCCATGTTGTTCAGTGCCGGCTCTTTGCTATTACCGGGTCACATTTTATCGCGGAGGGCATGGGCTCTGCGTTGCATGAGGTTACGTGTCACAATTGGGCTGGATCAATTATGGCTAAGGCGCATCAGGTTGAATCTAGGTCTTCTGCATCGCCTAATCTACCGGAGGGCTTACATAGCTGACTGCTGCCCTGAATTTTCTTCCCGTACCCCCTATAATATTCGCAACTCTGGGTGTTTACTCCCATTGTCGACATGTCGAACTGTCTTTAGACAAAACTTTTTCCTTTGCCTGTATTCCAAACTATGGAACAAGCTCCCCTCCCATATCCGTACTATCTCATCTCATGTAGGCTTTCGAAAGGCCACCGGTTCTTACCTTTCTATGACCAGCAATGGTTTTCAGTTTTAGTTCATGCCATGTTCATGTCTTTGAACTAGTCGGACCTCATGACCATTGTTCCCTACAAGTTGGGAAAGCAACCTATTATTATTTCATCGGATATTTCCCACTGTTTATGACATTGTCCTCTTTTCGCGCAATCCGCACTGCCCGCAAATCCCCCAGTCATGCTTCATTCTGACTGTAAACGTATGATCATGCCAGACGGTATGTCACCCAAAATTTGGGAATAAACCTTATTATTATTATTATTATCTGTGTATGCCCAACCAAGTGCACTGCGCAATGCTGGAATTTAATGCATGCCGTTCTTTGATGCACGGCTGCCGCGCGAAGACAGCCTAAAAACACCAGTGTGTCCTGCTGTCTGTAAGATTCCCTTCCGGTTGGTTACGCGCGTTGGGGAACACAGCCTCCCATAGGCCAGTTAGCATGGAAGAAATAAATTCGGACATATTCATGAAGTTGATTCTGGCTGAAACTCACATCCACCACTGATAACCCTGAGCGCGCAGTGGGACTATCCAGGTGACCTTGCCCGTGTGTCCTCGAGCACAAATTTTTCTCTCGCAAACTGAAAGCTGCGTTAACATCTACTCAAGCTACTGCAGCAACCACAAAAACACAAAGTTCATAGTTCACTAGCCCTTCTTTGGACTCGACTGCTGAACAGAGTTCTTGTATTCAGGTTTGCGGGAATGTAGTTGACTTCCGTACATGTGGTCCCGGAAGTGACAGAGGTAACAGTTTGCTGCACAGTTTACTTGAGCGCCTGCACGGTAGTGACTTCAGTGAGACATGATTTTGAAGAAAGAATTGGAATGGGAAATTTTAGCAGGGAGTCGATTAGGTATGGTTTACTTTAAGCCTAGCTGAACGTGAAGTCTATTTTAAGCTTGCAAAATAACGACACACTGCGAAACCTCAAACAGCTGTTTAGTGAGTGTGTTGTCCTGAAATATCTGCCACTATTCAGTCTTTTTTATAAAACGAGTGGTACTATCTTATCAGCAAAAACCAAAAGGACAAACACAAAACGGAATGGCTGGTTGGGCTTTACCAAATGTTACTCGGTTTCCCCACAATCAGCCCTCCTCCGGCTGATAATCTTACTCATCCAGATTGCTGAGCCAAAAGATGATCAGTTGTTGCTTTCGCAAGGGAAATCTGGTGAATGCAACCGAATTAATGCTGTAGTCGTCGGCCGAGGTGGGTTTATAAACAAATAACAAAATGCGTTGCCATGCATGAATTTGCAGAGCTGTTTTGTAAGCTGAGTACGAATCGCTGCTATACTTTAACCCACAGACGCCTTGCAATGTTATGATCAATAAAAGCGAAGGTCATCAACACAAGTGTATGTGATGAACCTAAACGGTAGAACGCTTATCAAAAGCCGGAAAGTTCTTGTCCTTCTGCAGCTTTCAGCAGTACAATGAATTTATCCAGACTGAACAATCGAATTTTCCAAATCACCGTCCGATCAAGGGTTCAAACCCGCATACACCAACAGGCCAACCTCATTCAGCAGGCTTTTTCCTCAGCATGGACGTCACAGTGGGCTACGTTGTGAAAAGTTTGTTTCACAGAGTACTTTTAGCAAAAAGGCTCTGTTCAAATACTAAAAGAGACGACTCAAACAAGATCGCATAAAGTGCCATCCATCCGTTTTGGTGGTGTGTGCCACTGATTGACTTCCAAATTTTTTAAGCTGCTGTTTCAGTTATTCTCTCACCAGCTGGGTAATGTACACCTTCCCAAATATAATTACCGTAATATGCAGAGGTCGCTGATTAGTGTAGAAACATTTCGAACAAGAGGAGATGGTAGCTGTTTAAAAAGTGTTTACAAGGGTCCGTAGCTTTCTTTAGACGGTGCTCCGTCTTTACCAATGAATGAAAGTAGGATCGACCTACTATTGTTCGGCACAGGTCTCCACTGGAGTTCTTCAAGGCTCTGTTTTTGGATCATCTCCATTTTTGGTTCACGTCAACAGTCTCTCAGGTGCGCTTTCAAGTCTATGTCTACTTTTTGCGGACGACTTGAAATCCTAAAGTTACAATGCCAGTGCCCTTTAAGCGGGTGTAGACGTTGCAAAGCAATGGTCTTTGGATTGGCACCTTCCTCTGAATGACGAAAAGTGCGCCCATGTGTCATTCAGAGGAGACTCAGCGAACGCCTTTGTCACGCATGGTGAGAAAGGACCAGAAGACATCACGAAGATAGATGTCAAAAGGGATTTGGGTATCAAACGTCCGTTTCACTGTACCATGAGAAATCGGCCCAAAAGGCATTCGCCGTTCAACGGATGACTCGGCGCACTTCCTCTCGTATTACTGGAGTGAACCCTTGGAACGCCTCTCGCGGTGTTTGCTTGCTTTATCCTGGGGTATCATCACCTCCAACGGCACTTCATACCTGCTTTGCCTTGTTTGAACAAGGTTTGGCCGATAGGTTTGTCACTCCTAGTCCAACTACTATACGATTAGAAGATTTCTAAGGTATGAGTGCACACAATTATGTGGCAACAATGTTATCCCTTTCGGGTGGTTGGTGCATAGAATAACTTGGTTCCAACAATTGTTCCAATACCAAGACGCCTTTTTATGCGTTGGCAAGCTAACGGCCTCTTCCTGAGAACTTGAGGAAGCGTGTTACGCCCCTTTTTAACTTTTGACTTTCAGGTTAGAGGAAGCTGCTGAACGACAAGAATAAACCCAACCTAGGAAGCTTGTGTAAATGTCTCGAGCCTGCGTATCGATCCTTGAAGCTAGGAAAGGCGAAACCATCCTTGGTACTCGATGCTACTGCGCTTTAGGGAAGAAGATCTGCCGCGCCTACTGACATGTTACACCCTCCTGTTCTCTGTCTGACAATTCAGAACAGTAAATATTTTGGTTGGGCAATTCCGGCCGCCCAAAGAAAAGGAACCCCCTAATCTCATTCCAAATTGCCGGACGCAAACCTCCTACCCTTCCAAGCCAGACAAAACCAATCCGTTAACCGTGACACAGTCGCGGACTTTCCTTGTGACGAGCCCTCTATAAATCTGCACAGCCCGGAGACCCGCTGGTGCATATGAGAATATCATTTCGAAAATTTCCATCTCATCCTTAACTATGCCGCCTGAGGAAGAGCCAAAACTGCCATGGTACTCTTGTACACTTTATGATCTTCAATTGTTCTTTGCTGCAAGCTCGCTCCGGCCAGTTAGCTGGCCTGTATTCTTACTCTCACAGAGAATAGCGCGCAGCCCCACCATCTGTGACCCCCGGGAGTGTTGCTGTCGCTCTACTAGGATTATTTGTTCCACACTAGCCAATACCATTACATACAACCGCTCGATGCCGCTTTCCCTAACTCCTATCATTGGCACCGAACAGTCCATAACTGCGAACCACACAAATACGCAAACGCAGTGCAAGTGACTGGAAGCTTCCATTTCCCTCAGATTCACAGTATACTCCCCTTGGGTAATCCACACAACTTTACTCACCCAACTTGCGAACACGCATGTAACAGGCGGTTCGATTTGCCCCATCATAATGCGGTAAATTTTTGCAGCAATAACTATGTATCATTGTCGCCTGAGAGAGTTGTATTCTTATTTATTCTAGCCCCCCTTGGGCCTGCTTATATACAGTGCTGCTGCCTGATTTTGCTCAAACAGCGGTAACCTGTTATATGACTGCCTCATCAGACTGGGCTGTAGTGTTAGCCTGGCGCTTTCCAGGCTGAATAACGTATATGGTTTTCGGAGTTCTTTAGAGCGCAAACGGAGAATAGGCCACCAAATTCATCACCCTGCAGGTTGCAGGTATATTAACCAGCACGATGATGATGACGTCATGCGGTGGTTGAGTAGGTACGGAATCAAGGGGTTCTTTAACTCATGTGCGCACAGTGCCAGAAACTTTCCAATGACAAAAATGTTCTACCAAGTGTAGTATTTCTGAGGCTGTTATCTACATAGAGAAAATGAAGCAAAGACGGGCTCACCGAAAAATGTCTGTCCTGGTGTCAAGATGCTCCCAAGAATTCTTTAATGAATCCGTTGCAAAATATAAACAGCTGAATAAATGCTACCATACGTGCAAGCTAAATAAAATAACCCAAAGTCATGTGGCGCCGGGTCTCGAACAAAAACTGTTCAGAAAAACCATCGTTCTCTTTTCTGGATTTACAAAGAATGTTACCGATAAAACCTCATTCTTCAAACCTAAAGCAGCCACTAGTATGACAACGGAGCACGTCTAATCTTCTTGCAGACTCACGTTCTTAAGTGCGCTAAACTGCTAACCTCTGTGACCTTACTCCATTGTTTTTGGTACTACAACTACAACCGCAGCACATGAGGGGGGCCACTGTCAAACGCAGAAGTACTAGTGGCCAATGAAACTCAAGGTGAACCTAGGATACAAAGTAAATGCGGCCCAATAAGGCTGAAAAAAGGAAACTATCAAAAACAGAAATTGCCGTCACGACCAACCAAATTTATGGAAGAAAGGCCACAAAGCGACACAAAGGGGGGAACCGATCAATCGAAAACGGCCCTGAAATGCCCCAAGGCCGTCATCCAACCAAGCAATGGAATACGGAACATACAGACCACGACGAAGCGCAAGTCTCGATCGGGCTAATAATGTTACAAAAAATGTATATACCGACCAGCCAGTCGCATGAGAGGATGTTAGCTGCTGTTCAAGAATTGTTTAAACACAGCCAGGCACGAGGGAGAACCCAATCAACTACGCACTGAGGACGTCTGATCGGCTGGGGACGAAATGTTTGCAAGCCAATTGCCAAGCTCGGTGGACAGATCAAAGAACATCTAATCAGCCACCAGTAAACATACCCGAGCTTCCAATATCTCGACACACTGATAGACTGTTCATTTAGCTACGTGGATCTCTGTACTTTAGAAACCCAGAGGTTCTTCGTCCACTGTTTATTGTTAGGGCTGTGTTTTGAACGCCACCGACCAGCCCGGGAGAACTGGATCCAGGGGGGACACAACATCTCTGCAAAACGCTGGCGGAAATTTCACCAAGCGGGTGCAGAGGCAGAGGAGTGCGAGGGTCGTTTAAAGGCCCCAATTATTCCAGATAGGCGTCGTGTATGCGGTGAATCATCTGTTTCCGAGGACCGGCAGATATAAACCTGTCCTGTAGGGACTTGAGAGCTCAGTCGAATGTACCGCATTAAACTAGACGGAAAGTTCCCGCCCAAGCGAAAGTAAAGGGTTTTGTATTGGACAGGTCGTGAATAAATCTCATCTGAATCAGTGAAGGCATCGACCGAAGACGACCTAAAAGTCTAAACCTCTGAAACTGCACAGATAAACCTCGATCGTTTGGCTGAGGAATGTGAATCGGGGCGAAAAACCTGCAAATAAAAAGCAGCCCTCGAAACCACCAAGACAGGAAGCAGACAAGTATGCCTCAGAGGCCCCTTCGGAGCCTTCAACTCAGACCCGACGTACAGCTATTAAGTCTGCTTACCGCTCCGGTTACACAACTCTCGGCTCCTCGCTTTTGCAGGCAGCAGAGACAGTGTTGAAATGCTTGTCCACAAACTGCCTCAGGCTCTTCAACGAAATTTGCGATAGTGACCAGTCGGTGTGTCTTAAACGGCCGTCCATAATCGCACTCACAGAGACCTGGCTCACATCAGATGTCTCTTACGCGGTGATCTCGATAGACGGCTACTCTGTTTTTTCGAGCTGACTTAAAACGAGGGAAGGCTGTTGGGGTTGCTTTGTACATACACGCGGCCATGCCCATCCCGGTTGTGCTCTCTGATAAAACGCCTGCAGCTTTTTCGACGCACTGTAGATTCAAGTTTTGCTGCGCGGATTCGATTCTCTACCACTCGATGTAGTCTACGGTTGCCCCTCGAGTCCTCTGGAAGATGACAAATTCCTCATACGAACCTCTGAGCAACTCTCTTCCAGCTACCACTTCTCTCGCCTCCTGCTGGTAGGTGACTTCAACGCTCCAAAGACTTCCTGGATGGAGCTGCAGCGCGTCGGACATAGCGGACTTTTTCCAGTGACGCTGACTGAAGTCGTTCAACAGAGCGCTTGAACTCAACGTGTCGTCACCCACCACATACCGCGCGGGCCAACAGCCATCCCTCCTGGATTCGGTCATCACAAACGAATGACACTTCGTTGGTCGGGTGATAATTAACGCTTCACTGGGACATAGTGACCACGGTGTGCTGACCTTTGATTTCATCCGTTATTAGAACAGAAATCCCGAACCTCAAACGTAGATTCGAAACTTCTGCCGTGCAGAATTTTCAGGAATGTGCATCTTTCTTAACCAAGTTAAACTGGGGCCAGCCTCAGTGGAAGACTTATATAGGACTATTGTCCAGAAAGTTCACGAAGCTGACTCGATGTTCGTCCCGAAAAAACCAGCACGCAGTCGGATGAGCCGAAACTACCCAAAAGGATCCGGCGTCTTCAAAGAGGTCACAACTATTTTTCAAAAGTTGACTACAGGTGACACAGAAGATGAGCTGGCATTTCGTAAAATGCGGAACCGCTGTAAATCGGAAATCCGCCAATGGAACATACGAAAACAAGCCACCATTCTAGACCTCGCCCGGAAGAACAGAAATGTGCTGTTCAAATACATGCGACATCGCCGAAGAAACAAGCCATCCGCGTTCTCCTTGAGGGACAGGAACGGGGAACCCACGAGTGACCCAATAGTGGTATCTGAGTTCTACAGAGATCACTATGCAGGTCTGTATTCAGTCCCAGCGTCCTCGTCACATCCAACCTTGTCAAGGCGTACCTACGAACGGCCTCTAACCGACTTGGTATTCACGGTGGAGGACATTCGTCAACTCCTGCACAAGATCAACCCATTCTGCGCGTTGGGGCCCGACGAAGTCCACCCAAGGATCCTGAAGGAAACGTCGTACACACTGGCAACTCATTTCCATCTGCTGTTTCGTCAGTCGCTTGACGAAGGCCACCTTCCTCTGTTTGGAAGGAAGCGATTGTCACGCCAATCTACAAAACTGGTGACCGACTATCGCCTGGCAGCTACAGGCCTATAAGCCTCACTAGCGTGCCATGCAAGGTGATGGAACGCATTCTGAAGCGAGCCATTCTAGATCACCTTACTTCCAACAACTTGATTTCTCAAGCTCAACACGGATTTCTCCCAAACCGTTCCTGCGTGACGAACATGCTCGTATTTATGGACAGCTTAACCCAAGCCAAGGACGAGGGACTCATATCGGATGCCATATTTTTCGATTTCAAAAGCATTTGATCGAGTCCCACACGTCCCTCTGCTCCACAAACTCGAGTCTTACGGGATTCAAGGGAAAATCCTACACTGGATCAAGGCATTCCTATCAGACAGATCATTCCGAGTGAAAGTAGGCTCGACCTACTCTTCTGCGGCGCCGGTCTCCATTGGAGTTCCTCAGGGCTCCGTTTTGGGACCTTTGCTGTTTCTGATATACGTCAATGACCTTCCAGATGTTCTTTCAAGTCCATGTCTACTTTTGCGGACGACTTGAAATCGTGGAGTTCCAATGCCAGTGCCCTCCAAATTGATGTGGACGCCGCAAAGCAGTGGTCGTTGGACTGGCACCTTCCTCTGAATGACGAAAAGTGCGTCCATATGTCATTTGGAGGAGACTCAGCGAACTCCTTTGTCATGCATGGTGAGAAAGGACCAGAAGACATCACGAGGATAGATGCCAAAAAGATTTGGGTATCTGGCTCTCTCCAAACCTGTCCTTCTCACTGCACCTTGAGAAATCGGCTCAGAAGGCATTCGCTGTTCTACGGATGATTCGGCGTACCTTCTCTCGTATTACTCGCACGGACTTCCAAATACTCTATGGGGCCTATGTCAGACCGCTCCTTGAATATGCCAACCCGGTTGTCTACTCAGGACGCACGAAAGACGTAATCCTCATTGAGCGTGTCCAGCGAGCTGCTACGAAAATGGTTGCCGGTCTCAAGTCCATGGACTACGAAACGCGTCTCGCGGTGCTCGACCTCTTTCCCTTGGAGTATCGTCGCCTCCGAGGGGACTTAATTCTTACTTACGCCTGTTTGAACAAGGCTTGGCCAACAGGTTTTTCACCGTTGACCCAGCAAACACACGGCGGGGACATGGTAAGAAGATTTTAAGCTCAGAGCGCACCTTCATTAGGCAAAATTTTTCTCATTTCGGGTAGTTGCTGCGTGGAATAACCTTCCTGAGACGGTTGTCCACGCCCTCTAGAACTCAGTTCAAAACACTATTAGACACTTATTTACGCGAGTCCTCGCGCTGGCAAACATACTGCCCCGCGCTGAGAACTTAAAGAGCAGTGCTACACCCTTTTTTCACTTGTGCCTTTCAGGTGAACGACAGCTGCTGAACGACAAGAACAAAACCGACCCGGGAAACTTGGGCGAAAGCCTCGCTCCTGTGTATCAATCCGTGAATGTGAAGGCTTTGTTTTGGGACCACCTGTTTCTGATATACGTCAACGACCTTCCAGATGTTCTTGCAAGTCCATGTCTACTTTTTGCGGACGACTTGAAATCCTAAAGTTACAATGCCAGTGCCCTTTAAGCGGGTGTAGACGTTGCAAAGCAATGGTCTTTGATTGGCACCTTCCTCTGAATGACGAAAGGTGCGCCCATGTGTCATTCAGAGGAGACTCAGCGAACGCCTTTGTCAGCATGGTGAGAAAGGACCAGAAGACATCATGAAGATAGATGTCAAAAGGGATTTGGGTATCAAACGTCCGTTTCACTGTACCATGAGAAATCGGCCCAAAAGACATTCGTCGTTTGACGGACGATTCAGCGCACCTTCTCCTGTATTACTGGAGTGGACTTCCAAGTACTCTACGGGGCCTACGTCAGACCGCCCCTTGAATATGCCACCCAAGTTGCCTGCCCAGGACGCACGAAGGACGTAACCTCCATTGAGCGTGTCCAGCGAACTGCTACGAAAATGGTTGCCGGTCTCAAATTTGTAGACTACGAAACGCGTCTCGCAGTACTTGAACTCTCCCCCGGAGTATCGTCACCTCCGAGGAGATCTAATTCTTACTTGCCCCCTGTTTAAACAAGCCTTGGCCAACAGGTTTTTCACCGTTGACCCAGCGAACACACGGCGGGGACTTGGTAAGAAGTTTCTTAAGCCCAGATCGCACAACTTCATCAGGCAAAATCTTCTGTCGTTTCGGGCAGTAGCTGCGGGGAATAACCTTCCTCAGACGGTTTTTCATGGTCCACCTTGAACGCAGTTCAAAGCTCCATTAGACAATCATTTATGCGAGTCCTCGCGCTGGCAAGCATACTGCTCCGTGCTGATAACGTAAAGAGCAGTGCTACACCGTCTCAGGTGAGCGATAGCCGCTTAACGACAAGAACAAAAGCGACCCGGAAACTTGGGCGAATGCCTCGATCCTGTGTATCAATCCATGAATCCGTGGCCTCAAGTAGGAGATAGACGCCCATCTGCCAGAGATCCTCCCAGAAGGCATCCAGAAACTACTAGATGCCGATGGAAGCAGTTTTATCGAGCTACGCGCCACTTACACGCTTATACATACGTACTACCACAGCCCTATTCCCTGTTAACTGCTGGTTGACTTTCCAAGTTTGACCAGTATGCGAGCTGACCATCACCTTATTTACTCTAGCTAGTCAACTTTCTCTTCTTCGCTGGTACTCACTACTATGGGGAGAGCTGCAAAAGTGGGTTCTGGTGTAGGTGTCTGGACGATAATTGGTTTTCGTTGTCAAACCGTTCGTTTCCGCCCTATCCTGCGGTCTCGGAATCCATGAGACTAAGGCCCGACCTTGAAACCTGTTCAGCGCTTAGCTCCAATTCGCCAATTCGTGGCTTGACGTGCTCACGTGCTGTAGGGTGCGGTGCCTGCCCTTTGGTTTGATTTCTGAGAAGGTATTAATGACGTTCACCTTTTCTTACTGGTATTCTGCTCATGAAGTCTCCTCGTGTTTTCTCTTCACAGGAAAATTCGCGAACCTCTTACTTCGACGGGTCACTCTCGCGGTGCAACAGTGTGCATTCTACAATACGATGAGTAAACCGCCTACACAGGACAGACTAACTAGAATCGCAATTGTCAGTAATGATAAATGCAAACCGAAGAAGTGTCGCCAGGAGTGCAAAAAATCTTGTCCGGTTGTACGCATGGGTAAGAGTACTTTAGAGGTCATTGTGAGTTTTCCGTAGGCCGGATGTGTATCGAAGTGACACCGAACGACAAAATTGCCTTCATATCTGAGGAGTTATGTATTGGTTGCGGTATTTGCGTGAAAAAATGTCCATTTGAAGCAATTCAAATTATCAATCTTCCAAGCAACCTGGAGAAAGAGGTCACCCATCGGTATAGTGCCAATGCATTCAAACTGCATCGGCTGCCGATGCCCCGACCGGGAGAAGTCCTAGGGCTGGTTGGAACAAACGGGATCGGGAAGTCGACTGCCCTAAAGATTCTTGCTGGCAAACTGAAACCAAACCTCGGACGATTCAAAGTGAGTTTCACGAATTTTACTTTCTAAGACCGTGCCGCGACACATTACTGCGGTTTTTTAAGTTGCCTCGAACTTTCAGCGTGCGTGAATTTATTTGGAGGTTGCTCCGCTGGTAGCTCCACTTTCTTCCAACCATAGCGACAAAACCGCATGCCGGGGGGGCAGTTCAACTGATGTGCGTTCATTTACCGTATATCCAGTAAATCGCTAGCTTTCTAGGGGCGAGATGGCTTAATGGTTAGAGCGGGAATTTACTGAAAGGAAGGTCGGTGGTTCGAATCCGACCTCTTCCTCTCGAATCCCCCTAGCTAGGCTTGGACAACCTGGCAGTATCCCAGCCCTCGTGCGTCCTTCCGGTGGCATGGCAGTTAGGCACCAGAAAGGTGCTACAGCTGAATGATTTTCTCTAGCTTCCTAGCGACTCATTCGACATCCGGAAGAGTTGAACCAACAGTTGTTTCTTGGAGGGATGTCTTCCCCGACAGAGATCAGTTTAGGGAAACTTCCTTAGGGTGGCATAGCAGTTAGGCACCGGAAGTGTGTTACAGTTTAACAGTTACTTCATTATTAGAAAATATTACGGGAACTGAGGGTGTTCTTCTGTTCTTGATGTTATCACTCATTCGTTGTTGCCTTTCTCGCTTATCTTTTTCACCTTAGCATTCTCATTAAAGCAATATAGTGGTGAACAAAATAAAGTCAATGACTTATATTTTAGCTTGTAATAGATGTAGGTAAACCTACGAAGCTTCATGTCAATGGGGACCTTATTTCCTCCAAAGCAGTTTGCGGGTCTAGTGCAGATATCACATAGGCTGGCCACACTCCATAGGTTTTCGTTCTGTACTTGGTACTAAGAGTTACAGTTCTTGACACCCACGAGGAGAGTTTCAGATAACCATAATACAAGAGCGTCTACTGAATGTTTAAGAAAGGACGTGAAGGATGATTGTCGTACAAATGTATATTTAACCAACATTTTGGGTAAACTGACCTGCTTAGGCAGCCCTCTTGGGTTGGACGCGAGATGCACTGACAACGGAAATCGCCTGCTTCAGATGTGTGCTGATCACAGACCGTCCCTTTGCAGTACGAATTTCCGGAATAGTGGAAACTTCTCGACGACCTGGTGCCCACCGAAGAACCAGCCCCGAATCCGTCGCCGTCAGTTACCGGTGGCGAGGGTCGATCACTGTCTGCCACGCCCTCTGGAATACCAGCGTGGACTCCAACCATGCATTTGAGCACGGCGGCTTTTCACTGCGCTTTTCAGGTCTCCGCAAAGCGCGCACACATCGCTAGCTACTGAGAAGCTAGTGGATCAGGAAATCAAACAAACCCATCAGAAACAGTTTCTCGAACGCTTGCTGGATGATCCGATGTCAAAAATTGTGACGGTCACTGGGAACACATCCAAAGCCCTACTCAAAGCCGGAACTTCTGTTTTCGGTACAACCCAGCAAACACCATTCAACAGTCGGATCTCTGATAGGCCCATGGCTTTGCTGGAGGCCCGGCGACAGAGTGCTCCTGCCGCAGCCACAACTCAACCCAACGCACCAACCGACGCCAGGTGAAACTGAGTGGACATGCAAACCGAGAAGCTTCGTGGACCCGAAAGGCCGAACAAATGGAAGACGTGAAAAATGCTGGAAACATACTAAGCTGTTCCACTTGATGCGTTCGACTGGTCCTCGGAAGCCTCTCGTCAGCGAAGCTGTCAGGGACCACGATGGCCCTCTGATATCCAGCAAAGGAAGACGTTTGGCCACCTACCTCCACTCCGGAATCGTGACCTTAGAAGTGTCTGAGTGTATAATTTTATTCAAGAGTCATCGTGTTGCTGATCCTGACCACCTTCCACCTGCTGTGTTCATGGATGTCAGTAAACCCCTCAGCCAGACCCTGTCCCGCCAATGTGCCTCTATTTGGGAGGAAGATACCGTCCCAGACAACTGGTGTGTCGAAAATGAGGGACAACCAAGGGCTGAGGTGTTCACTGAGAAGCACCAGACCAGGTTGGGTAGCTGAGCGCATACTACCCAGAGATAGCTTGAGTTGCACAGATGCACAATGAATCACTTACCTGTCCTTCAGCGATGGTGCGTAGGCTAGTTGTAGACTGCGGTGAGTTGGTAATCACATGCAGCTAGTATTTTTCGACTCAGGTATACCGTATATCGGTAGTGTAATCGAGTTTGCGGGGTTTCCTGGTACAGTATCTATCTGATTGCATGAGGAGTATTTATCAGTATCCACAGGCTCCGTGAATACCTGACTGTCAGAATACCCGAAACCTACTGAGACCCTCAAACCCCACCAAGATCTCATAGGGAAGTTGTCAAGTATGTGGACCAGAGAAACCCACTTCCGCTTGGATGTTCAAGCAGTCAATCGGTTGGGTACCAGTCGACGATGATGGGTTTTCACCCAACGCCGATCGCACGGCCTGGGTCAACGTCAAAAGTGCGCTCCTAATACGCTCTTACTACTCGTTTGTTCGCAATAAAGCTGTTGTATCCTTTTTTGGTGAACCTTTTTCCGGCACTAAGGTGCTTCCGGACCTAAAGCTGCCACCCTAACGTGGTGGTCGGGCATGAGTGCTGCAACGCTTCCACGGGCTACCCTGACTGGAACTTCGTTCCACCGCCGTGCACCCATGCGAGGAAGGTCAAATGGTGCAGTCAGACCGAGAGCAGTGAAACTCTATACTACGAGTAATCGTGCTGCGAGGCGGTGTGGAAGTAAAGTCGTATTGTCCTCTGCGATTGAGTCATCGGTTCCGGGTAGGGTCCCTAAAGAAAACCCTACTGTCCACTGCCTCGCGGGTCGGACTTTTGAATCAGAGGCCAGGGGCAGGGTCCACGAACAAAGCCTTACCTCCTCCCATTGCCTCGCGGGTCAGACTTTTGAGTCAAAGGCCCAAGGTGGGTTACCTCAACCGAAGCCCCTTCCTAGGCCTAGGCAACCGATGTCCATCCCCAACTCATTCCCATCACACAAGCAGACGTTGTTGGGTCCCTTGACTGTCATTTCTGTGACCTATGGTCCTTATGCACCCCGCTGCCCATTAACAATAAAAAATAACACCTTCCTAAACCCACGAGGTCCTTTCTATATGGGAGCTTTTAACGTCCGTACTCTATGTCAAATTGGCAAACAGGGAATGCTCGCCGAAACCTTATACTTCCTTAAAATTGGTGTTATGTCTAACTGCTCTTCCCACTCCAGTGCCTGATGCCAGAAATAACTCACCGACAATGGTACACAGCAGCTTTATTCCAAACAAGCGAGTGCGTGCGAGTGCAAAAGTTACAACGGCCCGGGCTATTTAAAGGGTGCTTTCTGACACTGATCCAGGCTGTCTGGTAGTCATTCAGTGAACACCCATCAACATCGATCGCGCTTCTATGAAATACCTGAACGCTGATCACATCTAGTCGTGCTTCTGTGGCGTGTCCGAACACTCATCGGTTTTTGCTGAATTGATTGCATGACTGACTGGCCTGGATGCTTGCCGACTTTTCTATTGAGATTTTTGTGGAGTTTTAGGCTCTCAGTGGGTTCCGGGCGTCCTTGGGTTACTTTCAGGGATCTGACCTTCCTGATAGATGTATGCTGTGCCTCCGAAACACGCATACAAGACCCAAGCGTGGTCATACATCTCAAAACGCCAGGTACGAACCCAGCTGTTTCACATTTCGACCTCTGTGTGTCCGGTGATCCAGACACCATGACTCGTGGAATATATGGTGTGGAATGTGAACTCAACCCCAGAGCTGAACGCGGCTTGCTGGATCGGATCCCATTGAATAATCGTCTTTACACCGTGCGGTTATCCAGCTCAATGAATCTCAGTTCATCTCGACATAAAAAGCGGTGTCGATTGCTAGTATCGGCTTATGCCACAGCGGACTGCAGCTCTGACGCTGAGAAGGATACTTTCTATCGAGTTATCCATGCTCATTCGTTAAGCAAGAAGCACTGACATTGTCATGCTTCCGGGCGATATGAATGCCCAAGTGGGTCATCTGGGCTCCTGGGGCGGTCGATTTGGAGTCGATGCTCGTCTCAGAGACAACGGAGACCGACTCCTTCGGTTGTGTGCTGATCATGAACTGTTCCTAGGCAGTACGAACTTTCAGCATAAACGTTCGCATCGCGTAACCTGGCGGCCACCAACTGCAAATCAACCGTGGACCCAGTTGAACCACATGGCCATCAGCCACCGGTGGAGAGCCACAATTCAAGACTGCCGTTCCTTCTGGGCACACCACTTGTTTCCGATCACGTCATGGTGCGTGCACGCCTGACAGTTCGTTTCCCTTCAGGCATTCGTAAGTCAGCAAGAAGCATACCAATCCTCTATCTTTGAAGAAGTACCATAGCTCAGTATCGATCTGAGGTAGCCCAACAACCTTCTAAAGTAAGCTATTACTGTACCGGTGTAACGATGGATACTAATGATGAGGCATGCGAGTGGTATGTGGCTTCTCGTAACTCCCCAGCAAAGGGCTTCTTCCTTTTATTTGGTGCCGTGATCAGGATAAGGATGAAGATCCGTTAGCCACAACCCTTTGAGAATGGGGATGTTCGGACCTTCATGGAGGACTTCGCGGAGGCTGCTGGACTGGAGACCCACCGGGGTAAGTTGACGGCACTGAATACCCTCCTCAGGCCGGGCGAAGGCGGTCCTGGACGCGGCCAGAGGGGGCTCTCGGGAGATGGACTGTGCCGCCGTGAAGGAAGCTCTTGTAGCGGAGTTCGACACCCCGGCCGACCGCCAGGAGGCTATGAGGCAGTTCAAGACTGCCAGGATGGGACATACATGCGACCTGATCGCCTTCTCCGCCAGCCTGCAGCAATCGTTGGGTCGGGCTTCGCCGGGACTGGATGGAGTGTCGCGCCAGGAGTGGCTGCCTGACCAATTCGCTGAAGGTGTGCAACCGGCGCTTCGTGCCCAGTTGCGGTTGGCGAGAGCAACTGGCCAGTTGAGTGTCGGGGACCTGGTGCATCTGTCACGGGAATTGGCCTTGGCGCCACTGGTCACGTTGCAGTCGCAGGAGAAGAGGAATGACTCACCAGTGGAGGAACTGAAGACCAAAGTGGATCAACTAGCTGAACAGCTTGCAGCCATCAAGACGGAGTCGTGGAGGCATGCTCGACGAACCGGTGCTACAAATGTGGCATGCCTGTCCACTAGAAGAATCAATGTCGCCGTACCCGACCACTTGTAAATAATAAAACTTTGGATTACTCTTTCCCGGGTGGGTTGCGATTAGTGCAATAATACAGACTACGATACAGGCCGTTATCGAGCTAGACAGGAGGAGGAAGCTGTGGCTAATTGTTACAGAAGCAGGGGTATCGCTGAGGCGGAGAGGGAACGAAGCTGAATGCAAACCGTGTGCGATAGGAGTGAGAGCACTGGATGGATACTGACTGAAAATTGACGGGTTGTCAATGCACTCCGTGCGCTTAGGCGACAGGTCTGTGCAGCACGAGTTTCTGATCAGCCCAGACAGAGCAGACAATCTTGGGAGCATATTCTCTCAAGAGCTCATCCGTGGTTGACCTAAAGCGGGGAAAGCTGGTGACAAAGTATGGCGCAGTCAAGCTTAAAGGTTACTAAAGCACTGCCGTGAGCGCACTGCAGGTCAGAAGGCTTCCGTCTTGTAGTGTGTCGTCAGTACAGTCCGTGGTCGAGGACTACTCCGAACTGTTCACAGGCGATGGAGATCCGTTTGGCTTCTGCCCATGGATTGAACACGAAATTCCCCTCTCATCCGAATGTTTTCGACCTTACGGCCCCCGTCCGCTGCCGCTCCATCTACGGGAGGAGCTTTATAAACAAGTTCAAGAGATGTTGAAAAATGGCATAATCGAGGAAGCCAGCAGTGCATACAACTTCGCGGTTGTGCTTGTAAGGAAGCTGAACAGAAAATACCAGTTTTGCGTGGATTTCAGGCGTTTGAATGAATTGACCGTAAATCGAGTTGCAGCTGTCCCTTCGGTTGCGGAGATTTTCAATTCCTTCCAGGATTCCCGATATTTCACGGTATTCACTTGCGTTCCGGATACTGGCAACTATCCATCAAGTTAGAGAACCGAGAGAAAACGGTGTTCACGGTTGGGGGCACCCAGTATTTATTTTAAATGGATGCCGTTTGGATTGACGGGGGCACCGTTCATATTACGGCGCTTGATGCTTCGTTTAACAAAGGGACTACAGAATGTTGCCGTGTATGGAGACGATATCGTTGTGTACAGCAATTCGGAACCAGAGCAGTCTACTCGGTGGCAGTAATAAAGCGTATGCGGGAGGATGGCCCGCGGATAGATCAAGCCAAGACACAGCTCGACAGGAATTCGGTGACACTACTGGGGCATAAAGTGGGTCACGGAAAGGTTAGCCCTCTGCCAGAAAAACTGGCGAAGATCGAGAACTGTGCTCAATTCAAAACGGTTTCTACGGCAGTTTCTTTGACGAGCAACATACTACAGCTCCACTGTACGACTTCCTCGGGCAAAATCGGCAATTCGAATGGACCAGGGAGGCACAGGAGGCTTTCGAACGTGTCAAAGCGCGAATGCTGTACCAGCAACTGACCCTCAAACTGTCCAGGGTCGGAGAGATGTTCACTGTTGCAACGGACGCCAGTGATCGCGGTATCGGTGCAGTTCTCAGGCAGAGGAATGGGGTTGTCGAATAATCCAGTCGTGTCCTGACTAATGCTGAGCAGAAGTACTCAGCTATTGAGAAAGGATGTTTAGCGATCGTCTGGGCCCTGGATAAGTGGAGGCCATACCTACTTGGACAAAGATTTCATGTCGAAACCGATCACAACCCCCTGGAGTGGATCAGGACCACCAGAGATCTTCGCGGGAAGCTCACGCATTGGGCACTCTGGTTGCAAGATACGATATCACGATCCGGCACGTGCCAGAGGAGAACCACCTGGCTGATTGGCTGTCTAGACCAGAGGCTGAAGATGAGGCCCCCAGGATTATGATTTGTGCCAATAGCCTCTTCGTCGAGCTGGATCCCGGAAGGTTGGTGCAACTCCAACGGCAGGATCCTGTGTTACAGAAGGTTGAAGCCATCTTGTTGGATGGAAGGAATATTGAGGACGGAGAGGGAGACAAGGAATTGGAAACGTTCCCAAAGACACCTCGATAGGCTGAGTCTGAGTGTCGTTCAGCTGTAGCACCCTTTTGGTGCCTAACTGCCATGCCACCGAAGGTTGCACGAGGGCTGGGATACTGCCAGGTTGCCCAAGCCTAGACAGGGGAAGTCGAGAGGCAGAGGTCGGGTTCGAACCACGGACCTTCCGGTCAGTAAATTCGCGCTCTAGCCACTTGGTCCATCTCGCCCCAAGCTAATTCTGAGTGAAGCTGGCATAATTTCCTGGAACGCCACCGATTCTGATGTTGTGCTGCCCGTGATACCTCGCATCTTGAGACGGAAGCTTATCGTCGAATGCCACGAGATGGCACACACAGGGTGCACCAAGACCTACAACTTACTTCGGCAGGGGGCCTACTGGCCCGGAATGAGAAGTGAGGTGATGAATTATGTGGTGCCCTAAAAGCGGTGCTAACTAACGAAAGGGTATACGACTGGGGTAACCCATCCCATGGAACCTATTCCTGGCTCAGAAATCGGCGAGTTATGGTCCGTTGATGTCATGGGCCCTTTTCCGGTGACGACCAGCGGAAATCAATATATCCTGATAATGACAGAACACCTGTCGTGGTGGATCGAGGCGGCAGCCGTGCCAAATCAACGGGCGACGACGATCGGCGGAGTGGTAATGCATCACATCGTGGCCAACCATGGGGTGCCAAAAATGATCCTAACCGATCAGGGGCCTTGCTTCGAGAGCGAAGAGTTTAGGAATTGCTTGTAGAAGCTGGGTATCAGACGGCTAAGGACGGCACCATACCACCCGCAAACAAATGGTCCAACCGAACGATCAAGGAGTGGCTGGCGGCCAAAGGAGGTGACTGGGAAGTGAATTTGCCAATGGTGTTGCTAGCTCATCGTGCTTCCATACAGCCAACAACAGGCATGTGATGTACGGTCGACATCAGGAAATTGGGTTGTGACCGGCAACACGCTTGTCTCCGGAGGAGCTAGGAGAGGAATGGAGGATAGCTTGAGAAAACCTGACCGCCGTTCAGGAAAGGACCAGAGAGGAAACGGCAAGTGGAAAGGCACGACCATTCCCCATAGGCGCGAAGGTCAAGTGGAAGGATCTTCAGAATCCTGAAAGGAGTAGGCTGGGGTCGCGGAAGCTGGGCAGTCGATGGCAGGGTCCGTTTGTCGTTAGCGACTGCCGGGGGAACGTCTATACAATTCAAGACGATTGGGGATCGAAAAGAGTAACTGGGACTCTGCTTCGGAAGTGGCATGATTCACCCAAAAAGGTGCCGAATAGACCAGCTGCTGGAGCCGACCTAACGGAGGTAAATGAAAATCGGCGGCATGCGAGCGACCCTTAAAGGAGGAAGGTAGCGGTTTGTAGCGTGTAGGTGTGTAGCGGTGGCTACTGCTGATGAGGCATGCGAGTAGTATGTGGTTTCTCGTACCTCCGCAGCGAAGAGCTTCTTCCTTTCACTGGTAGTGAGCACATCAATGAAGCATGGCAAAATGTCTTGAAGGACCGGACCCACGTTCTGGGATCCATATCACAACTATGGCGGTTTGATTACCACGGAATTCGTGGATTGGACTGCTGGGTTTCCCATGGCTGCTTTGATGTCACCGAGAAAAGACTGAACTGTCGGCTTGGGTGGCATGATAATTAGTTATGCAACAAAGTAACATACTATTACCAATGTTAACCGCAAACAAATGAAGTACAAAAATGAGGGCGAGAATTGAAGCCGTGTACATGTTCTAAACGAGCTAACCAATTTGTGGCAGTGTACCACGCTGGTAGCTCCCCCGTGTAGTTACCGGTTAGAAGACTTTACGACTTCGCTGGGGGAGATTCCAGGGGCTTCCTGTGACCTCGACAGTGTCTGACAGCTTGGTCTAATTCCTAATCGCGATCCCGTGTTGTCGGAATTCAAAACAGACCTCAGTGGAAGCCATATAATAGAAATAAGAAAGACGGGATGGGTAGATGGATCTGGCGCTAAACGCAAACGTCGGAGGTGCCTAAGCACTATGTCAGACAATCTTAATAATCTTAGTAAACCTCACTGGAGTGTGCCGAACGATGGTATGATAGTAGTTAGTTTACCTAACGGCTTTTTTGCTTTCTGTTCGTTTTCACTTGCGCTGGACTAACTGTGATCACTGCTGGTTCGCATTACTTGATCTTGTTTTCTTTGCTCAGAATTTGTTCCACCTCTTGACCGGACTGAGATGGCCTGTATGGAATACTAATGCATTTGCCGCTTTCACACTGAGTACGCAGTCATATTACCTATTTTGCTAACCATCATTGAGGGTTCTTCAATGTCACCAGGGAGGTTAATAGCCTGTGTTCAATGTTAGCTTTTATTGCTACAGGCTAATTACATCGCTCTTCAAGGCTCAAACGATTGAAAACTACTCTTGGTTCATTTTGGAATACTTCGTTATCCTGGTTGTGAGCACTGGTTTAGCATGTCCTGTTATTACTGGCAGTTGTCAGTAATCAACTCGTGTTTCTTTCGAGATCACTGGTTGCATGGAGGTACGCAATGATTGCCGATTGGCATGGTGGAAAAATGCATTTAAGTTAGCAGCAAGATCATGTTCCATCGGACTTCCTCTTCAATAACGCTACACTTATAGCCTCGTTTCCCTCAGTTGTAGTTAAAAGGATGTGCATGCAAAACCGCAAGTCACCTTATTTTATGGTCGGGGAAGCTGACCACTCCGATCGGTTGAACTTAAGCGTTTTCAGATGTTTGATCACCGTGAATTCGCCACCATAGTCTCCTGAAGAAAGTCATTGTTGGCGAAAGTCGCCAAACGTGGATCCAGGTTGAGGTTCTATCCTACATTTAGTTCCTTTGTGAAGCCCTTAGTCGTTGCCTGACGTTGACTTAGCATCCGAGTATTCCTTCATACGTTCTCTCACCTCGGTGATGGTTTACAGCAACTATCCGGATTGCCACCATTTTGTTTTTCCCCTTCAGGCTACGTTTGCGCTATCCTAGGTAGTAGACAAATTATCGTCCTGGAAACTAGTAGCAGCATTCGGTCGTCTTCGGTTCTGGTTTCGTTTATTCCATCAACCAATAGAATTGTTTAATTCCATCCTACGTGAATTATTTGAGCTTTTAATGGGGTTCCCACTCACTACATACCTTTGAATATCAGTCGGGTGTCGATAACTGCTTTCCGTTGAACCTCATTGGATTTGACCTCCATTAAGGTACAACCAGTTATCAAATTTCAACAGAATTGACAAAGCCTGGTAATATTAAGGCTGATCGCGACAACTCCTAGAGATACGTTCCAGGTGTTTTACTGTGTCCTTCATGTGGCACTGTAATCTCTGCTGCTTCGGCTATTCCCGTCAGTTGTCCCGCAATACAGTAACGCTAGTCGCTTCGTGATTGCATTTATAGGGAAGCAGCATTATTCTAATGAAAGATCTTTCCTTCTGTCCTATTTGAGGACAACGACGCCCGAAACAGTGGTCGACTGACAAGCGAGATATTTCTAAGTTATACCCACCTTTTTCAGGACACATGAATAATATGATCTGAACGCTGTATGACAGTGTTGTTCAGTTGGCTATTTAAACATTCCAACAAGTGATATTATGCTGGGTTCCACACAGCAATGAACACTGAAGGACATCTGAATCAGTTTTGTCAAGCCAGTCCCGACAGCTAACAGTCTGCACCCACAACGTTAATGGCATCCACTGTTCTGTCGGGGATTATAGCAAACTTTGATCTGTGTCATTCGGTGCCACTCTCAAGTGAGGAAACTGCAGCTACATACTCGTTCCATTTTAATGGGTAATACATTTTACGTTGACAGAATAACACGCTGGACTTGATAAGTTGACAACTAGCAAGCTTACTGAAAACATGTCCTCTATGCTTGTTTGCGATAATCATATTTATTGCTTAAGCGCCAACTCTTCAACGCAATGAAAAAGCGAGGCGAAAATGTCTGTTAGCTAGCAATATTTAGTGGAAGTTTCGCCTGGTAATCGTGTTACTCAGTACAACCCCCAACTTTGTCTGCAGATAACAGCTAACAGCATGACCTATAAGATAAAATCGATTGTAATGCACTGAAGTTCAGTGCAGTTGTGTTTGCGCAAATGCTCGCAATCCGTTCATCTCTACAAGTCAGGTACGTGTGTTGATCAGTCTGAACGGCGTCGATGAATTTCATCAATGACCAGCGAATGTGATGAATAGATCTAGATACATAACGTCGGTTAGGACCAATGCAAGAGGACCCATCCCCGCTGAAGAGTATACCTCGAACGACTGTAGGACTCTGATCAATTCCCTAAGTGCTCTCACTGAGGTGAATTGTCCTTGTTTGTCCCATGTCACACTATAGAGCCTTTACTGCAACATGGCGCAGAAATATTTGTCTATTTTATTATTTTCACTGAAATTGGTGCCCTGATCTGTTTTTGGCGAGGGCGAATTTGGCTAGCCCTGTCGAAATCACAAACTTGTACTGACTCATCAATCAGGGGAATATCTAAGGTGCCGCTCGATCAAATGACACGGCTAGCTGAGAAACACGGAGCTGTTCCAGAGAATTTTGACATTTCCTTTCTGAAACTTGTTTTTCTCCGTGTCTTCTGCACATAAGTATGCACTTACAAATATCAAACTGAGACCCTGCAGTGTCTCGGCTCAGATCTTACCTGCAACTGGCATTCAGCGGATAGTGGAACATGATTGGTCTACATTTTTGGCCAAGCAGAGCTCGTTCTGGTGCTGGACTGGCAAGCGGCCTGATCTTCGGACCATTGCGAGTTAGCCGGATTACCCCTTGCGAAGTCTGATTGTGGGCGGTAGGACGGTTTCGGTGTAGGATTCCGCCTAACCGATCCGGATACTTTCCTTAAACGTTCAGTTCGCGTCCAGCCTACTCTGCTATATATGAAGTCACAAATCTCAAAGATCACTCACTTCCAGGTGTGTCTGTTCCTATCCTTTGTGAGAAGTCCGTCTCTACTTAAATACTAGGTGTATTTTCCAAGACAATTGAATTTGCGTTATGCTGACAAAGGTAGTTTTTTTACAGTAAACTTTCATCCCCGGCTTCCTAATGTTGTGTGCCAGTGAGCAACTTATCCAGTTTCGCTTTTGGTTGGCATTTGTTATATTCAGTCTGTTAATTTTAGTTTCACAAGAGCCACTTCTCATTGTCACACCAGTTTCTGACTACGGGCGCATTTTTCATCTACTGCAGAACCCACCGGATTGGACGGAAATCCTCACTTATTTCCGTGGTTCGGAGTTACAGAATTATTTCACTAAGGTGCTCGAAGATAACTTGAAGGCTGTCATCAAACCTCAGTACGTCGATCAAATTCCGAAGCTTGTCTCTGGTGGTGTGAAGACCCTATTGGATCGGAAAGATGATCGTGGAAATCAGGATCATATACTGAACTTGCTTGGTGAGTCTCTGTCCACTCATTCAATGAACTAATCGAATCAAGATCTGAAGGTTGTAACTGAGCGACTTGTAAGTGATTTATCCGGAGGAGAACTTCAGCGCTTTGCGTGTGCAATGGTTTGTGTCCAGAAAGCGGATATTTACATGTTTGACGAACCCAGTTCCTATCTGGATGTCAAGCAGCGATTGAAGACAGCTATTGCCATACGGGAATTACTGGAGGTAGGTGTAGACAATTAAACTATCTGCAACCTTCCATTCCAGGATACCAATTTCATCATTGTGGTGGAGCACGACTTGTCAGTATTAGACTACCTTTCTGATTTTATATGCTGTCTTTATGGAGTTCCCGGTGCCTATGGAGTGGTGACAATGCCTTTTTCTGTACGTGAAGGTATCAATATTTTCCTGGATGGTATGATCCCAACCGAAAACTTGCGTTTCCGTGAAACCCCGCTTGTGTTCAAGGTTAGTTTTCAGTGAAAAGAAATAACCACCTACAACAGTTACCCATTTTGCCTCATAGCTGGAATCAGATTTTGAATGCAGTTACTCTGTCATTACCCTGTTATTTAGCCCCGGTAAATGAAATGCGTTTATGACCTATTGGACTCAACTCTGGGTAGCTCAATTGTTAAGGCCCGAAGTTACTTTCAGGAAGGTCCTTGGTTGGAACCCAACATCTGCATCTCAACTGCTGATGTCTAGGTTTAGGAGACCTGGTAGTATTTCAGCCCCCGGATGCCGTGACAGCTAGGCACCGAAAGGGTTACAGCTGAATGATTATTATTTTTATTACTATCATTATCATAATTATCAGTTGTTATCATTCAGACCCAACCTATTCTACGCGTATTAGCTTAGTAGCATATAATTGCTATGTTGCGGAATATAGCTACTAAGTCAATGCTGCGTAACATTCTTATAAAATCCTGACAGTCTACACACAAGCTCACACATCTTCGTTAAGGCAGACGGTGTAGGACAGATACATCAAATTCCTCAACAGCATCATTTTAAGGGGGTAGTCGACTTAAGCGCCCAGTGACAGCTTCGAGTAGAGGTGCCGCGAGAGTATCCTCCACAAACTGCCGTTCATCATCATCATCATCATCATCAAAGACGGCAACATCGGTGCTTCCCTGCCATACAATCACAAAGTCTATCTAATTATACTTAAAGCTTTAGAGTGAAAAAAGAGAATAGAGTGGGTGAGGAATGGGATCTGAAGTTGACATACCGCAAGCATTCTGAGGTGCCCATACCTCCGAACGCTCGCTCAGACAATCTGGAAAGAAACAGACAGCATGAGCGCCACTGACATCGATCAACCGCCATTTCTTGCAATGTCTCTAGCCAAGCGCACGAAGGGACACGGGGACTCCAGCCTGGAAGACATACCGCACCAACAACACCCAAAATCTTTGCAATCTCCCTCACACCCTTTCGACAATTCATTCATTGTGCACCTCCGGTTTGCGCTATTTTGAACGAGGCACGGAAAACAACACTCGTCTCGGTAGACGGTGTTCCGGCATTCGCAGCACATGATTAAGCCACCGCAGTTGATGTTGCTGCATGTTTTTTGCGATTAAAGTACACGCTGCACAACCAAATATCTGTTTTCTGATGGTCTCGTTACAAATCCGTTGGAGCCATCCGAAACCAGCAACACTTCCGGGGCATCAGTGGTCAAAAACCCAAAGATGCTTCAAACTGTATCCGCAGGGACCACGTCTCGCAACCATGCAACAATACAGCCCTTATTGTAGCCGGGTACACGCGACAGTTGAGATTCAATGATATGACTTTTTGACGATACAAGTGACACAAATCGCCAAACGTGATTCGGGCCTTTGTCGTTCGTGCACTGACTTCACCCGACACTTACGTCAGAGGTAATACAACTACCAAGATATGTGAAGTTCTCCACAACCTCGAGTGGTTCTCCTTGAATTGTAAAGGGTATGTTCAGAGACTGTACGTTCCGAAGCACTACTTTGCACATTGAAGGTGAAAACCGCATACAGAAACATGGTATCAGGGTGGTCAGTTCATTCAACAGAGTTTGTGCTGCTCTTTCGTCGATGTCGTCAGCGTACTCTAGATCGACAAAGTTCTCATCAGCAACAATTTGAACACCGAGGTCTTGAAGATCTTCCAGCGTTCGCCTCAGTATTCCTTGGACGACGCATTTGAACAACAGCGGAAAGAGTGGACATTCTTGTGGAACGCAACTCTTTGTAGGGAAGCTGCTGGAAAGCTCATTATACGTTCACACGCCCAGAAGTATGAGGGAAAAGGGAGCGGATTGTGTTCATTAAGCTCTGGGGCATACCTGTTGAGCAAGTGTAGTTAAGAGCACTGACCGATGGATAGAATGGAACGCACCCTTAGAGTCAATGAATAGCAAGATTGTGGGTCGTCTGGACGTGTGTCGGTGCTCTAACATCTGACGGAGTGTGAAGATGTGCTAAGCGCAGCTTCTACCCGGTCGAAATCCCGCTTAATGCTCACGGGTCAGGGAGTCGCGTGCCACCGTAAGACGAAGAAGATTCAGAGACGTCGCAAGCTTTGTGAAAACATGAGTCGAACTAACACCTATTTCGCGACTAAATTCCCTGCGAGTGCCATTTTTGAAGATGAGCACTACTATCGACTCACACCAGTTGTCTCGGACGATATATTCCTCCCAAGTAGAGGCACATTAGCGGGACAGGGCCTGGCTGAGGGGTTCACTGACATCTAGGAACACAGCAGGTGGAAGGTGGTCAGGACCAGCAACACGATGGCACTTGAATAAAATTATACACTCAGACACTTCTAAGGTCACGATTCCGGAGTGGAGGTAGGTGGCCAAACGTCTTTCTTTGCTGGATATCAGAGGGCCATCGTGGTCCCTGACAGCTTCGCTGACAAGAGGCTTCCGAGGACCAGTCGAACGCATCAAGTGGAACAGCTTAGTATGTTTCCAGCATTTTTCACGTCTTCCATTTGTTCGGCCTTTCGGGTCCACGAAGCTTCTCGGTTTGCATGTCCACTCAGTTTCACCTGGCGTCGGTTGGTGCGTTGGGTTGAGTTGTGGCTGCGGCAGGAGCACTCTGTCGCCGGGCCTCCAGCAAAGCCATGGGCCTATCAGAGATCCGATTGTTGAATGGCGTTTGCTGGGTTGTACCGCAAACAGAAGTTCCGGCTTTGAGTAGGGCTTTGGATGTGTTCCCAGTGACCGTCACAATTTTTGACATCGGATCATCCAGCAAGCGTTCGAGAAACTGTTTCTGATGGGTTTGTTTGATTTCCTGGTCCACTAGCTTCTCAGTAGCTAGCGATGTGTGCGCGCTTTGCGGAGGCCTGGAAAGCGCAGTGAAAACCCCCATGCTCAAATGCATGGTTGGAGTCCACCTGGTATTCCAGAAGAAGCGGCAGACAATGATCGACCCTCGCCACCGGTAACTTACGGTTACGTGGTATATTTGGATTGGAGGCCGGTTCTTTGGTGGGCACCAGGTTGTCGAGCAATTTCCGCTGTTCCGGAACTTCGTACTACAAAGGAACGGTCTGTTGTTGTGTCCGTTTTCAAGAAAGGTGCTCGCAGTGAACGTTGTGACTACAGAGAAGCTAACTTGAGCTCCGTGGTAATCAGGCTCTGTATCGCTTATTCTCCGTCGTTATATGTAAGGGCGTGAAGACAGGACCCAAGAACAGCAAACAGGATTCTGGCTCTGAAGAGCCAGTGTGGACCACGTCTTCGCATTCCGTCAAGTTTCATAGAAACGGCATGCGTATAAACGCCCTATGATCTTGGTGTTCCTTGAATTCGAGAGCGCGTTCGATTCTGTCAATCGGTTCTTTTCAGCACGCGTGTGTAAAAGAGTATGCTCCAGAGGATCGTGATTATCATACGCATGTAGTGTCCACATGCGTTTGCTCCCGTGAGAGTTCATGGTAAGATCTCCAAAAGCCTTCCTGCGTGCAGTGATGCCCAACAAGAGCGTTCTCTCTCTCTCTCTCCATTTTTACTCAATCATGAATCAATGGGACGAGCTTTGGAATGTCTCCTCATTCAAGCGAGAATCTTGCCGACCTGTAGTGTAGAAGCTACGGTGGCTGGACCATGTGGTACGCTTGTCGGGTGGCTAGCCGATATAGGCAGCGTTCATATTCACGGTTTCTATTCCAATTGTTCAGCAGACGTGTAGACGGCGAGTGCTAACTCAGCGGTTAAGGCGCGAACTTACTGACTGGAAGTTCCGTTGCTCGAACCCAATCTCGGCTTCTCGCATCCTGTCTAGGCGTGGGCAACTTGGCACTATCCTGGCCCTCGCGCTTCCTTCGGCTGGGATGTCAGCTGGGAACCGTAACAGTGCTACAGCTGAACGATTATTATTTATTATTACTAGACACCTCAATTGCTTGTTTTAGATCATCCCTGGTCCCCCACCTCCCTCCGATTTTTCCGCTCCATTATATGGCTTTGTTGAGATAAATTGACATGAGTGCATGGAAATGAAGCCCAGTTTCCTCATTTATTGATGCCATACTTGATGTGTATTTCTATAATAGACCCCCGACTTCGCACAAATATCTGTATTTCGTGTACCATTGCTCCTATTCTCAATGCCCCTAAGGAGCTCTATGTGGAAAACGTTCCCTTTACGTATAAGATTTCTCGTAATGCATAGAAAGCTGCAACATCGTTTGTTTTGTTTACTTACATATATTGTTTACCTACAAGTACCGCGTTATCAAGGTTCCCAAGTTCCGTCACCAAACAGTACCTTTTATAACTCCCAAGCTTCAAGAAACGGATCTGTTGCCACTAGTGTCTACTCAAAACTACTCTATTCTGATAGTTGCGTCAGCTTCCAGTGGAACGTATACCACGGAATTGAGTTTTTTGCGAATTTTACGTAGCAGCCTAACGTAAAGATTATCGTAGTTTGAACACTCGTTTAGTAGTTAATTATTACACAACTGCGTCGCAAGGTGCATTTCGGTACCATTTTCGATAAGATGTTTTAGTTAACTCCTATGTTTGCGGTGACATGTTATTAAGTGACTTGTTTGTTTAACTCCACTTTTCTTTTCTTAAGGTTTCGGAGACAGCGAATGAGGAGGAAGTAAAACGTCATTCTCGATATGACTATCCGAAAATGAAGAAAAATCTGGGTTCCTTCCAACTTCATGTGGAGCCAGGATCTTTCACCGACTCAGAGATTATAGTTATGTTAGGTGAGAATGGTACTGGGAAAACGACGTTTATTCGAATGTTGGCGGGTAGTCTCAAGCCAGATGACGAAGCCAAACTTCCCGTAATGCATGTCTCCTACAAACCACAGAAAATCAGCCCAAAGTCGGAGAAGACTGTACAAAATTTACTTTTGGAGAAAATACGAGATTCATTCACTCATCCCCAGTTCGGAACAGATGTTTTGAAGCCTCTACAGATGGAGCGGCTGTACGACCAACAGGTGAGTTGAATTTTGTTTAGTGGTGTAATATTTGCGTTCGTTATTTCCGCGCCGTTTCTGGACTGCCAGAATATATTTCATCACCACAGCAGCTATGAGAGTGCACAGCATATCTTCGAGTAGTCTGGAAGGGCATCATTATGATGACGCCTGTGCAAATGTAAATGTGAATCAAGCCGCAATCCGGTTGATAATTTGCTGGCTGGAAAAGATTATTCTCGCGGACCAATCTCCAGGATTTTCTTATATTCATTTCCCCAACTAGTTGCTCGTGATTTCCGAAGCGCCAGAGGCCGATTATTACGCTATCCAGTGAAGGTAACCTTTTTATCTGTCCTATTGTCATGTTTATGATATTTGAGCATTAAAAAGGTACGCTCATCATTATTGTTGTCGGTGGAAGTGCGTTGGTTGTAGATACTGGTGCTCAACTACCACATAAACAGCAAGAAGGAATGCCCCGGTAAGGAGTAGAAAAAGATGAAGGTTGGGGACCTGGTATAAACAAGTGCCTAGGGAGAGACGTCAAGGGCGAGGCGTCTACACCTTCCAACAGTGTGACCTTGTAGCATGACATCATCACCAGTCTTGACGCAGCATCTGGTGCGGACCTTACTTAACACAAACCCAGCGCGTGACAATCTCTAGCCAGGAAGTAACGGCATGTCTTGGGGTCGGTTACGACGCACCATATTCCGTAACCGAAAGAATCGTGTGGTTTTCAGTCGGGGAGTCTCCAGGATCGTACATTTGAAGCGGATTCTGTGAGCAGGAGTCGCCTCATGGTGCCGCTGTAACAAAAGGAGCGTGATGGATCCTACTACATCCACCTGATGAGTCCCAACCAAGACAAAACTGGTATCTGGCTGACCTTCAGAAATGCCCGCATCCTGCTTTGTAATTAACGCCCTTTAATCCAAATTTCGTAGGTTTGTCAAGTGTCATTTTTTCCCCGAGGACGTTGAAAAAGTCAGGAGTAACACCAGACTTTTCTCAAGCAGTTAAATTGCAACGCGTGAGCTAAGCTAAGGAATCACTGTGAGCAGTGCGTTCCGTTTCACTGCCGTTCAAACACCCAGAAGCCTGCTTATGAGAAAGCGGAGAGAAGGAAGCTGGCGCTATTTCCTACAAGCATTTTAAGGTGCCTATACCTCCAATTACCCACTCAGCTAATCTGAATAGAAAATGGCAACTTTTAGAAACCTTGGCAACCATCTTTTGCGTCTCTAAATGAACATTTAACTGAACGTTCACCGGTTTGTTCACCCCTACATGCTTACTCTACGGTCAGTTCCACGGAATTTCGTAAATACCATAAGTTCCTGGTATTCTTAGAATTGCGGGCATGTGAGAGTATATCGCATGCTCTTCAAAACCGTACGTTCTACAAGGGTGCTCACCCTCTTCATCCATTCGTAGTCGACGAGATAATGAGATGAACTGTTTTTAAAAACCTAGTGTTCAAATAGCAGATGGTGAGAAATCTGTCGATATGGAATATGCAAGCGAAATCGCTCTGGTCTTCGGAGAGCAAAAGGAGGATACTTTCAGGTGAATTGATAGTCCTTTTGCACGCGTCTGACATCAGCAATGCTCCTGGATGTGCACTTACTGAACTCGCTCATTACAATTCAAGAGGAAGCACTCGAGGTTTTGGGACGCCTTTCGTATGCCGGAAGTTGTACAATTCCTGACTGTAGTGTGACAGACGAAGTCGATTGGTGAACCTCCAGGACGGTGATCGCGTTTGCTGGTTCCAGACACATGGCGACAAAGTGACCTATTCCTGAATCTCAAGAAACATCGGGCTACAGTACTCTCTGTTTTGTTGTATGGTTGCGCCACGTGGTCTCTGCAGGTAGCGGAACTGAGATGTCTTCCATGTCTGTTGTCCAGAAACAGATCGTGTAAGCTACTGTCAACGAACGCGCAACGAAGCAACTAGGAAACCGGTGTTTGGTTTCGCAACAAGGACTTCAGTCGAAGAATGTATCCAATTCCAAAAGCCGCACTGGTTTGCTCATGTATTGCTCATACCGAACCATTGTTTTCTGAAGAGAGTGCTTTTTTCCATAGCCAGTTCAGCGTCCCACAAGCAGAATGGTCATCCCGTGACTTTGCAGATGGGTATGAAAGCGATTACTTTAAGTCCGTGAGCTGTCGATGACATGCGTCTCTTAGAATGGGTTCCGCCTGATTTCCCTATGTATAGCTGGAGACGCTGCAAGATATAGCTACTAATTGGCGTCATTGGTGTTATTGTTGTCATTTTTTATCCGGACTGTGCAGACGAGTCTGTGGACGTGTAGTCGCCTCGGAGTGAATGCAGTAGGCTAGCACTAGGTCCTTTCTCGATTCAGTTTTCATTCTTTTCTTTCCCAAAGGTCTTTCAGATAAATTGTCGTGCAGGAGCGAAACATCAGTGTTCAATGCTGATGTACTGACGACGATGATAGTGGTGACAATGAGTGGACTTTATCCTGGAGAGCTTCCAGGTCAATGGCCGACCACCCTCTCTTTCTGTAACTTCGAATTGTGCACAGAAATCACTATTTTTCTCGGCAAGCCTCAGCTTGCGCAATACGTGACCAGCCACCTCAGTTACTGGTGATGAACATGCTTCGGTGTAAGTCTCTGTCGCGCAGGGACTGATTATGGGTCCACTGGTACCAGCCTACGCGAGCTGCAGCCCTGAGACTGGCTATCAAGGTCCGGACAGAAATCTTCTGTTGAGCTTCACATACATTTATACGTCCGCTGGTATGTATTGACGAGAAACTTGTTGCATTTACAAAATTCTGGGGCATTTCTTGCTGAGCAGGCTTGTTGAGGGGAACAGATTTGTAAGCACGTCGGAATTCCGCGAACACCAAAGTTGACGTGATGACTGATGGATAGTGGGAGCTTGTAAACGAGACCTCTACGAAGTTGAAATTCAGCTTGCTGATATCGAATCCGTCTATCACAGGCCATCATAGAGTGACTATAGAAAAGTGACGCCGAAATTCTCCTCACAAGAATCAAGTGATCCCTCCGTAATTGTCACCTTCATTGTGGTCCTGTTTTGAATATGTACGGTTCTCATGTATGCTAAATAAAGGCAAGCAAGTCCGACAAGCTCTGGTTGTGTAAAATAAAGATGAATTGTGTGATTGTGACACCCCATCGGTGCACGTCTGCCTTGGAACTCACGAATCACGAAGGCCGAGCTGCTTCCAGGTTGCCCAGGCTTAGACAGGAGCGATTAAAAAGCCAAGGTTGGATTCAAACCACCGAATTATCTCAAGTTCAGGAACAAGCTGAGAACTTTACCCCCATCTTTGAACGATACGGGTAGGGGGGGTCGTCCGGATCAGGAGCCCATTGTTAAGTTATAAACTCGCGGCCCCAAATTGGGTTCCCGATTCGACCTTCAGGCGTCATACAGTCCGATCAGCAGGTGATCAGCGATCGGTGCGCCCTAGTTGATCTGAATTGTTGGACCAGTTTGATCCTGAATGTTTTCGCTCATAAACGGCCTTCAGGAGTAATCCTAGGACATCCTAGTGTTCTTCGCCTTCTGAGTTTATTTAGCCTTCCGAGCCCACTAGGCTTCATGATCTGCGTGCCCGCATGTTTTCACTTCACGTCCGATGATCTGCCGGGAAGAATTGTGCTCGGATGCAGTGAACACATCCCCTCATTCAGTGACACTATTCTGTCTCATCCAGCGCTCGGATGAAGGTAGCTGTACCATGCTACAGACGAAACCATTGGAATATTAAGGGGTTATGGCGATTGCATGCTGATGGGAACTGCTATTTGTCAAGAAGTTCAAATAACTGAAGGTAACCCCAGAATGTCCGAATCTCGCTGAGAACCACCGAAATCGCTTCGGAAAGACCAATGGGGTAGAAAAGTCAGCTGCCGATTGGGCGTTCACGCAACCACTTGCCGACGGTCGGCGGTGCTTCGGTGTTCATGCATTGCCTAGTAGTGATGTTATCCAATCGTCTAGCCTTGTCAAAAATGTGTTTCAAATACCTTGCTGCTCCCCGTGATTTCGCACTCGATTGTTAACGATAAATGTATTTTGTTCTTGTTGGGTGAGTATTTCCCCGTTGCAGAGGTTCTGCAGCTACGGCTCGCAGTCGCTCACAACGGACTGGCAACACCCCGAACCCACGCAAAAATGACAATAATTGATGAAGCGTTGAAGGGGGTTCTGCTGTGACAACAAACTCAGCTTGAAGTGGCCTAAACGCGGTCAGTAGAAACATTCACGCGGCAATTCACAATTCAGTAACCGCTCCAAATGCAGATTTCATTGGCTTCATCGCCAGTGGTATTATGAACCTGATGGCAGTGTGGTCTTGGATTTACGGCTCAACGTTACGGAGATATTTTCAAGGTTAAACTCAGGTACCAAAATAATGCCAGGCGAGTATGGCTGTTGGTTAGAAGGTCTGTTACAACGGAAAATGTTACTTCAACCTCGTCCCGCCAAAGGACACGCGAGAAGTAACGGTTCAGCAGCCCAGCAACTTTCAGTGACTGTTCCTTGCTCAGTGTTCTCATCAGTGTATGGAACTGGTGGCTGGTGGTGAATCGCTTATACGGGTAGAGTCAGCTATGTACGTGAACATTTTAAATTACTGATCCCCGGAAGACTGGTTTGTGTGTTTAGTTTTACCTATGCGACCTTCAGTCAGAAAGTGATATCAGGACCAGACTACTGAACAAGCTTGAACCGCCTCCCTCTATAGAGCAATGGACTATCGCTCAGTGGTAGCAGGTCATTCTGGTCCATATTGCCGCTTGTAGGCTTAATCTCTTGTTTATGGACGGGATCGATCGTTTGCAGTCTTCAACATTGCCGATTGACAGTTCATGCATACCTACGTCAAATCAGATTTTGAGCGTCAAGGACCACTAACACGGTTCGTGCGAAGGTTCTAATACTATGTGATACAACTTTCACTGGTAACCCTGAGTACCGTTTAAAAGCAAATTTGGTGCTCCATCTGCGCCCGGATATCAAGCCGGTTTCCAGACCGAAACTGGTGAACATCTCGTGGGCTACACTCACCATAGTTGTCAAGAGACGAATGGTGTCATGAGGGTCCTTACCGATTACTTGCGAGCCTGGATGATCTTAATAATCACCACTGTCTACTGCCATTACTCAATGATTTTCGGGGATGAACTGTAGCTGGGTCCCTCAGAAGCAAATCAAAGTCGAAAAGGACTCCAGACATCGGATAATTAACACGCACCGTGGTCTGTTTTAGTACATGCGATTACCTTTCTGAGTGAAAACTGCGCCAGCAATCCCACCACATACTACTTGTGTGCTGTGAATGCTAAGTCGCTGTATACCTTGACGACATTTTTTGGGAAGGTTCCGTTCCAGTTGGACGCCGTTCTTCAGCAGCTACATGACTATAGGTTCTTGATGAACAGATGTGCACTCCTGTTGATTCATTCAAAGCACTTGGGGTTCATTCTTGACGAAAATGGCCGTCGACCCAACCCGTCAAATACCGATGCAGCCGTCAGAGTGTGCCAACCATTCATTGTTTCAGTTGATGAGCTACAGCAGTGATATTGCACCACTTATGCACCGACTATGCGAACCCTTGAATCAGCTGTTGACAGTGGGATATCCTGGGGTTGGTCACGTTACCCTCAACTTGCATTCAGGGAGTTGGAGGCACCACTGCAGCCCGAACTTCACTTACGCACTTCAACCGAAGACTGCGTAGCATCCTTACTACTGACACGCTGAACCGTTGTCAGGCAGAATCCTGCGCCAAAACGGCTTTCCCAGTCGCAGTTAGGTGCTGCGACTGGGAAAGCCGTCTTCGTCATTGATACGATCATGGAAGACTCATTATCAGCCTCTACTGCCTGTGGGTCGAAGCGCTCCCGGGGCGTCCGCTCACAGTTATCGAGTATGCAGACGACATAGCTCTTCTTGGATCTGACGCCGTGGTAATGCAAAGAATATCAAATAATCTAACTAATTCCGCCTCACGGTTCGGCATGCGCTTCACACCTGCAAAGTGTAAAGTGCTAGTGCAAGACTGGGTGGGCCCGAACCCTAGCCTAGTACGGGTGAACCGATTGAGGTAGTAGACAAATTTGTCTACCTGGGCAGCTGTATTAGTCCCGGTGGTCTCGCGAAAGATGATATTTCCATCCGAATTTGAAGGCCCGAGCAGCTTTTGTGAACCTGCGTCACCTGTGGCGTAGGCGTGACATCAGCTTATCCGTCAAGGGTCGAGTTTATAATGCTGCGGTGCGCTCCGTATTACTATACGGATCAGAAACCTGGCCGCTGCGCGCCGAGGACGTCAAACGACTTTCAGTGTTTGACCACCGATGTCTCCGGAGCATTGCCCGAATCTGGTGGGAACACCGGATCAGCAATGCTGAAGTACGTCGAATGGTATTCGGGAGGAATAACTCACCCTCGATAGATGAACTGATCACACTGCATAGGTTGCGCTGGCTTGGCCACGTGCTACGCATGCCAGTCGACCGACTTCCTCGAAGGGTTCTTTTCGCACAACCACGTGAAGGGTGGAAACGAGCCAGAGGCGGTCAAACAATGACTTGGCAGCGAAGTATAAAAGCCACTACCAGCAAACTCAGCTGCGCTGGTCACTGCCGTCTTCCTGGATGGGGACCCCGAGACGGGCCACATCAATGGTTAGAGACATTGTCAGACATGGCCCAATCGCGCCCTCAATGGCGCTCATGCATCCAAGCTATTGCCTTCAATGCATAGCCCCCTTCCCAATTCCCGACGTAACAGCCCATTGACAGTGGTGCATTTACGCAGCTCGCGCCTCCAATGCGCAGCTACCTACATCACCTCCCCAAATCATCGGCGGACGAAACTGTGGCAGCTACAACCACTGTACGACAAGTACACGGTTTCTTACAGCTGATGATGATGATGATGAGTTAGGTGCTGCTATGGCCACCTAGCCTAACCCGCGCGTGATTGGTCAGAAGATCGGGCTGTCAACCGGTCCAGAATCAAGATGAGCTCTGGTTTGTCGAAAATTTGCACCCAACAACCAATCATGTGTCGACATCTTCTTAATGGCGATTGCCTCTTCCAGATAGTGTCCGAATTTCCAGAATGCTGTTGCCGCATAAACTTTGGATACGACGTGTTGTGTATGTGCTCATAACATGGTTTTGGTTTTAATACGCTTTATGCACTCGTGGTGGTTCTTTTGTTGAAAATGCTAGTTTGCGAGTATCAAACCGAAAACTGAGCTGAGACATTACCTTTATTACACCGATCACAGCAGTAGTCTTGGACACTTTCCTGTTGCAACTTCTAACTCACAGTCTCCAGTAGATTTTTCAGAAACCATCCTCAAAGAAATCGGTCAGGTGATTCATCGCGTTCGGACGGGGTCATCGATATGAAAAAGCCTCGTCAGCAAACCGCGGTCGACTGCGTGTTCGACTCCTAATTCGAAAGAACAGCCATTCAGTCCCAACCTACTGAGTGAAACCTTGGACCCGCATTGCAAACTGAAACTCCCGTCGCTTTGTCTGCATCCTCCGCGACAGACCTTTTTGTGCTACTGAGACGCTGAAATGACTGAGTAAAACCCATTTCTTGTTGACTCGCGGGTCAGTCTTATGTTGACAGGAAGGTCAGATTCCTTAGACTAACCTCGCAATGCCTGGAACTTATTGGGAAGCGTCAAATCCACCGAAGTTGCTTCTGGTGGACCTCTGAATCTCCGGGCCAGAAAAGTCACTTTCCAGTTGGATGTTCAAGCACCCACCCAGAGATGGGTGTTGGTGCTTCAGTGTTTATGCATGTCAGTCACTCAACCAATACCATATGAATGACCTCATTTCAACGTCAAATACCGCGTCCTTCCTGGCACTTTACCGTGCGCTTGTTAGTGATAAAGCAGGTGTATTCTTGTTTGGCGACTCTTCTTCGAATGCTGAGATTCTGAAGCCAGAGGTTTGTAGGCATTTGCAACAATATCTAACGTTGGATAAGTTGGAAGGCTTTTGGATTTGTAAACATCTGGGTTGCTAATCCAGTTATCTGCTGCTTGCATCACTTCGGACCTCGTCGAGAAACGCTAAGCAGGCGAGCACATGGTCAGAATCCATAAAGATGCTCCAAAAGGAATGACAGTCACTGATTGCATATATACTATATTATATATATATATATATATGAATTGCTGGCATCCGAATCGGTCAATAAGCCGAAGATGTGTGTAGTGTCCAGGCTTTTCTGCCGTGCACCAATGAAGACAGTAGGACATCCCAATGCATTGCTAACCATGCTGTTAAATGTATATACATAACGCTTTGCTTAGTCAAATGCAAAGCTACAAAGAATGCCGAGTTGGTCTTTGCACTTCGTGGGTTCGTTTCACCATCAAGCTTCGGGTTTGGGGATAGTGTGCCGTCAAAATAAAAAATTCGTGCAGCACGCTATCTCAAAACCAGGTGGCTGAATACTTATCGTTTTATGTTGGTCTCAAGGTGCAGGCTGACAAAAGACAAGCGTTTCAGAAACATTAGTGTATAAGCCAAACCGAAGTAATGCACAGCTAAATGCCGTAGTAATCCGCTTGAGATTTCGAGACTGAGGCACGGCTGCCCTTAAACAATATAATACAGATTTTGGACTCGCACAGCAGTATCTGGTCCAGAAACTGAGTAAATACCCATCCAAACGGTATCGCCAACTTTGTAGTGGCGGAATTTCTCTGCGCAAATGACATAAAATTAATTCTTATGTGTCTCGGTTGTATGCGAGCCAGGTTAGTGCCAGGGCGCCCAAGCCTAGAGAGGAAGAGACTTAGGGTTCTAAACCAAAGCCCTTGGATCAAATACCTGACTTCGAGTCATAGATGTTTGGCGGTAAATGCTCGGGCAATTCGGTTTTGGGAGAAGTCGCGACTTATGTTGTGACCTCCAATCTGGGAGATGAAACGATCGTGTTGGTCAAACTGTTCACCAGACTTGTGTGTTAAGTTCCATTCTCTTCGTGACGCAAGAGCAGCATAGATGCACTTCTATCAAACCTTATAACCACACGCAGTTATTTAGATTCACTGTTTCGAAAACTACCATACGCCAATCAGAATCCATCTTGAATTCCGTTCATTCTCTCTAGGTCATGAACCTATCCGGTGGCGAACTTCAACGTTTGGCAATCACTCTCTGCCTGGGACAGCCGGCTGAAGTCTACTTGATTGATGAACCATCGGCCTATTTAGATTCTGAGCAACGTCTGCACGCGGCCCGGGTGATCAAACGATTTATTCTACATGCAAAGAAAACGGCTTTTGTTGTCGAGCACGATTTCATTATGGCCACGTATTTGGCCGATCGTGTGATCGTGTTTACCGGGCAGCCTGGTGTCGAAGCCACTGCGACAACGTAAGTCATTCTGAGTAGTCCCACCAGAACGGCCGCAGAAACCTTGTATTTTTCTCCTCAGGCAACTTGAATTGAGATTTCTACTCTTTAACTTGGAGCGTCAAAGCTAGTAACCATCGCCAAGTTTCATTTCCCATCTGAGAGTTTCTCGTATTGGTATCATTGTTAGCGGTGTTACCAACTATAGCGTGTTAACAAAACAGGCGACATCATCGTTCAGTGCATGATTTTTGGGTATCATACTCAGAAGGGCGAGTCTTGTGTTTTGGTAATTCTGATCGAACTCAACTGAAGTTCCATTTTCCCTACGGTTGTATCGGTGTTTCCCGATATTCATTGACTGGTGATGAGTTTGCTGTTAGTTTTGAGTAGTTGGACCGTAGTTTTTCACTCCATTGCATTGAATTTTCGAAACGTCTGCCCGTGCGATAAGTGAGTACATACAGAAATTTCCAGGCACGGCCGTTGTGTAGGCAGACAGGACTACTTGTTGTGTAACGCCTATAAATTTAGGGACGCTAGATTAGACGGTGGTCCAAATAAAAACTACCGATTGTTTAGCAAGCCCTTCTGAAACGATGGTTCTGTTTATTACAAAAGTCGTCATCCGTAATTGAGTCATTTCAACAATCCAGACGTGTTAGGTCTGTTTCGTGTACAGGCCGAAAGTAAATCACTGAATCAGAGTTGGCTTACTTTACAGCTTGTAATTTAATTGGGTTTCAGTTAGCAATATCCTGATCTAGTATGAGCTCTTGGATCTCTAATGCAAGAGTGAATGCAATGTTTCAAAGTGAACCTCTTCTTCACCAGACATCCTGACGTGTACAAAGTTTTGAAAGCTTGCGAGAATGTTTTGTAGCACGAACGCATCTGAAAACCTAAGACTGTCACTGTAGGTGCCTCGCGATACAGTATCTAATGTACGCAACACGCTAAAATTGGACGGCATAATATTTCATTCCGGTTGGCCAGAACGATACTGAGCAGCTGGGCATCATAAGATGAAAAAGATGCAGACGCTAGAAATTGCCACTGTAAAATATCAGGATGTTTTACACATGGAGAGTTGTCCGTCTGACTGTCTGGAGCGTGCAAGCTACTTTCATTTTAGTACTTTACCGCTAATCGTTCAATCTATGTAGAGACGAATTGATGCTTCATGGTCTGTTTTTAGCTGTCGGAAATTTGGGGACGCGGTTAATTAGCCCGTTTTTCTAAATATGTTACGAATGAGAAACTATTGACCGTGGTTACTAATTTCATTTATGAGCAGCCTTTCTACGATTTCTGCAAGGCTACCTGATCATCATTATCCGGAACACAGCTTGTGGGGATAGTGCATACGGGCGAATGGAATGTAAACCTTGGTCGCCCGTCGGAAGAAGAAATAAAGTACGAAATATCTGTACTGAAACATGACGAGTCACCAGGACCGGACGATCTGTATCCAGTCCTCTTCAAAGAAGGCGGAGAATTCCTGGTGACTCGTCTGACAAAGCTTATTGGTGCTGTATGGAACGAAGAGGTTCGTGCAGGATGGGCATCTCGACAGTTATCCCTTTCTTCAAAAAGAGTACGCCTCAACTGGATGCGTTTTCCAAGAGTCACGAGGTACCAACATGAGGGAGCTCTCAAACATGAAACAGTTCGTGTCCACATCTTATTTGGGAGAAATTCCTCGAGTTCCCGACATCGAACATGTCGACTAATAAAGAGAACGATCGCTAGGGCCCAACGTAGCTCTCTGTATGATAATGGTTCCTGTCAGCAGCATGATCTTGTTTTGTGTGAAGGGCAGGCTCTGCATCGCCTCACTATATTGCTTGTCTAATGTTATGTTGTTCGATCAGTGTGTGACAACCTGCGCATGTATAATTTATTCATTTTTATCCCTTCTTTAGCCGGCATTGGTTCAATATTTAGCTCGAAGTATCTGTTAAATGTCTCTGCTTAGGTTTCTACGCAACTGCCACGCGCAAGATACACATTGGGATGCGACAGCGTGTTGGCGAATTGGTCTACAATTCATCCCATCCATCATGGCCTAATGAGGATGCCCTGCCCTCTCTCACTACTGTCGCGTTCGATTCGACCTGTTATTCCCATGCTCCATGCCATCCAGCAGTCGTAATTCTAACTGAACCGTTGTGTTATAAAAGGAGGTACTGCTAAAACGAATACTCAAATATGCGTCCTGTTGTCACAATGCTGTGAGGAACGGGTGTCAATTATTGGCGCCGCAACCGGCCTTATGGTAGTCTTGACGTCACTCATGACAAACCAGTGTTGTTTAGTCGATTGTTTACTGTGTACGGTTGTCACAGCAAACGATTTTTCTAAAGCCTTCTGTTTCCGTCTGCTTCAGACCGCAGCACTTGGTGTCGGGAATGAATCAGTTCTTACAATCACTAGATATCACATTCCGGCGGGATCCGAGTAACGCCCGACCACGTATCAACAAATTGAATTCGGTCAAAGATACGGAACAGAAGAAAAGTGGGAACTATTTCTTCCTTGAAGATTAGCCAGTGATTCTTCGTCACGTCTCCTGTACTTGTCCCTCTGATTTCGGCTGATATCTTGGTATCTAACTTGAGTGCCCTAAAATCCTGAAACTTGTACACAGCCGATGGTTTATTATGGTTGGCCTGTCCCTTCTTCCACTCAGGATCCGCTTGTACCTACTGGGTCTTTTCCGTACTAGCGATCTGTTTCTCCCAATCATTGTTTTCAAGTACGTGCTCTGTCGAGATGAAAATATTTCTGTGGCTTTGGCGTTTGCTCAATGATTTCCTCCAATTTGGGATTTACTGGGCTGTTTTGTTGCTGTTTCTTCCAACTCCCATGTTATATTTCCTTGGCACATGTACAAGGTGTAGCGGGATGCTAGCAGTTATTTTACTTTCAACCGCGAGTCATCAGACATGCATTGTATGTACGAGAAAGTTTTCGCAATAAAGTGGAAGGAACAGGCGGTCACTAGTTGAATAAAGTTGCGTGATTAAAACCATAGAGGCCAGACACTTTGCCTCAAGACACAAAATGCAAGCTGGGAGTTTTGATAAGGATCAACAGAGCAGTTTGCAGCAGTTACACATCACACTAATTTTAGCGGGAGCTGGGCAACTGGGAGTCCCCTTCTGTCATGGGTGCCTCTAGCAACTACAAAAGAACTGGTTAGTTGGGTGACGCCTCTCATCTGGAGGCTGGTTGACAATATAAAATACTTGAGATATCCCGTTCAACACGATTTTGTTAAATGGGGTATTACAAAAACGGGACAGAGCTCCTCAGTCCTCTGGGAGACGACAGCAACCGTACTCCGGAGATCACAGCCAAAGACCACCAGATGACTGATTAATCAGTAAGGTCAAGAGGCTAGAATAAGACAGACCAGAGTTACCACGCAGTCAGGCGTAAGAGCTAGTGTGATGCCACAGAAGTGAGCCGTGGATGAGGACACGGGTGGACAGGCCAACATTAAGAAATAAGTGAATGGTTTCGGATGAACAGGTTGGAGCTGACGATGACCACAGCTGACCAAAACAGACAAGACGAAAACGAGACCCGAGATCTTCGGTAAGCAAGCTCCTGCTACAAAAAATAGGCCGGAAATATCTGAAAATATCAGAGACTAAACCAGTGACGATCTACGAGACATCATTAATCAGAATTGTCCAGCTAGCGCTGCGTGTAAATCAAGTTTTTAAGCATCCTGACATGGCTTCAATCTCGTGACTAATTAGTGAGCAACTGCTCGCTGACGCTTTCCTGTACATACATCGCAACTTTTACGTCCCATGGTTAGCACCTGTATTTGTGAAACTGGAACAAACTAGACGCGCTATGACCACCGGGATGCCCTGCTAAGACATTCTGAAAGATGATAGATAGCGAAATCGTGCAAAAAATCGATATTGGGAAATTCCTCACCATTCTCGATTTTCGTTCTCATAGACTGCGGGGCTGGCCGGCGGAAGCTGTTGCAAAGGACAATCTAGTGGATGTCGGAGCCAAACAGATTGGAAAAATCATGCGTGAGCATAAGCGTGTCACGATAAGGAAACAAATTCGGTGTTATGGACGGAACTTTCTTCTATTACAGCTCGCCCTCGGAAGGGAAGAGGGGCATACCCTTACACTCATAGGTGGGTTGCTGCTCAGGAAGAAGGACGAATGAGGTGCCCTTTACGATTGCTGGCCAACTGCTATATTAAGCCTCAAGTGCTAGAACCTCATTAGCGAGCACCCCTTGACCTGATTTGACTTCTTGGCAAATAATTCAGCTTGGGACTTGCACACAGCAAAATTTGCCGGGATATATATATATATATATATGACAATATGTTACAGTTAACGGAACTTGGAAGTAGGCGACGTAACGATAGATTACCCGATACCTATCGAGCTCCAGAGATAATTGTTTTCGTTGTTATACGGTGTTTTTCGGCTCATACCCGACTTAGCAAAGAAGTCACGCATTCGTAATTAGCTGGAATGCAGGGGCTGACGACGATCGAACAACTCCGCATTGCGTTAACGCGAATCCTCCAATGACACACCACGGTGATTCCGTCATCCGTTGATTTTATGCATCCTACCGCCTCGGGATGCTTACACATGAAACGCGTCTACCGTTACTGAATACATACGAATTCTTGAGGTTAGATGCCCAGAGCCGACAAAAACTTTAATTAAAACGGATCAAATCAATGTTGTGGAAGCAATACCTTCCAACGACATACAGTGACGGATTTACTGAGGTTGAACGTCACATCTATCATCCCGCCAATCACGAGGGCTACTCGATAAGTCCTCAAGGTAAGTTGATGGTTCATGTGAATCATTTAAAGCTCGGTGCGTGGCCTGTAACTGTTGGGACACGAACGAAGGAAAGCGATGGTGTACAGCAACAAATAATCGAGCAACAGACCGGTTGCAATCAAATCTAATAAATCCACAACGATAATCAACACATTTCTGGTCAATCCAGCACGATACAGACCCAGAGGAACGATTCTTATAAAAGTAAACTGATAACGAGCGCCACGAGCTGGACCTGAACCCGTCACTCTGAACGTAAGCGTTATATAAATGCAACAGCTAATTTGATCTGCCCCTCATTACCGAGAGTAAAAATTGTTCCAGGTGCGACAGCACATCCGGGCAGATGCACTAAGACAGCTCTTCACTTGGAAATCGCGCAGAAACCAGAATGAGGGCAAATGATATTCTTCGGACGGAACACGCTGCTCATGAAGCTGTCGGAAACTTGACCCCCAGGTTTCCCGAGCCCCCGCCAACCTTGTGTTCTAATTGAACCCAAATTATACGGTATTCGCGAAACGCATTCACTTGCAAACTAACTCAGTTTTAAAGAGAGACTCAACTGAATCCCAGCTACTAACGATGATTGAAACAAGATATCGGTTATCGCTGACGTGGATAAAAACGAGGACAAAGAGTACCAAACTTCCATGTGACAAACCCCAGTATGCAACATGTGAAAAGAGGGGTCTGGTACGCTTTCTGAAAAATGCGACCGTCTTACCCAAAGACCCGGTTCATCAATCTAGCTCGCTCCAATTTCTGGACAAATCAGAGATGAATCCATCCCGGTATTAATTTCTAGACAAATCGCTATCGAGAATTGGTTTCCCCTTCAACTCTTCATGGAGACATGCGTCCCTCGTTTCAGATGGCGAAGGTATAGCAGGCTATCTGAAAGGGCCAAATTTTCCGCGTTGGGACCCTCCTCTTTGTTGTGGCTTCCAAAAGTACGCAGTGTGGTTGCAACGAGTGAGTATAGTCCGGACGGTATGAATACTGGGGTGTGAAATGGTGGGGTACCTCTGAACCGGATGCGGGGTGAAGATGTTGAGCGCCTTGTTTCTGCTAATGTGACGTTTCAGTCAGTTGCTGTTCCATGATAGTCAAAACTACAGGACATCCCATTTGAAAGCGTTGTGGGACAAGCACATAGGTAGCGTAAAACTGTGTACGAAGGTCTGCTTCCTAGACCGTGTTATTTCCTGAAAATTCTGGGTCAAGGCAATACAAAATTTATCCACACCAGCATGAGCCCGCACCACATACCTAACAACCAACACATGCGCTCGAGCCTTCCGCTGAGTTTGCAACTGACTGACCAAGAGACAAGCGTCTTACGAATGGTGCCGTGTGTGATACTGTTAACTCTGTTCATCCGGTCTCACCATGGGAACATGACTAGTCAGTTCTGGGAATAAACCAACGGTCAGTCACATGACCCCCATTACTACCATTTCTCTAACAAATTTTTGAGTGTTCACAGTCAATTCTCTCCAATCTGTCTAGCATTTACGGTGTACACAGAAAACTGGTAACTTCCCACTAACCCGTGTAAATGATCGGGATGGCGCGAAATCGAGGACAGTTGTCCTTCGCATTATGCGGTGCAGACAATCCTCATGCGGGGCAAAGGAACAGTATGGTATTTCAGCGCACGAAATCCATTAAATTTGGTCCTATATTGGACGATGTGTAGTTCTAGGCATTGCACTTTGCTTTCTGCGCTATCGATGCCCTAGTCATACAGAGAAACAGCAATGGGTAGAGGATTAACATCAAAGTTCCTTACAGTGCTCATCGCGCTCCTTTACCACGAAAATCCAATTTTATCCCGCCATATCTGCCTAGTAAACATAACGACCTACATCGTCAAACACCGAGAAATGCACTTTTGGACCAATTTATAGTGGCAATTCTTGAATGACTTATCCGGTTTAGGCATGCACTTCCAACCAAATGGAGTGTAGTGGCACAGTACGACCCTTCTGATGTGTACTACTTACGGTGTCTCATGAACCAGACAAGCTGGTACAACAGCTGTGTTGCCAAAGTCGTTTCACCAGGCTAAAAAGCGACGGCCGTCATCAGCATGTGTCAGATTCAGATGTTCGATCTAGTTATTTGAAATCTCAAATCTATGTCACTCGAGATTCCATCCTGCAGCTGAAGTCAATTTACGCCGGAAAGCGGCAAGCACTGTACATCTGTTTTACCCGTCTTGGAAGCCATCAGCAGTGTATATCTCATTAATCTCCATGGGGATGGGAACCCGCAGCCTCCTAGCAGTTTATGTTTGCTCACAATCGCCAATGTAACGCGGCTGGCGTGATGGTTACCACTGGTCTCCTCGAAACTATGGTTACAATGTGAATCACGAGCATCTCGCAAGCCCAGTCTCATCATATACCACTACCGTGTGCAGTGAAACATGCGCCAAATGTTTCCAGACTCAATATGGGGTCTCAACGCACAGGTTCGACACGGAACAATGCTCGCCGAAGGTCCTGTGGCGGAGAACCCCTTTGACAAACGAGTTCGCGGGTTCAAATCTGATCCCCAGCTTATGTGTACCTGCGTTCTTATCAGTAATGGAATCCTCATCTAAGGTACATAATCATATTCCGTTAATAGTCATGATCAAACGGGGTCGGTGTTGAGCAACCGAGACAGGTTTGCGCAGATAAGTACATAGCGGAATTCCGAAAGAAGGTTTAGTAAGGCACTGGATAACTGCGATAACCGGGTACTTTTAGCAGAAAAATCACCTTTGAGAAAGAACGAAAAGACTGGGTTTCACATAAGTTTAGGCGAAAGTATTCGAAGTTAGATGATAGAAAAATAAACATAGATGAACAGGGTGAGCAAACAGCGGCTCCTCGAGAGGGTATCCGTCCGACCGAAAACCGGGCGAATTAGGGAAAACGTTGGCATATGTTCGATAATTGGTCAGATGTTAGGGCGGCAAGCTTGGTAAAATCAAGATATTTGAGGCAAGCCAAATTCGTCCACCGGAACTCCACCCTGTAATTCAATGGGTTTCAAGTAAGACTCTCGTTCAAAGATGGGAACAATGCAATTAAGCAAACAGTCAATGAACCACGCTCCACACCAGCCACAGCCTATGGTCGCAAGTGAAGTCTCAACTCATGAGGGATATTACTGTGCAATCCGAGGGAGTGATATTTTCAGATAAGCTACTAGTCCAATTTCATTATTTCCATGACGTGTTCAGGTGAAAGCCCATGAGTAGTCTACGTACATCAGCAGTAACCATGTCCCCAATAACTTGAAACCTACTGAACAATATAGTTGGTATAAACAGAACAGCCTAGGTAGGTAGGTACGCGGATACCATAAGATGGGATCAAGGAATAAACGCCACGTAACACGTATCCAGGCTCATTCGTTTAGCATATGTAAGCCACAAAAACAGATTTTCGGAACCAATAACTGGCGAGAAGATTCCTCCGGATATACATGCTATCAATGTAATGGTCCTGTTGATGACGTTAATGATGGTGATGACGACGACGACGACGGTCATGGTAGTGGTGATGACGATGGCGATCATGAAGACAACTGTGATGACCACGAAGATCATAGCGATGGTGGTAATGATGACGATGACTGCGAATGTGCTGCTTCTGCTGCTGGTGACGATGATCCTCGTCACGGTGATGGTGGTAATGGCCAACACTATGGTGATTATTGGTGATCATGATGAAAACGATCACGATGGAGATGATGATGGTAATGACAACAACGATTATGGTGAGGGTGGTGGTGGTAGTGGTAATGGTGATGACGGTGGTGACGCCGTTTTTTATGGTGGTCCTGACGATGATGATCGTGATCATGGCGGTGATTACGGTGACAATGATGACAATTATCGCGATGATGGTGACTCAGATAATACTGATGATGATGATGGTGATGATGATAATGATGAAGATGCCCTCTAGTGCTTCGTACTATCGTACTATCATCGGTAACTACAAAGGAATATTGTAGTGTGGTGACATGGAAGTCACCCAGCTTGTTTCCCGCAAATTTATACGACTGCACACGATGTGCACGTCTGAAAAGAGTCACACAAGAGCTTTTGTGCGCGATGTGAGGGGACAACCTTTTCTGAATAACAGACCATTCACTGAGACAGCATACAGTACTAGAATAAAACTAATTGAACATACGTACCACAGTGGATTTGCTCCCAACAGCCGATGCCGGAACTCCTTCACCGGGTACACTTGTGTTTGGCACTGACGGTGCGTTCAAGGCCTCATCCAAATAGCCACTGTCTAGACCAAGATCATCACCCAAGGCAGCTAACTCTGCCTCGAGTTCACTTTCGTCCACATCTGGAGTAGCGTAATTCTGACCAAGAGCATCTTGGACTTCATCTGCTACGGATAACATATCAGCCAAATCATCCTGCACATCCTAGAAGAATTGATATTTGAAAACAGCGATATTAGTGACCGTGATAAAAAGTACACAATAGGAATGCTCACATGAATATCGCCAGTATCAGCCGTGAAAACAGTAGTGGGGTAATGCAGTGACAAATGAAGCCAATGAAGACCCATTCTCAATTGGTCCCACCACAAAAATGAACAAAGGGGCTTGCTGCTGATATCGGTAGATAAGTTATGCAACCATCCATTGGGGTTCCACCGCCTAGCTCATTGCAGACAAGCTAGATCAACAACGTGTGATATAAAAACATGTCATCTGATAAGGAGTTCAGAAGGGATGTTTCTGGTGTCCTGTCCCACGGAATGATGATTAAACCTTGGTGGATACTTCTGATTAGAAGCGAATCCATAGCAAGTGCTCCTAAATTTACTAATTTAGATACGGCGCCTGATAATAAAACCTAAAAGTTGCAAAAGTTTCTGAGCACACAGGCCAAGAAAAATCACCCGACAAGAGAATTAGATGAGCAGTGATAAGTTATGCCAGCAGCGCTGGCAACTTTGAATGACTCATTATGGCTGAGAGAAGTTGGCAGGTCAGTCTGGCTTGGTTATTATCAAACCTTCTCGGAAGACTCCTGAGAAACCTGCTACTCCTGTGAATTCTACCAAGAAGTTCTACTCACCACATTCTTCTCGCAGAAGTTTGCGCTTATGTGGAGAAAGCCACAACTCCTAAGGTCAGCAATTCAAGATAACCTGGTTCTGAGACTGAATATCAACACATTCTCCAACTAAGAAAAATTCTGCCAAGAAACACTGCAGCCTTACCTTTATGACTGCATATCAGATGAGAATTATGAACAGTTAGTCAGTCAGATAATTATCCGCTGTCACATAAAAACCTAGAAAACAATGACTACCTCTTCCAAACACACTCCCTTTTATTATCACTCAAGCAACTGGGCTTGCGCCGCACTGACGGTGAAACGTTTTAGAGAAAACCTCCTGGCTTAGTGAACATATGTAGAAGATCCAGTGATTTAAACGCGTTTGTTCACGCATCGTGGGCCAAGATCAAGCCATACGGTCCAAGTGAACTAAGAAAGGTGATTCATTATAAACATGCCGCAAACATTTGTACATTGAAAGTAATACCATGATGATTGCGGGTTATCTTCTTTTCAGTGGTGTCAGGGATTCTCGTCCAAATGTTACGTCAACAATCTACGCCACTAGCGCAAGAGGATGCATCGATCATATCTTCACCCTCTGGAACAGTGACACCGGTTTCAGCAACAACAATGGTTGTGTTCCTCGATCTGAAAGCTGCCTTTGACTCTGTAGACCGCCAGGCACTATGACAGTGTCTGTGGAGCAAAGGTGTCCCCCATAAATTCTTGACCCTCCTTAAGGCGCTGTACGCCAACTCCCACAGCCGTGTGAAGGTCCAACAGAAGCTCTCTTCTGAGTTCACCACATATAGTGGTGTCAGACAGGGCTGTCCTCTCTCACCTTTCCTCTTCAATTTCGTCATTGATACAATCATGGAAGACTCACTATCAGCCTCTAATGCCTGTGGGATCAAAGTGCTCCCGGGGCGTCCGCTCACAGATATCGAGTATGCAGAAGACACAGCTCTTTGGGATCCGACGCCGTGGTAATGCAAACAATATTAAATAATATAACTAATTACGCCTCACGGTTCGGCATGCGCTTCACACCTGCAAAGTGTAAAATGCTAGTGCAAGACTGGGTGGGCCCGAACCCTAGCCTAGTACTTGCGGGTGAACCGATTGAGGTAGTAGACAAATTTGTCTACCTGGGCAGCTGTATTAGTCCCGGTGGTCTCGCGAAAGATGATATTTCCATCCGAATTTGGAAGGCCCGAGCAGCTTTTGTGAACCTACGTCACCTGTGGCGTAGGCGTGACATCAGCTTATCCGTCAAGGGTCGAGTTTATAATGCTGCGGTGCGCTCCGTATTACTATACGGATCAGAAACCTGGCCGCTGCGCGCCGAGGACGTCAAACGACTTTCAGTGTTTGACCACCGATGTCTCCGGAGCATTGCCCGAATCTGGTGGGAACACCGGATCAGCAATGCTGAAGTACGTCGAATGGTATTCGGGGGAAATAACTCACCCTCGATAGATGAACTGACCATACTGCATAGGTTGCGCTGGCTTGGCCACGTGCTCCGTATGCCAGTCGACCGACTTCCTCAAAGGGTTCTTTTCGCACAACCACGTAAAGAGTGGAAACGAGCCAGAGGCGGTCAACAATGACTTGGCAGCGAAGTATAAAAGCCACTACCAGCAAACTCAGCTGCGCTGGTCACTGCCGTCTTCCTGGATGGGGACCCCGAGACGGGCCACATCAATGGTTAGAGACATTGTCAGATATGGCCCAATCGCGCCCTCAGTGGCGCTCATGCATCCAAGCTATTGCCTTCAATGCATAGCTCCCTTCCCAATCCCCGACTTAACAGCCCACTGACAGTGGTGTATTTACGCAGCTCGCGCCTCCAATGCGCAGCTACCTACCTCAACTCCCCAAATCATCGGCGGACGAAACTGTGGCAGCAACAACCACTGTACGACAGGTACACGGTTCTTACAGCTGACGATGATGATGACGGATGACTAGCGCATACCATTACAGTGGTCAGCGTCAAGAAGTACGTTGTACTGAATGTAAGAAAATGTGTGTGTAATCGGCCGGTTCACCCATAATCTATGAGCACAAAATCATAGCCGTCTACAGAAGCCTCCAGTAAGTTGCACCTGAAATTCAGCTACATTATCAATAAAGCAAACGTTGCAGATGACCGCTGCCATCATGAAAAGGCGCACTTGCGAGATATACTAAAAATCGACTCGGATAAGGAAGGCGGTTACATCAAAGAATGTTAGAACGAGCGCAAGTCCGCTGTTGAAGTTAAAAATCTTCCATGGCGATCACACTTAACTTACCTAAGTTAGCTAAGGAGCCTGATAATGATGTGTGGTGTTGGATGGGTACCTTAAATATATGTGGTTCACCCTGGCGCGACTGCCAACTTATAAGAGGTTTCTGTAGTTTGCCATTAAAAGTCCGTGACTTGGGATGCCAGAATTCCACTCACCAAAGAAACGAAAATACAGACTACACGAATACGTCTACCGCGCGACTTCAAAGGCATACTTGCAACATCTATGGCTTGAATTGGAACAATAACTTGGTCTAGCAACTTCTGTCCTCCATTTAACCTGTTTTGTTTCTCACTGAGGCCCAAATTTCAGGATCTCGTGACCTCGTTGACCGGAAATTCCCAGTGTCCCCGTTCTCATGATGTATTTTGAGTTTACATATATTCTTCCTTATCTCTCGCTATAAAGGCGGAGATTTTCGCTAAACTTACCCCATTCAACTTACCGTCTCCTATTCCTTCCTTTAGTTCTGTATCAGTTTACTCACTCTGTCTGACCCACTCACCTTCGTCGATTATCATCACGAAGTGTTCGCTTTTTTCTATCACAACCCAACACTTCCAAACCACCTAGTTCGGATGGTATCCTTATGTTGCTCCGCAACTGCGTTCCTGAGGTTGATCCAGGCAGTTTCAGGGCTTTTTCGTTTGCCAGTATCCGCTGGTGTTTTTCTTTCAGAGTGGAAAATCCGTTTGTCTTCCGCATTTCTAAATGTGGTTCCCGCCCTGACCCCAGCAACTGCCGGTCCAATAGCCTCGTCTTATTCAAAGTTCATAGATTAATTTTGATCAAACGAATCCGCAATCTTGAAGACAACGTCCTTCCAATTGACTGCCAATATCAGTTCATGGCATGGGTAGTAAGCGCTATGGGTGTGGAACATTGGTGGAACCAATGTGGTTGTTCTTACTGTATATCCTGCTTACGCCCCTACCGACTGTAGCTCCGACAACACCATGGAGAACTTTAAAGACACCTAGGTGACCTGCTGCGGTCAGCTAGGCACTCAGATGTGTTGGTGGTTGAAGATCTGAATGCATAAGCGGACAAACTCAGCGCATCTGAGACTCATTTGGGCATTGGGCGGTCGACAGGGATTGGACTCGATACACAAAGGTGAGATGGCTCAGTGGTTAGAGCACGAATTTAATGACCGGAGGGTTAATTGTCCGAACCAGACCCCTGCCTCTGCATAGATTTGCGTGCTATTCGAAGGAGGCACGGGGACTCAGATAGTGCCAAGGTGTCCATGCATAGACAGCAGCAATCGAGATGCAGAGGTTGAGTTCCAACCACGAAGCTTCCAGTCAGTAATTTTCCACCTTAACTAATGAGCTCCCTCGGGTTCGACAGGCGCAAACATCGGCATCAGTTACCGATGGGAGGAACTGTACTTTACTACTGTTCGTTTGGGAACACTCATGTGGGTACTAAGTGTCCTCATACGGAATCGCGACTGTTCTTTCTTCGAAAATGAGAACAATGTCATCCGTAAGTTCCTGATTGATATGGTTTTCGCTCGGAGGGTTGTGAGCACTGGGGTTTTGGAGCACTTCCAGATCCAGCAGACGAGCGAATCCTTCTCCATTCAAGATGGTCACACCAAGCTTATTTCTGGTGGCTTCGGTTTCCGGATGTGGGGGCCGTTCGAATGGATCAAGTGGAACAACTTTCAGACATTCTTAGCTTCTTAAGCCTTCTCCATTTCCTTGGTCCTCCGCATCCACTATCCTTCACGGTCGGCGCGCACGCTCACTCTCACTCGACGTCTGATAATCCGTCATGTTCTGGACCGGTGGGATCATTTTTCCGAGATTCGAACAGTGCTTTTGCTATGTCCGATATCCAGTGTTTGAGCGGACCTGCCAGCGCCATGCCACAGGCCAAACTTTGCAAAGATGTGGCAATTTCGTTCCAAAACCAGCTAACATCCGACGGTGGACCAGTTGGAAGAGTCCACAAGATGAATCTGATAAAATCGTCCAACTGCAGGGTCTGTGAGTCTCGTAATTTCTGAGCTATTTGTCCGCGACTTACGTGACCATGAAAAACGAAGAGGATCGATTCCGTACGAGCGTGTGCTTGGAATCTATAAGTGTTTGCCAAACAAGAAAGGCAGTTACTTATTGGTCGCATTATCGGTAACCGATGACGATGTGGTGAACTTGGGTTCGTGGCTAGCACGCTGTTGGAGCATAACATGTGGCCAGACGATTTCGGTTATTTCGAAAGTTAATATTGCATAACAACAGTCTGCGGTCAGCACACAGCAGAAGCTGGCGTTAGCCAGCGCCTGTATGGACCGAATCCAATGCAGTCGGCCGTCCAACTGAGTCTCAGATGCGTCAAATCTGTGCGCTTGAGCATTCCGATCTCCCTCAACCCCCACGACATCTGAACTCCTAGCTCACCACAACACACCAAGACGTCCCAAAAGTTGTCCTTGGTGTTGTCAAAGCTACAGTCGGTTGGGGCGTAAGCAGACACGACAAAGTGATTAACTTCCCTCTGTGAGACTCATTCAGACACTGCCAGAAGAAATTCAGGGGCGATTGTCAACGTATATCCAGCCAAGAGTCGTTCCACCCGGTGGCTTAGGACGATACGGGTCCCTGCACATACTACCGCAGTGTCCTCTGGACCCCCAGAAGTGCGCAACTGGAAGCGAGTAGAGAGTTACCTCAAACGATATTACTGCTCTTGAATTCTTGTCTCTGATACAAAGTACACAACAATGTCAAGTGAGTCCAGTGTGAGAGAAAGAGCAGCTTGTCCTACATGCTTCGGAGTAATAATAATCGTTCAGCTGCAACACCCTCTCAATGCCTAGCTGCCATGCCACCCAAAGGAAGCACGAGGGCTGGGATACTACCAGGTTGCCAAAGCCTAGATAGGTGAGTGCAAACATTAGAAGCAGGAGTTTGAAGATTGGTTTCGAGATGTCTGAGGCTATCAGCACCGGCTAACGCGATTTTGCAGCCAAAAACCGATTAAGTAGAAACGGGGTTGCCAGCCCTAACTGACGGGTTTACAAGGAAAGAACTATTAATGTGAAGGATGATGGAAAAGAAAAAGCACGTGGGAGGAAATGAGGTGTCAGCAGTAGACTCTTACCCGCCCTGCTGTATGGGGTATTTAAGGCGACCCAACTGACGATACCATGCGACAGACGATGTAGCGAACAGTATTGTTAGTTGTGGATATCACTGTTGTAGGCGGACTGGGGTAACGTCACGGTGCCCCGACCTAGATGGGAGGACATTTTAGGGTCGTCGATCAAGGCTTCCGCTCAAAAGCCTGGCCGAAAGGCAGCAGTGTTCTTTGAGGAAATGCCAGTGCATTGCCATTTTTAAAGAACAAGTCAGCACGCGTGTTCCAACCGCCATACCTGGAGGACCAGGAGACTGTGTTGGTCATACCCCTAAATATTGACCAATCCTTGCGAGTATCGCAAGGACACCTCCTAGCATAGCTCAATGAGTCGCGGAGGCATACAAAGCGGCACACCATGGTAAGGTCCAGCCTCTCCATGATTGGGACCAGAAAACAGTTAGACAGACTCCTTCCTATTGCCAACCTGGTGTGAGGCCCTGTGAGTGGTACAAGTACACTCTCTAGTATAGTTGTATGGGTTAGAGAGGGGCGCAAGCGGTCAGGCCTCGGTATGGTCTAGTCTATGTGACAATGTCACCGGAGAGAATACAGACAAATGGACAAGACAAGCAACAACCGACGGGGGCTTTGTATAGGTCGAGCACGGCGAGAGAAGCTACGTTCTGGCAGTGTGAGTTTCAGGCCATCACTCAAGGAACGGGTGTAATCGAGAAGGAATAATTAAGGACCCTACCCTAAACAGAAGCAGTATTCTAGGGTATGACGGATGTAAAATTTAGAGAATTCGTGCGGGTTTGGGATATTGGCCTATCGAAAAAGAAAATAACCTTCATAGATGCTCGCGTCATGAGGACCTTGACATATGAGGACGATGCTAATTTGCCAGTAGCAGATCGGCCAAAGATGAACGAAGAGGAATGGGAAATGGCGGCAGGTCCAATTAGGAGAGGTCAGAGTGGAAGTACAAAGGTCCATTGATACATGAAATTAAAACAGTCGAGCGTTGTTGAGTTTGAAAGTTCCAGCCGAGAATGTCGGCGAGGTTGGTATTCAGGGGAGTAGTGGCTTATGTCCCCTCATCATTGCTGGATTGGAACGGGACGCCGGGAGGAGTAGATCGAAGAGAAATGGAGTGACATTGACTGCGGAAGTAACAGTTGCTCAGGTAAATGAGGAAGTGTGTGGGAGAACATCACCTTGGGGAATCCCAGCACTGATTTTTTAGTCTCAAAGGTGACGCTACCCATCCTTACTGGCATAATGCAGCTGCGCTGGAAACTTCCAATCCAGGTGATCAAGTCTGGATGAAGTCCGCACAAAGGAAGCTTAACAAGAGGGTCTGCATACCAAACCCAGCCAAATGCTTTCGATATATTAAGGTCAGCCACATTCGTTTCACCAAAAGAATCCATAAAGACACAAGCCAGAATATCACTCATGACACGGTGGAGCCTGAACTCATATTGGCAGTCTATTGGAAGGACGTTGTCTTCAAGATTGCGGATTCGTTTGATCAAAATTAATCTATGAACTTTGAATAAGACGAGGCTATTGGACCGGCAGTTGCTGGGGTCAGGGCGGGAACCACATTTAGAAATGCGGAAGACAAACGGATTTTCCACTCTGAAAGAAAAACACCAGCGGATACTGGCAAACGAAAAAGCCCTGAAACTGCCTGGATCAACCTCAGGAACGCAGTTGCGGAGCAACATAAGGATACCATCCGAACTAGGTGGTTTGGAAGTGTTGGGTTGTGATAGAAAAAAGCGAACACTTCGTGATGATAATCGACGAAGGTGAGTGGGTCAGACAGAGTGAGTAAACTGATACAGAACTAAAGGAAGGAATAGGAGACGGTAAGTTGAATGGGGTAAGTTTAGCGAAAATCCCCGCTTTTTATAATAAGAGGGGTTTGAGATTTCCAGGTGTGTAAAGCACGGGATGGGTTGAAGATGAGCTTTCACCAGGATCCAAAATGAATGCTTTTCGGTTTGTGCTTTCGATAGCTGGACTGCATTTCGTGAGATGAATCTATCTTTGCCCTTTCGATCATAGGTGAGCAACAATTACGTGGCGTAACGTAGAGTTGTCGAGGGACAGGGATGTAACCGCGACCTGTTTTACATCCCGCGTGATTTCTACTCGCGAGCAAGCTCTGCCTAAATACCAACGAGAAAAGGCGCGAGATACCACAGCATTCATATATAAAATGGATCGAAAGCCCGGCTGCTGTGCGCTGAGGACGTTGAAAAAATTTCAGCGTTTGACCATCGAGGTCTTCAGTGCATTACTCGAGTCTGGTGGGACCTGACCATTAATCGGGAAAATTTTGCATGAAATGGCCCATGATAGGTGAACTGATCACTAGCCATAGGCTGCGCTGGGTTGGCCACATGCCAGTCGACCGACTTCCTCGAAGAGCCCTTTTCGCACAACCAAACGAGGGGTGGAAAAGTGCCACGGGAGACCAAACAATGACATTTGTAGTATACAGTGTCTGCCAGTTTGATTGCTTTATATGTAAGTATTGGCTATGTACAACCTTCATCATCATCATCATCAAAGACAGCAACATCAGTGTTGACACTGATGCTTCACTGCCGTACAACCATGAAATGTACAACCTTGCTTACTGGGCTTCGGCTCATGAGCTTTGTTTCTGTTTTCCATTCACAGAAATTGTCGTGAACATCTGACTTCGGAGAAGCACTGTCTCCTGGTGCTTCCATAGCGTGGATACTACACATTGCAGCGAATTGTGAACTATTACCAGCAAACTCTACAGCGCTGGTCATTGCAGTCTCCCTGGATGGGGTACCCCAACACGCGAAAAATCAGTGATTAGAGACATTGTCAGACATGGCCCAGTCGCGCGCTTAATGGTCCGCATGTATCCAAGCTGTCCCTCTCAATCTTCCCAATGAAAAGCCCACCGATACCCCTCTGATGAGATATCAACCATATCGGCCACCGCCTTCAATGCAGTGGACTCTACCCCACTTCCACAGATTATCGGCGAAAGACAATGTGGCAACTATAACCTGTACCTCTGCACAAGTACAATGACGAGTCTCCCAGAAGATAAGCTGGTCAACGAAATTAGTTCTTTCGCCTGACCCCTCCAAGAGACAGGGGACTGAAATTCCCGAAGCGATTTTTTGGACTTTGAAAGTGCAACATGCATACAGAAATAAGGACCATCAAAAGTCCTATAAAATAATAACACCATGTCTTCCGCATAGTCCAAGTCTTCTGGTTTCCCGGACGATCAATCCCCAGAAGAGAAACTGTATGATGTGGCCTTTTTGAACCTCAACGTTTGCAGGAGGGCGTCTTCACAGTTCGTCGTGATTTACATCAATAAAGCTGTGGTAATACAGCGCAAGGGGTACATTGACGAATTTCAATAAACACTTTCATTTGCCCAAGCACATTCAAAAGAAGTGACCCACTTAAGAAACCAAAGGCTCTTTTGGAGCCACGAAAAGTCATAGGTGTTGACCACTGGTACGTGGACCAGTCAGTCAGCCAGTTTTTCAGCTACACACCATGTGCCAAGGTTAGTTGGCTCCGACTGCTGGTCATCATCGACAGCATGACATCAGTGTTCAACACCGATGCTTCGCTGCCGGCTGATAGTTCCATTCATGGGAAAACGGGAAAACACAAATAACCAAGCGCTAGAGGCAATGGGATTGCACAATGCTCTGAGGAAATGGGGAACTGGGCAGCTACGCATTGATGGCGACATCTTTGATTCACGAGATCATCTGACCGCGTTACGGAGCCATGCCTACTGGTGTCGTTAACCATTGATGAACTGACTTCTGGGTCTACATCAGGGAAGCTGAGGGTCACACCAACTGCTCCTGACAGCTAGTACATTCGTCACTCGTTTGCCCGATCACTGTCTGTCAGCCACTGTGCGTTTCCACTCAGCACAGGGCTGGGCGAACAGCTCAGCGAGGTCGTCGGTCCTGACATACGAAGCACACGTCCCAACCAGCGTAGATTACCCTGACGCACGAGTAGTCCACCGCGAGAGTTCCCCATACTGAACACATTTGGAGCACCTCATTGATGCTGATCCCATTTTTGCGACCAGACCTGATCAATGCCACGCTTCTTACAACGACGAACATTAATAGACAGAACCTTTAGATAGTCTCTGTCAATCCTAATTGAGGGGCTCACTTACAAATATTTCGTCGATGTTGATTTTCTTCATTTCTCGTTTCATCTGCTTACTCCCAACTTTCATCGCTTCAACCGTGGTTTTCGTGTCTTGCAGTGACTTGATGGCAAAGTCCGTTTGTGATACATTAAAACTTTGGTTCACTAGCTGTTCACTTTGATGTTCATAAACTTTCTTTTGCTTCAAGAGACGAAGGGCCTTCTGCTTAAGTGCATTTTTTGCGGGGCCGTCACGCATATTACGTAACTGTTTTGACACAGTCTGTAGCTCAGCATCCAGCTTGGCAATCTTCTTTTCCACAGATTCATTCCTCTCGTCAATCTGCAATCCAATAAAGGAACGATATGCCCTCGAGGATTACTTACGTTGACTGTAACATCCGTTAAGTTCGTCTGAGGCTTCGGCTTGCTACTACCGAACAGCCTGTTCATTTTGCCCAGGATCGCGGGGTAGCCGAACTGAACCAATTTAGTGCATTAAAACAATGGATCTTCCTATCACCTGCGAGCCCCCAGTGCCCCATTTTCGGGTATTACAGAACAAGCGAAGAGTCGTGCGCATATAAATTTAATTCAGTCACTAGCAAGGCCCTCAACATTTTACATGCATTTCGCATTATAACTAAGGCCCACCGATGTTCTGGGTCGATCCATCAAAACATCCTGGGTCTGGTTTCTTCTCCTGCTCACCTCAAAAGCACAAGACAAAAATGGGTGTAGCAATACTCAGCACTATCTCTGTCCTACCAGAAGTTGGGGAGCACAGAGGTGTGCCCATGAGGTGTTTTCATCTTTCTTTTGCTTCCATTATAACATTATGTACTTTGTCAGTTGCATATTGGTTGTTGATCAGGTGGCCGTTGATCTGTTCGCCGAGCCTGGCGATTGACTCGCAAACGTTTCGTCGCCATACGAGGAGACATCATCAGTGCGCAGTTGGGTGGGTGCACTGATGATGTCTCCTCGTATGGCGACGAAACGTTTGCGAGTCAATCGCCAGGCTCGGCGAACAGATCAACGGCCACCTGATCAACAACCAATATGCAACTGACAAAGTACATAATGTTATAATGGAAGCAAAAGAAAGATGAAAACACCTCATGGGCACACCTCTGTGCTCCACAAAAAAAGGCGCACGTGTACATTTTCACGCAATACAAACGTGGTCACATGCTTCGACTCTCTCTTCTGATTTCGCTCGCGCTTACAGCGGTCATTCGCGAGTCTCATGTGCTAACTCTGATATCGAAACATTTCAGACTATCCTCGAATTTTATTATAGGTGAGAACAGAAGACCCCTGGACGACCATGACTGGATTATTATTTAGTCCCTGACCCGGACCAATGGCGAGTTGAGAAAAGGAGCACAATTCTTAGTAAGCCTGTTCCATCTGACTTCTTTATTACTGTGTACTCAATCTGGCGTCACCATTTTTATTTCTTTGCCGCACGCTCCTGGTAAAGTAGCTGCTTGGGTAGCCAGACCACTAGACCCCACAGACGTAAGCATATTTATTAGTTCTCGGCCGGGTTTTAGTCAAGGATTTCAAAGGTGCCTCTGTATCGTATTTATCTCCTTACCAGCTTGGTGCTTTCGTGCACTGCTGTTCGTTTGCATGTGTGAATTTGCTTCCCAGGAAGCTTGAGTTGCGTGGGCCTTTTCTTTGTGCGCCGTATTTTTTCTAGTCGTGGTAAAAAATTTTGTCGGCATCTACTAGTGGGATTTGCAATGCCAACTTTTGGAGATCTGGGGTCGCTGTTGTCCGAGGAATTGTGAACAGGCGTCCGGTTTGTTTCTTGGGATTCCGGAAGCGGCCTTGGCCCTGGCGTCTCTGTCAGACTTTGCTGAATTGCCCTCGCGTTGAGTTTCTTCTCCAAGGAGTATACCTGTTGATGGAACCCTTAAGAAGCTCGTTTTCGCAGAAGACTGTACCTTGAGCTCAACAAACAACTCTTCAATTAGGCAACTTTCAGTGGACCTATTCGCCCGCGGCTTCTTTCCTTCTGTGCTTGAAGGGACGACCCCTTCGTTCACGACCACCGTGGCCAACTATATGTATGTGTGCTTTTCCGCCATGTTATTGCCGGATTTGTGGATTTGGTCGTTGGTATCAGTGATGGTGATTGAATCCACAGCCAGACAAGCCAGTTCTGAAGGAGTGGAGCTGGGGGCTTGTAAATTCGCATTTTCGGTGGTGATGGGGGTCTCCCAGCGTTTTCCGCCGTCGGCGGATTTAGCTACGTTCCTCTGCGCAGCTGACCCGTTCGGCTTAGAGCTTGTGACTTGGGGGTGGAGTTTCACTACTGTGCCCCTATCGTCTGCTTGGGGAATTAAAGACGATAATTCTACACATGTTGGACGTTCTGCCACGGCTTGCCTCTCCCTGAACACCACTGTCACTAAGAGTCGATAAGTCTACGGCGTTGAATATAAACTGCGATCTGACATTAGTTAGTTTCAACTACATCGGCGCACGTTTAGGAGCACAGGGGTCAAAACGACCACCGGGATAATCATTAGTTTGGGGTCAACAGATCTGCTCCCATGCGGAAGCCTGCTTGGTTCTTCTCGTATACTGCTTCTTTGACGCATTTTTCGCGTCTCGGTCTTCGGGTGTAAGCGTGTTCTCCGGGAAAGCATTTCAAGCACTGTCGGTTTTCCGTATTGTAGCTGAGCTAAAAAGCTTGAACAGAAGCTCAAAACATACTCGTTTATCTATTTAAATAACCGTTCTGAGCGGAGTGTTGCCCATTCGGACCGTAACGACGCCACTAAGGAGTGACTCTGTCAGTTTCTTTGCAAGCTTGTTCTGGAACACGACCTCAAGCTGATCATTCTGGACACCTTCATCGCCCGTTCACAATAGACGCTGCGGTGGTCTTGACTGCCCCGTTGGACTGCTGTATCAATTTATTTGCAGCCAACGGAGCTACATTAAGGAGCTTCAGGTACTAGTCCAGGTTGCCACTTTCTCCGTTTTCCAAGGCCTTCGTAAAAACGATTATATTTTCGTCGAGTGTCCCGATTAAAACGGCACATATGCACTGGTTTCTGTGAATAAGAAGTGGGGATTTGGTTTGATTATCGGCAGTTGTCTTGCTGCTGACAGAATGCATAGCGCTCCCCAGGTGGACGCTACCTCAGCAAACAATCGAGACAAGAGAGGTAGACTAACCTGCAAATCCGGACGTATAAAATGCCACTAGGTTTCGCAAGCGTTTTGTTGCATTCCGTGTCTTACATCCGTCAACATCTGTTGTGGTAGGCCAATACTGAGAAGCCTGATTTAGTCTCGCTTATGACTATGAATAAGTGGGTGTGGCGCAGAAATGGAATAAAGTCAGATAGTTTTTCGTACACCGGTTGCATTCGAAAGAAAAGATTAAATGTTGACATGTGTTACCTTTTTCAGTAGATGAAAAACAAATTCGCACGATCGAAATATGAAAATAATTTTGAACGTACTACATGCGTAAATTTTGCAATCGTACTTGAAACTTAGTAATAAAACACATGTAGCCGTGAAATTGTAGTTTGTACCATGAGAGTTCCTGGAACATATTTTGCACACAGCGGAACGAGGACAAAACCTACCTAATTACCCACGATTCAATTTGCATCGGCGCCGTCGAAGTCGTCCATCAAAGTGATTGGACTTAAAATGTTATCGCATCCACCAGATAACAACCACGTCATCTGTCATCCATACTGCATTTCGTTTTCCCCAACGAAATGTAACTCTTTGGACTACAACGAGACAGAGTGACCACTTCGTGGTGGCCTTTTATCTCACCTGCCACTAGGCCAGGAACAAGGAATCTCGAACACGGATTCGAAACTCTTCAGGAATACCGTTCTTCCTTGATCAAATTAAACTGAGTCTAGCTTCACTGTGTGAGACTCACAGGACCATTGTTCAGGAACTCACGACGTTGATACGGCGATCGTTTAAAGAAACCAGTACTCAGGCGAACAGGGCAGAGGCTACTGCTTCTTCTACAAATGAAGCCACAACTTTATTCAGAAAGATAACTACAGGAGACAGAAACTGAGGTGGAATTCCGTAAAATGCAGAACAGCTTTTATTCAGAAATCCACCGATGAAAGCTACAAAAACCACTCTCCCACTTACCAGATCCGGATAGTCCCTGGAAGTATACTGTTCACATCAACAGCCATAGGTTTGCTACATCTGTCAAGATGCACCCATGACATGGGTTAACTAGCCCGTTCATTCAGTGAGACAAGGATAGTACTGTAGTGCATAAAACGAGTGCCTAATAGCTGATGCCCGAAAAAACGCCGGAAGCCACTGTAGGCAAAATCAATTTTGGGTAGTACTCTCGAAGATTTTGTAGTTATAGGCACATGTACACGAACGGGATATTCGGAACCTGTGGAACGCATTGGTAATAATATATAGAGCAAAACTCACGAATAACAGTTTAATGAGCAGGCTCCTGGAACGCTGGACCACTAGGATTCGTGCAACGGCATGCATTTCGCGGATGCTGGGGCAGAACCACATTAGTTCCTTAAACCCATCATGCGGTGGGTAACTCATGGAGCTTTTAAAGGTCACTACGAAGTCAAACAGACAGCGTTTCAAACTTTTTCGTTTCAACAACAACTGAAAGAGAGAACAATACACTATCACAGGTACGGAGGTGTGTGAATGATTAAAGCTTGGTAAAAGTTTCACACTCTCATCTTACTTTGCTTAGGATTGACTTGAGAAAACACTGCAGGTAGGCGACTGACTTTAGACCGAGGCCCCTGGTGTCGCGTTCACTGCCACGTCTTGCGTTAAAGTGTTCCGGGAGGCTCACCAGGAATATCAGGAATAAGGACCAAAATCTGTCTACTTAGACAGGATTTATTTATTTTTTGGTTAGGAAGATTCTAAAACCCGGGACCTCAAGTGTTCTGGAAACATATGTGCCACCGGTAAAAATGCATGAATTGTTTCAGCAAGGTCACCATGCAATTGACGGTTCTTAAGCAAACCTAAGCCGGAATTTTCAAAACGATCTCCGTTCGCTGCACTCATGCACACACGTACCCGCCATACGAACCATCACAAAACTCATTTCGGGAAAGCATACATCGTCGAGCCATAGCTTCTAGGCTAACGCACAAAGCTGTGAAGTGCGTCTTGTTAAGATATATCAGAATATAGCCGGAACTTGAGTGTTTGGGAGTGTGGCTTTGCAGGTTTGAATGCTTCAGTTACATTTGTAGCAGCATCCTGAAACTATGTATCACGTTCAAAAACGCTATTTCTCTGGACGAAATTAAATTTATACCGATGCAAATGTGTCAGCCTTCACATGTCTGTTATTTGGACAGATCGTTTTGACGTGGCCTATTGTCTATCTACAGGAAATTCAGTCATAACTTCCTTTCAACATCCATTCCCAGGCCTCATAGAAGTAGTCCATTTCTCGATGATATTCTCGCTCCGTTTAAAATTTTTTGTCCATTTGGAGCGTTTATAAGGATTAAAAACAGAACCAGGCCAAGGAGGATACTTGAGAGACACCAGTACTCGCCTGCTATGGCTCAATCTTGACTCCATCTATACGGAGAAAATGTTTCCGCCTATAAGGCCTCTAGTCATCCCGAAAGCTCAGGAGCCAGTATAAGTTGAGTAAGCTTCAGAATTGGATGTCGATAATCTGCCCATTTAAACCTTTTCTGGAATCTACAAAAGGCTCGTCTGGTCATAGAAATACGGCTTATTCAACAGATAATTGCACCAGAAAGCAAAGCCAGGCCTATCCTTTGGCCGGAGCTGCTTTTTCTTTATACGCCTCATGGTTTGCCTGATAAAATCAATTTGATTAATCTTGGTTTGTTGAATGTGTAGTGAACCGGGTTATAGTTGAAAGCAACGTTTCTATTACCTGCTTGAGACTGTGTTCTGGAAGGTGCAATCACTTCTTCGAGAAACCTCACAGAAGTTGATGGTTGTTTGACTCGAAGAGCGAGTAATCGGCTGGGATGTGAAGACTTGGGTTAGGCTGGAAGTGGTTACGAACGTAGGTGGGTTTTTGTGAGTGGCTTGGATGTTTTTACACTTCGCAGGCATGATTGCAATACTTGTCTAATCTGGAAATAGATCAATTGCCTGTAGATGTAACCCCAATTAAGGGCTTTCATCCTGTTCGTTCCCAGGTTCCGATAAGGGAAAAAAACTTGCGGATAATAAAAGGCGATAAATAAATAAATAAAAGGTGATAATGCTTCACGCCCGTTGAAATAAGATCTCACTTCTTTTGGGCAGTTGCGGTCCACTGATTGCGGTGGTACTTGGTAACTTTTAGAATTGTCTGTCCAGAACTGTCTGTCTCTGAAAGTTACCTGTTGGTTGCGTGTCGAAATATGGCAGCAACCAATGGGAGAATACACACTTCTTCCGGCATAACGCGGTCCAACAGTATCTTCTGGTCCTAGTCTGCCTAAATCAGTGAGGCGCGAACGTGCGTTCTTGTCCGAGGCCGCTGGTGGATTGGTACTTGATGTTGAAGTCGCATCCCAGAAGGAGACTCCCCCAGCCCTGGAGACGGTTATCGGTATTTAACAGAATCCCCTTCTATTGGTCAAACACAGTAATGAGCGGATGGTGACCCGTCAGTGAGGGAAAATTACGGTCATACGGCAACATGTGAAAGATTTGGACGGAAAACACGATTGCCAGAGCTTTTTTCTATCTGAATGTACAAGAGCTCGGCTGGTGTGAGGGATCTGGCTGCATATGTGATAGCCTTGATGCTACTTTTGGGAAATGTACGAAGAATCATCGCACCCATCACGTATCTCGATGCATCTGATGACATCAATTTCCAGTGACTGATCGTAATTAGGTGAGAAGCGGGTTGTGGCACAGCAAAGACTTCACAGAGTGAAAGGCGTGTTGGGATACTTCTGCCCCTGCCCACTTGCAGTCCTTCGTGAGTAGCTGATTCAATCGGCAAAGCAGATGGTGAAAGCAAGTAGAAATGAGATGTAATGACTGACGTGACAGAGGAAGGAACTTAGGGATGCTTCGTCTGTGAATGCTGGCGTAGGCTTGATGACGTCGATGTTCTCCGGGTCTGGCCGGCAGTTGTCTTCCTCAGGTAGTTTATCGATCGCATGAAGAAGGTAAGCTCTTTTCGTCACACAGAAACCATAGTCTTGAAAACGACTGAGGGCCTACTCAGGGTGCTACCACAAACAGCTGGGATTGCAATCCATGATTAGATCGTCCAAACAGGCAGCAAAACTGTGGACATCCTTCAGTATAGTATCCATGGTCTATATGGATATGGTTGGTGCCCCCTTGAAACAAATGGCAATCAAGTGGGATGGAACAGAAAACGGTGTGCATGGATGGCCTCGGGATCCTCCTTGATTTCAACTTGCAGGTAAGCTTCAGTGAACTGAGTCTTCGGAAAACATTTCCCGTCAGACAGTTTCGCGAACATTGTTGATTCTTTTCTTCTATCCTTATTTTGTACAACGTTATTCCCAGTTTTGTTATTCCGCCTTTGCGCCAATACCAACTTTCTTGTTTTTGACCTGAACGTAAACCGTTCTTCGACCTTGTCATTGCACGTGTTGTTTAAGTCATCACGTGGTTTCGTTGTCTTGTTGACACGTGCCTTTGAGTCGGTGTGGACTTTGGGATCCTTTAGGACTTAGCAGTTCCTGAACCGGTGTATAGAAGCCGGCGTAGTCCCACGATTTGAGGTTTGTAAAGCTTTATCATTTTTATTATTGTATTTACAGTACCGCATTTGTAGATAAACCTCCATTTGAACGCTTTGGCTTTTGGGGTTTTGCGCGTAACTCAACGTGGTCCAACAGATTGCTGGAAACAATCTATAGTACTCAAATCTTAGAACTCAATTATCCCGTGGATCTCGGACGTTCACCCGAATTGGAATATTGGAACTTTGGAACCAACATGACAAGGACAAGAAGCGGCAAGTTACTCGAAACCTTATCGAACCCAGAACTTGCTAACTTGAACGATAATTCTGATATTGTTGTTGACCGTGACATTTGTATTTCTCAGCCTCCTTTATTATGTCGACATTCTCCCCCTAAGCCAAGCGTATGGTCTAGGGATAAGGGGTCGGTTGACTAAGATGTCGATTCGTCATAGTCAGAGAAAACCCGTTCCCAGTAGAGAAATCCCTCACTAACATTGTTCCGAAACTTAGTTCCAGTGAATTATCAACATCTTTACCACGCCAGAATCTAATCCGTGTGTTTACGAAGTTCGGTTAGTAAGTGAGCACGGTGCTCACACAATAAAGCGCCAGCTTCGTTTGGTCGCCATACGTCTTTGAATTAAAGTTGCCCAAACAAACAATGATAAAACAACAAAGGCAAGACTGTGTGACAGGTGCAGGAAGACCTTTTTTCACACAGCAGGAACACTTTCGAGAGTTAGTAAAATGTTTCCTCGAAGGAAGGGACGGTGTTCCGTTGACCTTTGCCCCTGGTCATTTAAAAATTCAGTGGACTTAAGTGTTTCAAACGTTCTTCAATTTTTTTCAGAGTATGGTAAAATGTGCATTTCATGTACAGCGAGTACTTGAGATCCCAAAAAATTCTGTGTATTAGTATCTGAGACATGTCCATACATCGGTGTGAATTAGTCGCATGTGTTTACTCCGTAATGCTGCATTACGTGAAATTTCACATGTACTTGCCCTTCAACAGTGCACGCTACTCAAAAACACTAATCGGAATGCAACTTTCCATACAATGACTAAACAGCATGGCCAGTTGTAATAGCTGTCTCACGTCATTCGGTAGCGCTGCGTGGCTAACCGCAATTACGCGATGTTGAAATACTCACTTTGACATAATGGTAGTAGGTATACGGTTAGCAACTGGCGTCCCAAGAATGACAAGAACAAGTTGGCATCACGGGTTGTGGGCAACAATTACAGGATGGAAGCGAAATCGATCACTACAGTAAACCAGTGACCATGGAAGGAAACAATGGTGCTGAAGACCACAATAATAAAAAGTTTGAGATGACAGACGTTATTTGCAGTAACCACGTATAGTCGATACAGTTCACAGTTCCGGGAAGGTGCTTTCTCTAAACAGGTTTCTGAAAGTATAAATGCATAATCAACTACGACTCGTATACACTCGTACATGCAACACACAATTAAACTAAGTTGTAATGGCTAACTCACTAAGGGCTTAATAACTCCCGTGTCCATAATGTCCGATCGGTGTCTACGCTGAAGCTGGAGTCTTACCGTTATAAACGTAAACTCATTAGTTGCTCAATTAGCTCCATTGGCGATGATGCGGAAGCCGTGTGTACGTGGATAATTTGATGGCAGGATTTGGCAAACCTATGCACTATTGGACGCAGCGAAGTTTAAGCTAAATAGGGGGTATTCCAGTAGGTCGTAGGATCAAGTGGTATAGACATGAGCCCCAGGATACAAGGACCGCATACGTCCTTAAACATGCACAAATGGATGCAGCCATAGCAAAGATCTAGTGAGTGGGCCGGTACTTGGTGTCAAGTCTGCTCAATACCCGGTTTGGACGCCCTGTTTGCTGCTATCCACCCTATATGGTGTTGATTCTTTTCTCCTATCCTTATTTTTTACAACGTTATTCCCAGTTTTTGTTATTCCACCTTTGCGCCTATACCAACTTTCTTGTTTTTGACCTGAACGTGAACCGTTCTTTGACCTTGTCATTGCACGTGTTGTTTAAGTCATCACGTGGTTTCGTTGTCTTGTTGACACGTGCTTTTGAATCGGTGTGGACTTTGGGATCCTTTAGGAATTAGCAGTTCCTAAACCGGTGTATAGAAGCCGGCGTAGTCCCAAGATTTGAGGTTTGTTAAGTTTTGTTATTTTTATTATTGTATTTACAGTACCGCATTTGTAGATAAACCTCCATTTGAACGCTTTGGCTTTTGGGGTTTTGCGCGTAACTCAACGTGGTCCAACAGATTGCTGGAAACAATCTATAAGCATGTCACCTAGAAGAGGCCAAGGTAGTGGCGGGTTTTTAGTGCCAGCCATCAAGCCGGTGAAGTCTGCGGGCAGGAGCAGGCTCACGTTAGCCTGGTTCATCAATACGATCCGCGCAGCCCATGCCATGTAGTTGGTTGTCTGGAGAACACCAGCTTTCTGTAATCGGTCCAATTGCTGGCGCACAAAGGAAATTGGTGCACATGACCTCAGATCTGGTTTGGTATTAAGGAGATGGTGTGGTTTGTCTTCCGCTTTTGTGCACCGTCCAAGTCCGTTGGTGAATATGGATGAATATTCTTGTATGAGGCTTCGAGATACAAGCTTCGAGAAGTGAGTTATTTGGTGACACATCCGGGTGATGTGTGTCGGTAAGAGTGCGAGTACAGGTAACGGGCCCTTCTAATAGATTCAGCTAATCGATCCACTCAGGTCCCATGAGATCAAGCAGGGGGCATGGCATCAGGCAGCATGTGCCTTGGGCCGTGGAGCCACCAAAAGTTATGGAACAACCACATTCACCAGGCAATTTCAGCTTACTCCTGGAAGCCTTGTGGGCTCAGTGTTCGGTCGGTTTCACATGGCCTCAATACATCGTTTCCACGTTCGTTCACTGAACAAGTTGATGATGCATCAAGCTGTAGAAGAACTGATATATTGCCTTGAGCCGTCTGAACTTTCATCGGCAAGTAAACTCAACCTAAAATGTCGCGGTAACTGTAACGACCGTCTCGATTTCTTGGGCATCGAGCACCAAAGTTAGCAACCAAACCGGCAGAACTCCGCACAAACAGTTACGCAAGCGTGCTGTGCTGTAAAAATGAAATTAGTTACATGGATACACACCTACAAACCTCAATGTTTTCGACAAACGGTAAGGTACTTCAAAAAGGAAATTGACCAAAATTTTGGTACAAAAATTGTATAACAGAATAGGTAAAAACGATTTGCATAGCAAGAAAAACGGGAAATACAAAGGTCTGTGTAAAACTGAAATAAAGCTCAATTATACCATTTGAACTGTTAACCTGGAGGGCAGTCATTCAAGCCGAGCCATAGATGCACATCCTAAATTTGTCTAAAATCATAGTTCGGAGGAGGGAAACTTTAACATAAAATTTCAGCATTTGACGGTATTTGTTCTGTCACGTGGGATCTCCCCATGCGGCCTCAGTTTTGTAAGAAGTTGTTTAACCGAACTCGAGGTTCACCATCAGCGCGGAATTCATATTTTAATGGCTGTCAATGACTTTGCGTGATGTGTCCATGACGATGGAGGAAAGTTTGTGGAAGAGGTGGTTGCTTCGAGTGTTTTATTTTGTGTTGCATTCGGAAATAATCTTGAAACGACGATAATAATAAATGCCCCCTCTATGCCGGCGCAAACTCAAAATTTAGCAGTCTCTTACAACCATCATTGTGATGGGCGTCCTGCCAAACAAAGACAAGAAATTCGTCAATGTATTAAGGATTCGCCAAGGAATAGTGACAAATTTAGACTCGCATGGATGGAAGATATTCTTGAGTTCATCGAAAAGGCGAGGTGGCTCAGTTGGTCCGAGCGCGAGTTTCCTGACTAAAAGGTCCCTGGTTCGAGCCCACCTCTGCCTCTCGACTTTTCCTGCCCAGGCTTGGGTAATCTGGCAGTTTTGTAGCCCTCTGGCTTCCTTCGGTTGGCATGGCAACCAGGCACCGAAAGGATTTTACAGCTGAACAGTTTTTTAGGGCCCATCGAGGGCGGACGGTTGTTCATTGCTGTCGCTCAGACGAGGCAATTAGACATTGGGGACTATAAACAGGAAAAGTCTCAGAAAGTCTGCTAGAAAACACTATGGTGTGAGTTAGGCTGCGGCCCGAAATAACAAGCAGCCAAAAGAGGTCAAAATGTCCATCTAACTAATGTCATCTGGAGACCAGTTTTCAAATATCTGAAGAAACCTTGTCAATTTGGAGTATGCAGACATCGTTCTCATCTGCGAAGAGGAGGAGATAGTTCAGGTGTTTTGAATGAACTGACCAAGGTCCTTTGGTATGCACCATGCACTCAAAAAGAGTAAGGTAATAATGATAATATTTGTTCACTACTGGCGGGCGGCATACCGTCAGAAATGAACATAAGATTGCATTCAGAATAATGCATGAGTTTTTTGGTAGTTGCAGGTAATGGACCGAGTGGGCGAGAGGATACAGTGAAGTATACGAAGGGATTAGTGGCGGTTGTGCCATCGAACTGGGTACGGCAGTGCCGTGCCATTGTTGGCCTGACGTATTTCTGGTTATCTACAGCCCCACAACGGGCGTCATGTTTGAGGTGATTGGGCTTGGATGTCCGACTCTGTGAGCGGTGGGGTTTTTGAGTTGGCCAAGGGAATTCGCAGAGATAGAACGAAGCCAAAGCAAGAACGCGGGTATTTTTCTGGTTCTGTTGGGGATCTACGGAGATGTAAATCATTGACCAGGTGGAGTGGATAACAGCAAACAGAGCGTCGAAACCGGGTATTGCCGAAGTTTGAAGCTTGGGAATACGAGGGAATGGGATGAGGTCAGTAAAGCTCGGTGAGTTTAAGGAGGCCTCTGGTAGGATAAAGTGCATTAATACAGAGAAAAACAGAAGGTTCACCACAATCAGGGTGGTGAAAACAGGCGATTAAATGTGACAGGATAGGGGTAGCGATCGAGCACTAGTTGAGCTGACTAATGAGTTCTATTATACTACAAGAGAGCTGGAGCAAACCGGTATATGCACGCAGAAGGGTGGTGCGGTTAGAAAAATCCAACATATACTTAAGGACGGGAGTAGGACCTCCGGGGGGATGGACTAGCTTATCTAAAATTTATTGCGTGAGTTGAACAGAACCATAATCCAGGAGAAAAAGTGCATGTAAGAGAATTGTTCATTGGTACCTGAACCGCTGCCCCCGATCATGCAGTCACTGAACACGCGACTTACAGTCTAGGGAGAGGCATACAAATTTGTGAAGCGTTATATGTATATTCGAAGTTGTATTAGTCCTGACTGTAGTGTGACAGATAGGGTCAATGCACGAATATGTAAGGCTCGGATCGCGTTTGCTAATCTGAAACACCTTTGGGGTCAAATTGGTATATCGCTTAATATCAAGAGACGTGTGTATCACGCTGCAGTACGGGCTGTTTTGTTGTATGGCTGTGAGACTTGGTCTGTTCGAGCAGCGGAACTAAGACGTCTTTAGGTGCTTAAAAACCGTTGTCTCAACCGTAGTTGATATGTAGACATGGTTTTGCAATACTTCGGCATGAACGATTATTTGGATGAAGCCGGAACCTACATGACAGGCATGGAAAACAACCTCAGAATAGCCGTAAGTAGCGAACAGCTTCCAACATATGTGCCCGAAATGTGCAAGCTTATTTATGTAAGATCGGGTGCTGAAAATGACAGACGCAAGCACGTTGGCTGATCGGTGTCCCAGAAGGTAGACCCTAGCTGACGAGATCGCTACTGCGGCAACGAGTCGGTTCTAACAATCTGCGCGTGTTGGTGTCGGGGAGCAGAAGTGGAGTAAAGTTGGGGTTTAGTTCTCCAAATGAGAAGATTTGACTCCAAGAAGCCGCCCACTCACTAGGTCTTTGCTACGGCTGCATCCGTGAGTGCACGTTTGATGGCGCACCTGGTCCTTGGATCCTAGAGCTCAAGTCTATACCACTTGGTCTTACGACTGACAAATGTACACCACTCTTTAGCTTTAACTTCGTTGCACCCAATAATGCATATGGTTGCTGAATCCCGCTTTTGAATAATCAGTGTACACATGGCTCCCTCATTATCACCAATGGGACCAACTGAGCAAGTATTGGGGTTACCTCTATAGCAGTAAGACCCCAGCTTCAGTGTGGACACCGATTTGGAATTGTGGACAAAAGGATTTATCAAGCACTTGGTGAGTTGGCCACCAAAACTTCCTTTAATTATGTGTTTTAAATGATATCGCGGAAGATGTGTACGAGTTATACTTGATTACATTTTTCCTTTCAGAAACCCGTCGAGTAAAAAGTGCTTCATGAAACTGAGAACTAGATTGACCGAATCATGATTCGTTAAAGGTGGATGTGTACTTTTTCGGTACGGAGTTGGCGGGCGGAAGACATATATGGATATGAAGGCCCGCCATTGGTCGTTGGATTAGTCTATCGTGTGTAGTTTGGGCATTAGTCAATTACGAGCATGTGTACGGACCCGTCAGTTACCATAAGTAGCCACGGTAGGTGATATTGTGTACGGTTATGTGTGTGGCGGGCAGTCGTTGGCCACTGAGTTAAGCTACTGGGCATAGTGGCGGCTTCATATACGATGTTACACATAGACACAGGCCTAGCAATTGCAATAAGTAACCAAGGCAGGCAATATCGACTATAATTATGAGTATGACGGAACTACTTTGGCCTCTAGATTAGGGTAGCATAATTGATGCCAAGTAATCAGCTTCGCATATAGACACTGGCCCGGCGGTTATACAAGGAAGCCAAGGCAAGCGATATCGCGTACAGCTATGAGTAAGAGGTCCGTCGCTAGCGGTTAAGTTAGGTTTGTGTGCATAGTTGAGGCCTTGTATTCATCGGTTCGCATAAGTATTGACCTAGTGTTTATCTTGAGTATCGGAAAAAAGCGCCAACGCGTACAGTTACGAGCATGACGGGCCGTCATATTAGGCTATCACGCATAGTTGAGGTCTTATTTTTATCAGCTTGCATAGATACTGGTCTGGTGTTTAGTATAGGCAGCGAAGATGACCGATATCGCGTACAACTGGGAGTATTAGAGGCAGTCGTTAGCCATTGGATTGAGTTACTGTGTATAGGTGAGGCCTCATAAGCAGCGTCACGCATAGATAGGGGCCTAGCAGTTACGAAAAGTGGCCAAGGTAGGCGATAGTGAATACAGTTATGAGTATGACGGGTCATCGTTAGCCGTTGCGTTAGTTTACCGTGTATACACGGGGCCTCATAATCAGCGTCGCACACAGACGCGGGTCTGGCAGTTCCGACAACGGCTACCGTTATCATTACGGCCGCTTTATGACCTATTCCACCTGTGGTGTGTCATATTCTTAATAGAAATGATACCAGCGTGTTGGTAATCTACATACAGATATCTCCTGGCGCTGCATTGTCCACAGGCAGGTTATGCATATCTGCGAAAGGGAATCATCCACAGAGATGGCCCTCGCATCGCTACTGCACAGTTCATACTGTTGTCTAACATTGTTGTACTTAACGGAAGCTGAGCTCCATAGGAAAATTTGTTGTGACGAAGTTCGCTGAACAGTATCATCCCACTTGTTAAGTCTGAGGAGGGTAAAGCAAACAAACAATAATGACAGATTTTCCTGGGTGGAATTTGCATTATATATTCTGTCAACGTTATTAAAACAACAAAATATGCCAAAGTGCGGTTTCGCGTTTCATCTTTCGTAAACCGGTAACAAAATGAGAATCTGTGATGGTCCCCGACCTTGAAATTTCGCTCAGTTAACAAAATGCTATGAGCACCGCATCACTTAAAGATGCTAATGGATCAGACTAACTCTTCGGAAAAGTCACAAATTCGAAAACCCTGTAGTGTTTGGGTGTGCTTCTAGCGAGCGACGCGCATTATACGGTGTCCACCAGTTTGATTGATTTATGTGTAAGCAGTGGTGTTGTACAACCTTGGTTAATGGGCTTCGGCTCATGAGCTTTCTTTGTTTCCCATCCATAGAAATTGGCTTTAACGCCTCCCTTCGGGGAATCAGTCTCCCCTGATGTTGTGACTTGCTGAATGTTCGTGCTACTCTGTGCTGTTCCCTTGGCTTTCTTCTCCGCCCACCAAGGTACATCAAGATACGCGGTAGCTTCAGACAGCCCTTTATGGAGACAATCGTATTTATAAGGCAAGGACAGAATGTTTAACAAGTTCTCCGTGAGGAAGCGAGAAGCGTCGAGCTAACGATGCTCGATCTAGATTGGCTAGCATTCTGACCAATCAGGGTGTGCCTTCGTTGGTCCTTAGCCTGCACGTGAGACATCCGTCCAATCGATGTGACGTTCGGTGATTGGGGACGGCTGGCCTCCGGACACCTGGTGCTTTCATAGCGTGCATGCTACAAAAGGCGTCTTGCCGCAACCGCACCCAATCTCGAGCGGTAAAGCGGTAGAGATGCGGATGCCTACCTGGCACTACGGAAACCGCTTGCGAGCGAAACTATCAAAGGTCAATTTGGCCTAGTCATTTTGAATAAAGGACGCCTCGGTCGCTTGGTCGTATACTTCGTAATACAATTCTGGTGACCGCCCCCTGCAAGTCATTTGAATCCTACAGCTGACGTAGAATTCTTGACGGTGAACCTGGAATCCTCTATGGCCTCGGAGGTTTGTAAATGCACATTTTCTGCCAAGCGTCACTGAGCTGCTGGGCCGGTTCACCCCTACCCGCACTATACGCAGAGATCTCAAAAAGCTGCCGTGCTCACATTGGTGTCCGTCAGGGTGCCCACTGTCTGCTTTCCTATCTAATTTCGTGATCGACGAAATAACGAGATGAACGCTGGTGGGTCTTCAAAATCCTAGTTTTCGAACAGCCGCTGCCAAGAAGAGGAGGCATAGGTTCTTCTGGATAAAGTGAACAAAGTCTTTTGGCAGTAATTACTGCAAAATGGTGCAAATTAATTTGCACCCACAAATTGTAAGGTCATGCTCCTGGACATATAATTGCTGGACGCGCCACTTACAATCCACGGAGAGGCGCTCGAGTTTGTGGGGCGTTTTACATATCTTGGAACTTGTATCAGTTCCGATTGTAGCGTGAGAGATGAGGTCAGTTCACGAACCTGCAAGGCTCGGATCGCGTTTGCTGGTTCGAGACACGTGGTATCCCTGAATACCAAGGTGTTTGTGAATCAGGCTACGGTAAGGACTTTTCGTATGTCTTTGAGACTTTGCCCATTCGAACAGCGGAACCGAGACACCTTCACGTGTTCGACAACCTTCGTCTCAGCACCGTAGCTTGTCTAGGTGGCTGTCGGTGAATCCTCATCCATGCAATTAGAAAGCGGATGTGCCATGAAAACTTCCATCGATGACTATGTGCAGCTGTGTTTGGCATTCCGAACCATCGTTTGCGAAAGAGTGCCGCTATCCATGCCCAGTTCAAAGTGGCGCAAGAGGAATGGTGGCCATGTTTTGACTTGGCACGTGGTATGAAAGAGATTAATAAAAGTCTGGGTGCTGCCGATACGACTCACTTTCCAGGATGGGGCCGCGTGATCCCCAGTGTACCTTGTTGGAGACGTTGCAGGATATGGCTGCAAATTAATGTAAGAGACGTTCTTGTTATCAGCGTTGAACAGTTGGTCGGTGTTGAATCCTGGTTTTATGCCGTCGGTGCTGATGATGTATGCAACCGTTGCGGTCCAGCTATCTGTGTATGTCGCAGCTAACGACACTGTTCAGCGCACGAATTTGTGAGTCCCTAAGAGTGGGTTTACGGAGATGTTATTGGTCGCGGGGTGAGAAGTTGGCGTAGAAAGAGTATGAAAGTGAAAATGGAGGCATAAGCATCAGTCCGTTTTCGGTTACCCGCCAGTGTTTGTGCGGCAAGTAAGTCGCCTGGGCTGATGGCGCAACGCAACGGCCGATGTTGTATTACAGTACATTTAGTTGTAGGAATCATTGTTGTACTTGGGCTGAGATACCGTCGGGGCACTCAGTCCTAGACAGGAGGACGATTAGGTCCTCAGGCAAAGACTGCGTGAAAAGTTAAACTGCGGGGCTGCAGTGGTTTACGTAAGACCGTCAGAGCTAGTCGTAAGGGGCAAGCCGTAGCGTTTGTTGCAGTCCACCTTGAAAGACCAGGCAACTGTTTTAATCAAACCCATACCCCTTGACCAACTTTGTTTCAAAGGCTCGGCGCGTGTCACACACCCGACCTAAAGCTGCCACCTTGACGTGGTGGTCGGGCTTGAGTGCTGCAATAATCCCGCGGGCTATACTGGCTGGAACGTCGTTCCACAAGGTGCAACCATGCCAGGAAGGCCAAAGGGGAGCAGTCAGACCAAGAGCAGCAAGACCCCGTACTACGAGTAATCGTGCTACGAGGCGGTCTGGGGGTAAAGTCGTACTGTCCTCTGCGACAGGAGTGTGAAGGCAGTAAGGTGTTTCCCCCAGGTGACCAGCATGTCCATATTTATGGAAGCAGCGATGCTGCCTTCCCCCGAGGAAGGACGGGTTAGAAAAGGTCGGCCCTAAAAACCGCACACTCCGATCGCCCAACGGTTGACCGTGACCGCCGGCGCATTATCCACTACGGTCGAAATACTTTTAAGACCAAAGAGTCCGGTGCTGCTCAAAAGGCACCTGCTGTGCGCAGCCGCATCAGGAATGAGACAGTAATGCCTTATTCCCTGCGCCCTCGGGTTAGGCCAACCCCCTGCAGCCGAGCAGGTCAGACTATTGAGTCATCGGCTCCGGGCAGGGTCCCCAAAGAAAACCCTACTGTCCACTGCCTCGTGGGTCAGACTTTTAAGTCAGAGGCTAGGGGCAGGGTCCCTGAACAAAACCCTAGATCCCCCCACTGCCTTGTGGGTCAGACTTTTGAGTCAAAGGCTCAAGGTGGGGTACCTCAACCAAACCCCCTTCTTCGGCCTGGGCAACCGGGAAGTATCATTTGCCCGCGCAGTTCTGTGTCCACCGATGTCCCTCCCCAACCCCTTCCCACCACACAAGCAAATGTCACTGGGTCACTTGACTGTCAGTTATCTGACCGAAAGGCCCTATGCCCCTTGCTGCCTATTAACAGTAAACAAAATAACACCCTTCTAAATCCACGAGATCCTTTCTATATAGGAGCTTTTAACGTCCGTACTCTATGTCAAATTGGCAAACAGGCAGAGCTTGCTGAAACTTTATACTCCCTTAAAATTGATGTATGCTGTGTCTCCGAAACACGCATACAAGACCCAAGCGTGGTTATGCATCTCAGAACGCCAAGGATGAACTCAGCTCTTTCACATTTCTCCCTCCGTGTGTCCGGTGACCCAGAAGCGATGACTCGTGGACTATATGGCGTGGGAGTTGCACTCAGCCCCAGAGCTGAACGCGCTTTGCTGGATTGGATCCCAGTGAACAGTCGGCTTTGCGCCGTCCGGTTATCCAGTTCAATCAAGCTCAATGCCTCTCGGCATAAAAAGCGCTGCCTGTTTGTAGTGTCGGCTTATGCCCCAACGGAGTGCAGTTCTGATGTTGAGAAGGATACCTTTTATCGAGAACTATCCGGGCTCATTCGGCAGGCAAAAAGCACTGATATTGTGATCCTTGCAGGCGATCTGAATGCTCAAGTGGGTCGTCTGAGCTCCTTGGAATCACATTTGGGCGGTCGATTTGGAGTCGATGCTCGCCGCACAGACAACGGAGATCGACTCCTTCAGTTGTGTGCTGACCATGAACTGTTTCTGGCAAGTACGAACTTTCAACATAAGCGTTCGCATCGCGTGACCTGGCGGCCACCAACTGCAAATCAACCGTGGACCCAGTTGGACCACGTGGCCATCAGCTACCGGTGGAGAGCCACAATTCAAGACTGCCGTTCCTTTTGGGGCACTCCACTTGATTCCGATCACGCCATGGTGCGTGCACGCCTGACAGTTCGCTTCCCTTCAGGCCCTCGCAAACTAGAAAGAAGCATGCCAATCCAGTATCTTCGAAGATCGACCATAGCTCAACAGTACCGATCTGAGCTAGCCCAACAACTCTCTACATGCACTGGCAGTGCGAGTGTAGATGAAGCATGGCAAAATGTGAAAGAAGCCATGTTAGCGGCGTTCAGTGCTGTCTGTCCAACCTCCCCGATTCGACCACAAAACCACTGGATATCGGCGAGGTCGCTATCCATGATTGATGCCCGGAAATCCATACCAGCAGGCAACGCGTACGACGGCGCACGCAAATCCCTTAAACGCCAAATAGTGAAGAGCCTAAGGAAAGACCGAGAGCTCTGGTGGAAATCGAAAGCTCGAGAGATGGAGAAGGCTTTTGCTACGGGAAACAGCCGTGCCCTATATCAACTGATACGATCGACTGGTCCCAGGAAAACAACGGTCAGCGAAACGATAAGTGAAAAAGACGGCTCATTAATTCACTCCCAAAAACGTCGACTGGAAAGATGGGCCGAACACTTCGAAGAGCAGTTCAGCTGGCCTCCTGCAACACAGCCTGTGGAGATAATGCATACGGGCCAGTGGAATGTAAACCTTGATCGTCCTTCGGAAGAAGAAATAAAGTACGAACTATCCGTACTAAAACGTGAGAAGGCACCAGGACCGGACGGTCTCTATCCAGCCCTCTTCAAAGAAGGCGGAGAATCCCTGGTGACCCATCTGACAAAGCTTGCTGGTGCTATATGGAACGAAGAGAAGGTGCCTGCAGAATGGGGCATGTCGACAGTTATCCCTATTTTCAAAAAGGGTACGCGGACGCTGTGCGAAAACCACCGTGGCATCAGCCTGTTAGCTGTGGCATCGAAGGTACTCTCTGGTCTTATCCTTCGAAGGTTAACTGAACACAGGGAGAGACAAATCCGTGAAAACCAAGCTGGGTTCCGTCCTGCAAGAGGATGCATCGATCATATCTTCACCCTCCGACAGATTCTTGAACAGCGACACTGCTTCCAGCAACCAACAATGGTTGTGTTTCTCGATCTGAAGGCTGCCTTTGACTCTGTAGACCGCCAGGCACTATGGCAGTGTCTGTGGAGCAAAGGTGTCCCCCTTAAATTCTTGACCCTTCTTAAGGCGCTGTACGCCAACTCCCGCGGCCGTGTGAAGGTCTACGGGAAGCTCTCTTCTGAGTTCACCACATCAAGTGGTGTCAGACAGGGCTGTCCTCTTTCACCTTTCCTCTTCAATTTCGTCATTGATACGATCATGGAAGACTCATTATCAGCCTCTACTGCCTGTGGGGTCGAAGCGCTCCCGGGGCGTCCGCTTACAGATATCGAGTATGCAGACGACATAGCTCTTCTTGGATCTGACGCCGTGGTAATGCAAAGAATATTAAATAATCTAACTAATTCCGCCTCACGGTTCGGCATGCGCTTCACACCTGCAAAGTGTAAAGTGCTAGTGCAAGACTGGGTGGGCCCGAACCCTAGCCTAGTGCTTGCGGGTGAACCGATTGAGGTAGTAGACAAATTTGTCTACCTGGGCAGCTGTATTAGTCCCGGTGGTCTCGCGAAAGATGATATTTCCATCCGAATTGGGAAGGCCCGAGCAGCTTTTGTGAACCTGCGTCACCTGTGGCGTAGGCGTGACATCAGCTTATCCGTCAAGGGTCGAGTTTATAATGCTGCTGTGCGCTCCGTATTACTATACGGATCAGAAACCTGGCCGCTGCGCGCCGAGGACGTCAAACGACTTTCAGTGTTTGACCACCGATGTCTCCGGAGCATTGCCCGAATCTGGTGGGAACACCGGATCAGCAATGCTGAAGTACGTCGAATGGTATTCGGGAGGAATAACTCACCCTCGATAGATGAACTGATCACACTGCATAGGTTGCGCTGGCTTGGCCACGTGCTGCGCATGCCAGTCGACCGACTTCCTCGAAGGGTTCTTTTCGCACAACCACGTGAAGGGTGGAAACGAGCCAGAGGCGGTCAAACAATGACTTGGCAGCGAAGTATAAAAGCCATTACCAGCAAACTCAGCTGCGCTGGTCACTGCCGTCTTCCTGGATGGGGACCCCGAGACGGGCCACATCAATGGTTAGAGACATTGTCAGACATGGCCCAATCGCGCCCTCAATGGCGCTCATGCATCCAAGCTATTGCCTTCAATGCATAGCCCCCTTCCCAATTCCCCGACGTAACAGCCCATTGACAGTGGTGCATTTACGCAGCTCGCGCCTCCAATGCGCAGCTACCTACCTCACCTCCCCAAATCATCGGCGGACGAAACTGTGGCAGCTACAACCACTGTACGACAAGTACACGGTTTCTTACAGCTGATGATGATGATGATGATGATGCGTGTCACACATGTACTCCCTAGTGTAGCTCGGTTGTTTCTAAAGGCGCACAAACCGTCACATTTGTTTGGTGCAGGGCAGCTTGCGCGCGACAAACGTCGATGGTTAGGATCACACTTCGCCTACTTTGTGCACCGTCTTGCACACCTGGATCTACAGGTGACCAAACCATGATTTGGGCGCTTAGCTGTGAAACACTCAAGGCCTTTAGTTCCATTCTGTCCATTCAGTATCCGCAGGTCGGCTCCAAGAATCGATAACCATGCGTGTTTGATGACGCTTGCTGACATGGCCTAAGACCACAACCAATGGCCTACCTACTATTCGTTCCTGCCATAGCTTCAATGCCATGTAGTACTTCGCCTTCTGTTGTATATAATAACATCCTTGCTACTACTCGGTTATGAGACTTCCGTATTCTCTCTACAGTGTTTGAATTTTTAAGTTGCCGGGTATTTAGGTCCATTGCTATTTATTGGGCCTCATGGATACCCTGGATGTAACTATAGATAAGCGAAGCAAGATACAGCACGATATAGGGACAACACTTACTGCAGAAAATTTGTTGGCATTTGCTTGTGGTGAGTACCGCATGCTGCTTTTCTGTTTATAAAATGTACACCACTTTCTAGCGTTCTTTACCTTGTTCCACTATTTATGGTGGCGATTCCTATCAAACGAAAGGTCTTCTTCTCAACACCTACTCGGTGTTTTTCCCATACACACCGCAGATCATTCATTTTGCCGTCGGATTTCCTTACTTTTCAGCATTGGCCCTGGTCCGTGATGCAAATTGATGATGTCAAATCTTGTGCGTTTGACTCCTGGTACGATTTGTTCAAGGATGTCACTGAGGAAAGGTTCGCACACTTTGTAATATTATTTTGCTTCCTTTCAGTGTCATAATTCCATTGCCAAAAGACCTGGTGAAATCTCTTCTAGAAGATAGGATCATCCTGCCGAAGAGGTAACCGATGATTTCTTTTCCTAGACACCGTTTACGGCAATGCTTGGTTGCTGAACAGTGATAGAGTTTCCATAATTTTGGAAAACCCTTATTGATGTGTGAAGATTCGAATGCTTATATCTTGTAGGAAGGATTCTGGTGTCGAACACTGATGCGCTGATGGTGACGATACTTTCGACTTCTCCTATACCTCCATGTTATGTCAAACCTTTTATCCCACACAATACCACAGATTGACCAACGTACGCTTACGCACTGGTGTTGTCCACCTAAGGAAGGAATACCCTCTGTTGGACGGGCGTTTTGTATTTCTAACAACGTTTCCTTATATTGAGCGGTTCCATTTGAGATCCGAAAAGAATAGTTGCGCGCAGTGCTCGCAGCGATTGCTTTTGCTCAACGTACTGACCGGAGATGCTCACCTATAAAAAGACAATTTGGAAAATCACCCCTAGTTTATTCTGAAATTCTGGTTGAGAGTTCAAAAAACGATTGTGCCTGAATGCCTGGGAATCTAGGCCACACTGCGGAATCGCTCATTACCATGTGAATGCTTATGCAATGAAGAACTTCTGTTAATAGACCGGATACGAAGCGTTCCAGCTCCATTCGGCTGTTATTTTGTTTTCGTCCCAAATCTTCTCAAGTACGGTTGTCAGACTCTTTACTAGGACTACGTCACCTTTGAAGAGTACCGGATGCACACCATCCGCACCATGTGCTTGAGATTGATATCTAACGCTGGATTTCGGTTGCTGATGGTGGGTTGCTGTCGATGTTCCATTCAGTCCCGTTAGGTTCTTCTAGCGGTTGTGTTGAAGGGGACCGGCTGAACTGTTCTTTGAAGTGCTTGGCGCACGGCTTAGGACGACGATTGAGAGAGTAAATTGCCGTTCCGTTTTTTTCGCGTATTTTTCACTGACACCTGCCTTCTTTTGACCGGTTGATCGAATCAGTTGAAATAGGGCGCGGCTGTTGCCTGCAGCGAAAACCTTCATCTTCTTCGAAATCCATCAACGTTCTCTGTCATTCTTCAAGCTCCTGATTATCCGGTTTCTGAGGGATCTGCGTGCGCCATCATAGTCGCTAGTTGCTGGTATGGCCCTTGTAGCAGCAATAAGACCTGCTGATCTAGAAGACATCCAGTATTCATTTGGTCGAGTCAGATGGCTTAGAAAAAATTCTGAAAGCTGATAGTATAGCTTCTTTAGCTGGTCAAGCTGCAAGCAATCTTCGTCATCCGCATGACTGTGCGTTCCGAGTAACTTTCTAGCCAGATCAGTTCGATAATTTTGAGCTACTGAGACTGGTCGAAGTTGATGAATGGAACTGCTTCGCTTTGGCAAGCGCAATGCTGACGGAAAGCACAATGTTTGATCAGAGCCAAGTTATGTACCCCAGAGGGAACGACTATGTTCAGTGTTGTCTGTCTGTTGGTAATTTATAGCCACATGATGAATTTGAGTCCGTGACTGTCCTGCGGTTGGTGGCCCCCGATGTGAGCGTTTGTGCTGGAAGTTTGTACTGGTCAGGAACAGTCGTGACAGATCGTGGTAAAACTCGTCCTTCTCAGTCTCACATCTGCTGGTACGACAAACAAACACCATTTACGGCATCGATCTGCGTTGATGTTAATTGAGCCAGACAACCTCACGGCGAAGAGGCGACTGTTTACTGGGATCCTGACCAGCAAGGCGCTTCCAGCCTGCAACTCCCTCACCGCAGATACCACGAGCCATTGCGTCAGGATCACAGGATACCCAAAGAGTGAAATGCAGAACATCTGAGGTCATCCTAACCGGCTTGAGAAGCACGACCGAAGTGGGATCTTGTATGCGTCTTTTGGAGACGCAACATACATTGGCAGATAGGGAAAGCAAGGTTTCAGCAAGGGATGCCTGTTGCCCAGTTTGACATGGAGTACGGATATAGAAGGTTGCAACGTGGATCCAATCTTTTGAAGTTATTAAGTGTATATTTTGGTTCATTTTTGTGGGTGAAGGTTTAGACGCGCAACAATGACTAGGGGATCGGTAGTTGGGCGGATCGCCGTGCATCGTTCGTTGGGTGTGGAGGGGGTTTAGGCGAAGGCCGGTGAGCGAAGAGATGCAATGGTGAATGATACTTTCCGGTTGTCCAAGGCATTACCATCTCGCTGCTCGTACAGCTGCGCATAGCAAATTTGAGTAGCACCGAACTCTTTGGTTTTGAAAGTTTTTCGACCATATTGAGTAATGCGCCGGCGGTCACGATCAACCTTTGGGTGATCGGTTTAGGGTTTAGGGCGGTTTTTAGGGCCGATCATTTCTAACCCATCCGTTCTCCGGGGAAACAGCATCGCTTCTTCCATAAATAGAAGTATGCTAGTCGCCTGGAGGAAACGCCTTACTGCCCTTACATCTCCGTCTCAGATATTATGATGTTTTCTCCAGACATCCTCGTAATACGATTTCTCGCTGTTCTTCGTCGGGCTGCTGACTTGGTCTTCGTGGAATGAGAGAAACTGAGTTCCCGCCAATGTAGGCCGCGGCCAAGGCAACAAGGTTAGAGATTTCATTCGCGTGTGTGGAAGAATAGAATTGTGCCCGTCATTGTGCTTCGTTCTTATGGTTCAAGTGGAGTCAGTGGAAATGACAGACGAAAATACTGAATGATTATAGGAATGTTGGTGTCCGTGTTCCTGGATGTACCCGGTCAGTTCACCTTATTAGGAGCTTTACTTCGCGTTTAATGCAAGAAATTGGAGAATCAGTCTCTTGTGGGCTGTGTTGTATTAAGCCTAATTTTAAATTGGGTCTGCTTAACGAGTTCGTCATAGTTCCAGTGTGCCAAGCCATTTGGAGTTGATGTCAATTCGGAGCTGCTAGAAAAAATTTGAAATTGATCTTGCCATACTGACTATTATTGAAATGATCTAACACTTTCTGCACAGTTTACTGTCCTTCTGCACAACTTTTTTTCCACAGCGCACATCTCCCCGAACCACAATCAGAAGACTCAGATGATGACTGCGTATGTATTTTATGTATATATGTATCATGTATTATGCAGCGCTCAATGGATATAGTCTATTGTAAAGTCTAGTTGAGGGAAAATGGCAGCATTCCCACAAATCTGCATGGCCAGATACGTGCTTGTGCTTCGTAGTTGTCTTCATTTTTGGTCGTTTTCTGGATTTGCGGGTTAACGGACAAGTTGGGTCTCTCGTCACTATGACAGATCGAGGTCAGCAGTAAGCTATTTCTTGTAGATCTTAGGACTGTAAAATGGTAACATGGTCTGAGTAATCCATTGCCTTTCGGGTTTTCCGCTCTCATATATCACCGTCCAGTCTCATTTCTTATGTGATTACTTAGCGAACCTCATTCAATTCCTTTAAAATTTTGCTCGTAATCTGATTCGCGGACACCATGTGTAGTGCAGTGGCTCATCGAAATGCACTAATAATTACCTAAGCAACACGTATAGTCTTTTGTGGTTGCTTGCTCAATAACTGCTCGTCGTCCGTGTTTGAGTTTTGATTTATAGGGCATCGCCTTCCCTATGGAACTGAAGTGGCGATAGCATTTCGCTCCCGAACATCACTGCTTTGAAGTTGGGTTATCGGTTTCCTCTAGGAATGATAGATATCTAAGATATTCGAGCACGACCCTGGCCGGTGCACTCTGCCGTGCAACTTCTGCACTGCACAACTTCAGGTTACATCCGAAAATTCTTAGGACAAATACACCACAGTTTGTGGTCAAAACTACATGCCGAGCCGTTTGTCACTTTGTTTTCTGATATTTTTTTGCTCCTGTGCGCATACTTTTTGGATATAGTCGTGAAGCGTTTCTTAGCTGTATGTACATTGTTAGGTCGTGATTGCGTGATCAGGTACGTCGAAATGGCAAATGACTTGGAAGATGACATCTACAGTACACCCTTACTTCAGGTGTTTAAATCTGCGCAGGTCATTTTTCACCTAGAATCCGGACCACAAGATACTAGTCGTAGTACCCCCGTCGAACCTCAGGACAAAGCGTAGGTTAATCGTAGGGTTTCAAGTGGCCCTTATATCTGTAATAATGGTGCCTCCTAGCTTCTTGTGTGGCTCATGTGCTTTTCGAAGATGAGAAAGTACCTGGCACCTAGCAGTTACCCAGTTTATCGGCAACTCATCACTTCTCGGGAATGTTAAGTTCCCGTTTTGTGAGCCTGGGTCCTAGGGTCATAAGAGTGGTCTATCAGCATTATGCCGTACCTGCGAATGACCTTGTGTGTCTACTTTCGTAGTTTTAGGAGTGTCGCGTTCAAAGTGAACTTATCTTCGACTCAGATGACTATTTTATTTCTTCTTTTTTTTACTTTATGGGCCTCCATTTTCTTCCATCTCACAAATATGTGCAACTTTGTTTTGTAGGAAGTCTGGACGGATGAATCAGAGACACCAGAGGTTCGTTTGTGCTCATGTTTTAATTTGTCGATTTCTAGCGTCCTGAATTTCCGGAATTTGAGGCAAAAGTTTCAGACGCTATCGCACAGCTTGGTGGATGCGTATTTCCGAAACTGAATTGGAGTGCACCAAAGGTTACTTGCCCTCGGTATACTGTTTTTTATTTTCTCTCACAGGATGCATTTTGGTTGTTGGGTGATAACTTGCTTAGATGTCGGAGTTTTACTGATGTTTACCTTGTTCTCAAAGCGTCCGATTTTATTGCGCATGATCTCACTGCTCCGTAGGTTGTTGTGCCTCGAAAAAAAACGCTTCAAACAGCTTTGCCCTCTGTACAGATTTCCCAGTAGAAAACGTATATGATCCGGTTGAGGACTACCGGCCACAACTCGTACTCCGACGTTGGAAAGATTGTCGACCAGATTCAGAATTTCGCTGTTTTGTGCGGAAGAAAAAACTTATTGGTAAGTTTATTCGGTGTGCTACCACGTATTTTTTCACTCATACTGATTGCTGATTGAGCTGCTACAAGCGGAATACGTTTTCTTGAGTTGAGGTTTGACCAATCAAATCGTCCTACACAGACTACAAATAGTGTTTTTTTGGATAACAATCTTCTCGTTAGAAAACAACAAGACCAATGCAATGAACTGTCGACTAAAAACCATTTCTCGTGAAATCGATCTAACAGTCAATAGGGTTGAGCCACACAAGCGAACCATACCACTGACTGTATTTTTGTACCCAAGGCATACACCACTACGCCATCCATCAGATAGACCAAACACATGTTTTCATCTCGCTCAGATTGACAAACTTATTTGAAGGCTTTCCAATTGGAATTCGGTAAACCACGCAGTTGCTGACTGCTTTCAAAATGAATGCCGCCAGCTGTTCCTCATCCTCCTTTTTACTGCACTACTCTTTTCGAACGGCCATCAGTGTAGTGATCCTTCTCTATCATAACCGGTGTTTCCATCCGTGATTTGCTCCTCTGTGCTTCATTGCGATTGTCAATCCACAGCTACGATCCAGCGTGCGACTGTTATGTTCTTGGCCAGTACAGCTTATTTTTCATTAAAATAGACTGCATAACATCCATGGATCAGCTCTAATGTGCTGTTCACCAATGTCACATTAGTAAGACGTTGAGTTCCTTGGCTGTGAACATGGCGGGTTAGCATGTTTCCGGATATTCCTGTCACGTCAAACTATTTCGACGTACCCTCCACGCACAACGGATACCGCCATATGCGCTTCATCCTCACCAACGTGCACAACCAGTCGAACCTCCTGTACGCAGTGTGAACCCGGGGAAACAAAATCAGAAGGTGAACAGTGGGAAAGCAGTTTCAGCTGTCGGCGCATTGTCCAACCACTAAACGACTGAAACACAGTGCATGCGAAAGTGGTGACCGGCATCAGCCACAAGACGAACCCAAGGCACGTACAAATGGCCATCTGTTTCCGGCCAATAATCAATTTGGTTTTTTACGACGATAGTCCAGCACCGTCAGGCTTAACGCTTCAGAATATCCAGCATCATTTGCAGTTGTATACACAAAGTACAATACCGCGAAATACAGACAAAGTTAAGGCATTTCAGAACGGTTTACTAAACATTTGGTGAATTTGTAGCTGGACAGTGTTTCTCTTTTAACACAAAAGTTTGGTTAAGTTCTCTTTTGACTAGTAGATCAGTGTTAAGTGTCGGTTAAAAGGTTGTGCTTGTGTCTGAATGTTGTGGCCGATGGTTGGGGGGGGCGGTAGTATTTGAAACCATTTCGATCGGGCTTGTCTCCTTGATCTTGGGCGTCGTTTGTAAATTGTGTTAGTCTGTTCGGATTCGTAAGCGTTACGACAATGTGGTTAGGGGTCAAGACGGCGTAGTGGTGTGCTGCTTGGTTCCCGGTCTGCTTTAAAACTCGGTCAACCCAGTAACCCACTCACTTGGCCTAATGAAGGTATGCGTCAAAAGCGGAACGTTGCCCAGTTGCAACTTCAACGATTGTTTACCAAGCGGTAACTTCTCGATCGGTTCCAATTGATTGTAAATGAAAACAAACTATCGATGAGGAACAAAACAGCAACCCACACTAAGTACGTAAAGTGGCTCACCACACGAAATTCCCGTTTGGGTGGTGGTTCTCCGCTGGTCGCCAACGCGAGCTGTCTAGCAGCGACAGGCGTGGAAATACGAGCATACTGAAAGATGGCGACCAGACCAACGAGGCACACATACCTTACCTCCTTTACTTCCAACCACACCGGTCGTATTAGAGCAGTGCTGTTTTATGACAGCTGTAGTCTTGTTCGCTTTTGACCTACGGTCGTAGCAGAGAGTTGATCGTTACAGTAGTAGTCAGAGAGGAAGTATTTCAAACTGATCATTCGGAGATGATTGTTCTTGACCCATTCAGCAACACGGCAAGTTGGTTTCGATCACCATTTGTACTCAGAGTAATGAAACATTCTTCTTTCTGAGAATAAGAGGGATTTTACATGAGCGAACTCGCTAGTTTTTGCTCCAAAACCTAGTTGAAAGAACTGACACAATGAAACAATTCATATTTACGAACGGAGGTGCCGTTAACATTAGACTCATCTGAATCGCTTAATTTACGATGGTCTTCGACCTTCCAAATAACACCTTATCAAAATTACTGTTACCACCAGATATATTTGCCATTATTTCCACTAAGCTAACTAATCAAACAACACAATTTGGCGTGCACTTCATACATGTGATGTGTAACGTTGGGTGGGTGCGAGGTTGGGTGGAATGCAACCCGGGATTCCTGCTTGCAGATCATCCAGTTGGTCGCAAAAGTCAACTAGTTGGATAGGAAACCACTTTTGGAATTGGATGCATACATTACGTATGAGCTAAAATATTCAATCCCTTGAAGTGTGAGCGAATGTGCGCTAACTAGCTGACTTAATTCTTACAGGTTTTAAAACTGCTTCATTTTAGTTTGGATACAGCTCTCCTACTATAGAATGAAGCAGAAACAATGGATGGCTACTTTCGTTCAGTTTAGCATACTGGCTCATAGCGCAGTGGTGGAGGAACCCGACCGCCTCAGTGGAAAACTTTCAGAGCTCACTTTGGGAAGACCTGAGTCTGATTTCCACGGGTGTCTTAAATTCGGCTGCCGCTCTCCCTGTGTGTTATTAATGAAAACGTAAAAGTCATTCTCTTCAGGGCTACTGAAAACTGTCCGACAGCCCACGACCGGTTTCTCCATTCTCGGGGCTCATCGAGTATGTGCAGCCCCCAAATTTCCGTCACTCTGTGCTCTGCTTGGACCCAAGCTGTACGGAATTCACAAAATCCCCACATTTGTACACCAATTCTGTTTTAACGGAAGGCTCAGCTGAATCCCAGCTGAAGAATATTATAAACGAATGGTTCAACTGGGATTCGGTTGAGTATCCCGTTAAAACCAAGCTAGTGTGAAAACGAGCGCATTTCGCGAATTTCCTATAACTTGGGCTCAAGTATAACGTAAGGTTGACGGAAACTCGAGGACCGCACCTACCTGATGAGCCACAAGAAGGGCGAAACTGTTCGTTCTCATCGGCCCTATGACTAGTTTTCCTTCAAGAAACTATACTGCGATATCTCGCATATCGTAACAACGTGAGCATGCGGCGACCTTTATGGCAGCACATTCATGGCAAGAATTTTATGAACGAGGAATTCAGCTGGGATTTGGTAATCTACCGTTAGAACGAAGTTGGTGTGCAAATGAGTGTATTTCTTGTGAACGTTGCAAAACAAACAGTTCTAAAACCCACCCACCCCTTAAAAAATTTAATTGTTTTCCACTGTCTTCTTCGACGGACGTCACAATGATTTCTATAGTCTCTTTCAACTTCTCCCCGTTCTCAGACTTCTTCCCAGAACCCCTCCCTACTTGAAAATTTAGGCGTGCTCCCATTCGGTTATCCTGGTTGGTCCCCTGTCATCCCATTTATCTTAGGTAGAGTGAGATAGAAGGCAATTTCTCCTTCCCTCATCCGTGGGTTGTTCGTTGCTTGTATATTCTATCATTGAATTTATTTTTCTTCAGTTCTCTTTCGAGGATTTTTCCGAGAAAGTATGCTGATTTGTTGTCAGGTCGCTGAAACATGCACTTTAAGAAATAATTCTGTCAAATCCGAGTTGGATTTGTTCCAATTCAGTCCTGGGGACTTTTTCTGTCGTTTTTCTCCTACTCCACTAATTATTCGGTGACGCTTGCGTTCTCAGTTCTTTCGCGAGTACCATTAAGCAGGCTGATCATCAGAGACAATAGACGCTTGATGGCTTTACTGATAACTTTGCGCTTGAATTTACCATGACTGCAGTTAAATGTATTGTGATCCTACTTGGCTCGCTCTAAATTCCATCCACCAGCTGGAAAACTTAGTCAGTCTGTATCACTTCACAAAAGTATCGTACCTGTTGTTTTCTTTTCAGCAATATCTCAGCGCCATCATGACGCCTACTTCGAGTCGGCAGTTCATCATAAGGCATCAATCGAGAAGAAGTTATGTACTTTCTTTCAAAAGCACATCCGCGATCATTTTCCGATTTCTGACTGTAAGTTTGTACCCATATGCCTCCTTAACTTTCTTCAGATGTTGTGGATTTGTATTACGAACATCACCAGGTGAGCAAAATTTGATTTAATTTGACTGTTATTTCCATAGTCGTCTTCCCGAAGTCGGGTCGAACTTATTGATTTTAATGTATTTGGACAACCAACGGATTCTCTCCTGTTCTCGTGGACGGAGTTGGAGCAAATGTCCACGACGGAAGAGGTGTGTTCATTTCCTCTATTCTTCTCTGGACTTTTAGCGGTTAGCGATGCATGTCATTTTCTTCTGGTCCCTGAAAGGCATTATCGTCTCCGAGTTTCCGATTCGTGTATTTCGCTGTTGTTTCCATTATTTTATCGCGCTACGCAAGTGTGATGATATTCCCCTAATGCCACTGTGCGCGGCGAACTCCTGGGGTTGTGCAGATTGCACCCTTGGACAATATTAATGAAGACTCCGAATTTTCGGACGTATTTTATGTGACGTGTTCAACTATCCTAATTGACTAGGGCTAGGCGGTTGGTCGTTTTAAAGACAGGTCCTGTTACGGAATCTGGTTCCGTTTCTCTTTCGCAAGGTCTTTTTACAGTAGTGAGAAAGTGCTCCAATCCGAAGATTATGTTCATCCACTAATTGCTCGGTTAGCAAGATGATGGGAATCCGTTCGATTTCATCATTATTCCCTGCTTGTTGTTTGACTTTTGTGTATTCTATCCTATCCTATTTAGCGTACTTGAAGCCAAATGTTTCGACGCAGCTGAGCCCTCAGTTACCAAGTTAGGTAAGAGAGGTGACGAAGAGCATTTTTGCATGACATGGAATGCGAGGGTGGTCCTCATAGGACTGGGAACAAAATCCATATAGCGATAACGTAAACAGTGCAAATCCCTTATTCAGACGATCTCATCCAAGAGCTTATTAAGTCGGTCGCCACACAACGGGGCAGAAAAATATATCCGTAATATGCGGATTTCACCGGAGCTACACAGTTTCGTAACCTGCTTTGAGTAGAAATCATGTATATAAATTAATATGGCTGGTGTAGCTCTATCCGACATATTAGCAGTGAGTGACCATTTTGCCTAGCGCAGCTTTTCTCGCCTGTATCTCTAGATTTCGAATTTTTTTAATCGAGTGGAGCCACTCCGTGCTGAAAAGCCGAGAAGTACCGTACGGTTGTTTCATCCTTGTTGGTAATCGCCGGCTGTACGCATCTAACGAAACTCCAGAGTCTTGAACCCGCAAACTTCTCGCTAGTACTTTGAGCACCTAACAGCTGGGCTACGAACGTTTAGAAACCCCCGGATTTGATGAACCCGCTTATCTCCAACGTGCAGCTATCTCCTTCCGCAGTTTTCCAGCTGAGTTAGACTTCGTTATTGTATCCGCTAGTGTTCCCCACTCCCCGCCGATTAGCTTCACAGTGCTATGTTGCAAAATTACCCCCCTAAATCGGGGATTTCGGTTCTGAGTAACTCGCCACTCTAGACACTTAAGTTCTGAATTTAAGTGAGGACTTGAAACACTCGAGATGGGGAGTGTTTAGACTTGAAAAGGGCTATTTTCGTTCGTGCCAATTAATGGTCGGTCTAGGTGTTTAACGGTTTGCTTCACCGACATTTTTCGGGACTTTTAGCTTACGTTAGCGCCCAATTTATCATAAGCATTCGTCGGGCTACTCAAAATACCGGTCCAAATATGTTGTACAATGTCCTGCTGCTGTATGTCTGTTTTCACCACTGTATTTCACCAGGTTAACTCGTTGACACTCAGTAACACCGTGATCTGATTGAGAATTCTGCGTCAGAATTTTCTGTTACACAAACTTGACATATCAACCCCTTTGTCGGATAGACAAAACACCCTAGGGTGTGGGACGGTGTATTTGGCACATGCGTTTGGCTTTGGAGCGTTTCTTAACTCCAAAGTGGCATTCTATTTCAGGTTTCACTGACTTAGCTAATATCGGTGCGTTGCAGGTGCGCCAGTTCAAACGAGAAACAACTCCACAATGGTCCGAACTGTCTATAAGACCGCAAACAGGTTCTACCCCAGTACTATGATTTATTCAGTGCCTGAATTTGGAAATCTGGCTGATGGCACACGTAAGCAATTGCGTAGAGCCACACCCGAATCATCCGACAAGATGCGAATATTCTGGCAGGCTTCTCGGGACTGAGACCCCAGGCTTTCCCATTTACCTCTGAGTCACTTCCCGGAGACTAGCACCGTTGAAATTGACCAGTTACGACATTTTTGTGAACCGATACATATAAGTCCCCACTGCGGCTCGATCTGCGTTTCCGAATTCACAATAATCTATCAGTTGTTGCCTGTAGGATAGCAGGGGGGATTCGAACCGCAATAATCTCATTGACTGAACATCCGCAGTGGTGTCACGGAAGTTTACAGTTCTGAGCTGCACTTAACTTGTCCCATTTGTCGAAGTAGTGTGGTTTCCGTTTGATTCGAACGCTATCCGTGCGTGTGTCGGGTGTCAGGCGAGGATCAACTACTGAGGAGCTGCTTTTGAGGGACTTTGCGTGCAAATCAGTCTGTTGCTACCTTGACCTTTTATATAATGATGGATCTTGCGGCGAACTCCCTAGGTGAGGACCGGGTTTTCGCGTTGAGTGTGAGCGAATGGTACGTTTTCCGATGCTGATTATTCCCAGTAAAAACGTTTTGGTTTGTTGGTTTGTCAATAGTACCTATTTCTCAATTCATTTTATCCACTACTGATCCATACTGTTTTAGTAAAACAGCTGTCGCTACAAAGAGTGTCTTTAGAAGGATGCCACTGTATTCCTAAAAAACGTCAACAGGTATGCACAAGACGGAAGCGACTGGTAAATCGGGATTTTCTGTTTGGGGCGGTCAAAGTGGTTCTTTTGTGCAGTGATTATCTGTCACTCAATCGTTTCTGACATGAAACACCGCCATAGCCTTATTTACCAGGTTTTTTTTTCGACCATCGTCCAAATTTGCTATCTCACTTCAGTTTTCGTGACCCCTAGAGCAATTGGACTGGACCAAATGAATGAGAACATTCAGACAGATTGAATAACGTTAGCTCCTCTGTAATGTTACGATTGTGGTGATCGACAGTTAATTATGCTGCATGGTTCTCAATTCGAAGCCGTCCGCAATTGTGCAAGCATTCGTTTCCTAGCCATTCCTTCGACTCGTTTCGTTTGTTCTTGACGGAATTCTCAAGAGGCTTATCACTAAAAGACAGTAATTATTGAACCTTATAGTGCACGTTCAAACTGTTTCCAAACAAGGATCCCCTATTTCATCTCCGTATATTCCACTGCCATCCGAATCGGATTTCCAAGTCAACAGTGGTTGAACCACACAACGCCTGGTTTTCGGGCAGCTGGGGACGGTTTGCGGAACCGAATGTGGCGCTGCCTGCAGTGCTGTCAGCTTCAGGGAATCAGATCACAGGTCGAACATGCGGAGGTCTGTTACAAGCTGTCAGCGTACCCAAACGGAATGCTTGCTAAAATATCCCAATTCCGGAAGAAAACAAACCTGAAGACATGCGGATTCCGACGCCCGCCTAGCGCGATTGACCCTATGTTTGCAGCTTCAAGAAAAATGCCGCAGGCAGTTACGTCGCAAGACGAAGCTGCACGAATCAGAGATCCGTATACAATCTTTTGAGGATGACTGCTTCATTTGCACGAAATTGCGGCGAATAACAGGCTGCGTTTTCCCCAACAGCAATTGGCTTTTGTCTAAGTATGCTCCTAAAGCACATGCTTTTTACCAACGCTTCCAGGGGCTACAGAAACAAACATTTCCGGTGGGACTCATGTGGGCTGATATTCTAACCACAGGGTTGGCTACTGTGAAGCCTTATTCTCACTTGGTTGGTCTAACCCACTAGCGGATGAAACTGTCCTCCCATCGGGGTGTTTCCAGTGTTTCTGTAAGGTAGATTCAACAGCCACACTCAGCCAACAGCTAAAGCGAGCAAGCACTAAGCGAATTCCATTATTTGTGGTACGAATGTGTCTTATCTGTTCCCTGCGACCTGTGGACATGTATGCAAGCTCTAGACTGTGGATGCGGAGTCCTACCGTACGATGCAAAAAATCCTGATATCCATTATTTCAAGTTCAGTCCAGTCACCCGGGTGAAGTTCATAAAGTCGAGGTACCTAATCGGATAACTATGTTATGAGCGTATCACGCCTAAGTAGCCGCGCGCTGGTGAGAACTCACCTGTATTGGATAGGCGATGAGATCGGGCCACAAATCGTCACTATCCGGTTCCCGGAAATTTGAGTACTTTGGTAGAGACTTCAGTTAAAAAATATTGGACTACGAGCTCAAGGAACCGTTTGGAATCAAGCCAGGAGCTCGTGCTACCAAAAGCACATTTAAGCTTGTTCAACTGGTTTGATTTCAAAGCAAAGGAAACATGAGGACGTGAAAAGAATATCAGACACAGAAGTGTCTGGTATCACCCATCAAACTACTCAGCACAAAAATTTCACGGCTAGTTAGTTGATTTTAACCGTCCCGAATTCTCACTTAAGTTGCATGATACAATCCTGCTACAGTTTTCAGTATGTCATTATTGGCATTTTGCTCCATGATCACCTAGCCTTTCTTTTTAATTTAGATCCCGCAGCCGGTGTTTCGAGTTCAAGAGGACCCGTCAATCCGACCAAATGCTTTCAGGCAGTACAGTGTACCCATCGATTTGATTGACATTGCGTCTGGTTCCGATCCACGCAAGATGATGGACTTTGTTCAGGCAGTACGTTGAGTATGCGTATTCGCATCCCGACAAACTTGATGTTTTGACATCTGATGCTTAAATGTGGGGTTTGGTCAGATGGTAGTTGATGTGTTCGTGAAGCTTGGCACTTGGCTTCCAAACGTTTCTCCATCATTCGATCGGACATTGTTGGGCGCGGTCGATTGGCTGAATTCTTCACCTCTGATTGTGTTTATGTGGTTTCTAATGAGGAGCTAGTACCTACGACGTAACCGGTTGCTTGCAGATTGACTAGTACGTAATTAAGACAGTCCTTTTAAGATTTGTGCTGCGTTATGGTCTGGTTATCTTGTATCAGGTTAGTTCGCTGAGTACCTCCATTTCAGCAGTTCTGCTCTCTTATTCCAATCTGTCCATTTTGTCTTGCGTTGCATTCCAGCCAGTCTTCCTATCATGTGGTTAGTGGGTTGAGCACCAGCGTTATATGCAAAATCCAGTGCACTGACTGTGACAAACACTATATTGGACAAAAATGAAGGCAGCTATCCACCAGACTGCATTAACACCAACTTGACCTTAGGCCTTATAACGAGTCCCCAATCGTCGTCAGGATGATGTATACAATCGGGACAATGTCCACATACTATCCCAACGAAGAACAAACAATGAACATGAGTTTATAGAAGCGTGGTTTTCAACTGAGAAAGCCATCAACACACATTGAGATCGACCCAATCTACCGGCCTCAGGAGTGAAGAACTTTGGAGCACTCAGGTTCAAAAACTGCACAAGAAGTCACAAGAGAAACCAATAGGAGCCACTACGTGGACACAAAACTTATCGGATAAAACCAAGACCACTGGAATGCATACCAAAGTAAATCAGAAGCCCAAAAGGATAAGAGATTGGGTCAACCAAAAAGGTGCCTTACGAACCGGTCGAGAACCAGAATATCAGACAACAGCGCAATGAAAATGGCAAATGAGCCAGTCAGATACGAAAGAAATCTACTAAAATCGGGTGCCCAATCGACTGATCAAATGACTGGACGAACTGTTTAAATACAGAGCACAAGAAAGTCAAAATATACAGATCAGAATAAACGAACAGGACTACTGAAATGGGGGTACTCGACTAACTGACCTGATGGAAGATAATCGGACCACAGTGCAACATAAATACTAACGGCATTATTTAAATCAGGCACTAGTCAATCCGCAGACAACCAGTCACGTCGCAGTTATTAAATTCCCTCTAGAAACCATATAAACACAAACAGAAATGGAAAAACCGTCTACCCGACTGCGCCTGACGGTATCTCTTCGTATGGTAGAGGAACGTCTGCAAGCCAATTGCCATCTGGCTAACAGCCAGTCAATAGGTATCATTTTTCGATTGGACAATTTGGTTATTGATTGTCTGCGATGAAATCTTAGAAGTCATCATTATACTTAGTTTTTAATGTTTCGACATTCGAACACTATTAGATAGCATGAACGGAAGACATGCCTAGGTGCGGACCTGAACAGTCGACCTCGTGCTTATTCAAAGAGTGCTCTACTCAGCTACCGAACGTGTTTGTTTCTCGTCACAATTATGTACCCGAACTTCACACCCGTCATTTTTCTGCTCCTTGGAATAACATTTGACACCTGTCACTACCGTTTGTTATCAACCCCACCTCCCCTGTGTGACTTCCGCACGTTGGTACTGTGAGGATACCGAGTGGGATTTTCTGGATCTTGGGATGCGGTGTCTGAGTACACGCAGTATGTACCAGGAGTAGTAACCAACTTCTTTATAGGAAGCCAGTAATGAAAGAATATACCATATCGAACCGCCTCGAACACTGAGTGGTTTAACAACTTTTAATTTACCACAGCTGTATCCACTGTTCATCAAATTATTGACACGTCGTTCGGTATATACTATGCTTACAAAAGAAAGGGTACCGATCGGGGTGTATACTGGGTGTACACAAGGTGTAACTAGAGCAGTATGCCGTTCTATCATTAAAGTAGGTCATCAGTCAACCGACGCCTGACACTGATTAAGCCGTCTCGACCAACCTTGTGATCAAGAAGTGAGATATTGTCCAGCCAATTAATTTACGGATTGTTTTCTGAAACGATAGACCATGTCGTCCTCTAGCTCAACTAAACATCGTAAGGCAAACCCAAATATCATGTATAACTGCATCACTTCTAAATAACTTACTTCTTCTCTTTCCAGTGCTGTGAACAGAACTCTATATAATGAATATGACTTCAGTTTGTAATCTTTCGGATAAATCTGTACAATCAATAAACAAAATATGCAGTGTAGTGTCATTTCTTTTTCACAACGCTGGGTCGGTTCTTAGTGCGCTTTTCCGCGGATTTTTTACAGTACTTCTCAGCCAAACGGTCCAGTAATTCATCTGTTGACTTAAGATGCTTGTCGCGATTAGCTAGGATAGCAGAGACAAGCGATTCATCAGTTGCACGAGATTTTTGTTCACAGGCGAACAGTTTTTCTTCTTTGAGTGCCTTTTTAGCCCGCTTGGCTTTTTTCGACGGATGCTCATACATGAACTGCGAGTAGGCTTGTACTCTCCCTTGTTGGATCAAAGTGTCGACCAAGCGGCGAATTCGTGCTTCGTCCTCGTAAGATGCAAAGAGAAGGGTTTCCAAAATGACATCCATATTCCCTTTGCACCGTTCGTAAATATCCGCTAAGTCATTTAGCTCTGATTCACTGTTTCTGTACTTCTCCCGGAATTCATCTATTTGCTTCGTTGTTACTCGCGGAAACATGAGCTGCCAATAGTGGACCCAGTCCTCATAAGACTTGCTTGTAATGGTACTATCTTCATCAACAGTCCCTGCAAATAACCGATGACAAAATAAGGGCGTCTAATTCACAAATACCTGTTTCGTCATACACCTTGCGTTTCTCATCATCGGAGAGAATTGCATATACTTTTGATAAAACCTGGAATTGTGCCGTAGCTTCTTTCTTCACTTCACCATTATGCTTATCCGGATGATGTAGGAGAGACATTTTGTAGAAAGCCTTGCGCACTTAAGGAGAGAAACAGATTTATATGGATGGGTTTGACGCTTACATTCTGCAGATGTGCATTCTTTCTTGACTCCAAGTATGGTATACAAGTCCATGCAATGAAAATGAGTCTGACATTCAGTGAGCAAATCCGTCATACTGGAGTGAATCAGCTGAAACAGAAAATTGATGTTAGATGATCTGTATGAAATCGCTGTGACATCCATTTGAACACACATGGTACAGAACCAGATGTTTTTTCGAGAAGAACCGTGGGAAATAGGTAGCACAACGTAGAAATTCACTCCCCATGAACATTTGGACGGTTTGTTAACTCCTCCCAGGTTCCTCTATAATTCTGAAGCAAATATTAGCTCACCTAGTAGGCGTCAGTGAGTTATCCCACTAACGAAATAGTAACTTACACATTGTCGCCCGGAAGATGTTAAGCAGGTACCGTTCGGGAAATAAACTTATCTCAGTTCATTTATTGAAATTCAGCAAATAGCCCAGTGAGTCCATTGGTGACCCGCAAGGCCGTGCCTTTTGCGCGCGACAACATTGACTATCCACGTCCGTGCACAGCCTTTCTGTGATCCTCTATCGAATGCCCCTGAGGCAGAATAAGGATTACCATTTTCCAAACTTGACTGGAAACTGTTACAGCAGGGGAACAATGGTTATCTATGGGTTTCAAATTCGTTTTTCGGATGAGTTCCAGCCACTCGTCCCACGGGGAATAACCTTCACCTCTAGAATTGGTTGTTTTTCTATCCGTTCCAACTGATATTGATCAGCAAAACTCTGAAGCTCGTGCCTAGTAACTTGACTGAAATGAAGTTATAGCTGTTTGCTTTCCTCGTATACGTCGATATATATAGACAATATATTAAAGCAATCCACTTTAAAAAGGGTGTCTAGGGACGGCTCGGTGTTGGTTACACTAGGTAAGTAGAGCAAACACGCCAGCAGGGAGAGAAAAGAGCAGTCTGACGGTGAAGACATCATATCCCCGGTAAAAGGAGTGTGAAAGCATGGAAGTGTTTCTTCCAGGTTATCAACATTTACATATTAAATCGACGGCAGCAAAGCATCGGTATTGAACATTGATGTCATGCTGTCGATAATGATGATGATACATTAAATGTAAGCAGAGATGGTGCTTAACCCTTACGGATGACGGTCCTTAAAACTGCACACTCCAACTACCCACGGAACGTGACCGCCGGCACATTGGTAAATACCATCTAAGTTAGGATTCTGGTGCTGCTCAAAAAGCACCTGCTGCGTGCATTAGCATTAGGCCTTGCTCTGTGTCATCGAGGGTGGTAGCCCGTTCATTGTCACCATCGAGAGCACTATGTAGTAATACAAACTTGTGCGTAGCCCATCATACAACGATGAGGGAATAAAGCCTTAGTAGAAAGTGAAAAGAGCAGGGGAGGGACGCAGTGCGAAGCCAAGGAAAACGATTAAGGGTATACTGCATACATCGCCACACCTGAACATCATGTAGTGAGGCGCCATCAGCGGGACCAACCCCGCGTCCTCTGTGAGCCTCACCTGACTTAAGCCCGGCGCACGACTGCTGGGATTTAGCTTGGAAATGACAACATGCGCGCCACTGGGATGGGTTGCGTGCAATGTTCTGCAGGGTTTCCAACCACCCACAAGCAGGATCACGTGGACCCCAGCCAGGAAAGCAGGAAGACCCCACAGCATTCACTTTGGGTATGTGTATCACAAGCCCCAACCACCACAAAATTGTCATTTTAATATTACTCTAAAGAATCGGATACATTACCAAATACCAGCTTCCGCATCACTTTGCTGCGGACTCGCCGGAAGCAGTTCACTCTTGATACCCTAGGGAACATCTGTGATAGAACACTTGAAGATGCCTAGGGTTCTCAAATCTGAGAGGCCAAATCTCAAGACGCCCCTTACAACTGCTTTGTAAGAGCGGCCCTTTAGTTTAAACGAAATTCGGTTCTGACACCATAAACGATGCTAATTGGCGAACGCTATTCGCGTCTTTATTATGCACGCATTAACTTCATCTGTTACAGCACAATCATTGCTTATGCAGCCGCTAAGATATGCGAACCGATCAACAAACGCAAGCTCTTCATTCTGAAATTCCAGAATCACAAGAGAGTGGGAATCTTGAAGTAAGACTTTGCACTTCGAAGGTGCAAAACGCATGCCAAAACAGAGGATCGCCTCCAACATTCTGGTCAAATTACTTTGCACGGAAAGTAATTGTCAAACAGCAAAACTGTATCGCCGCATAATCCAAATTCATTAAGTGTTAGTGTGCCGGAATCCGCAAGCAACATAGAAAATCTATTCGTACACTATGCATACGCTTCAACAAACTGCAGAAGTGATACTTAAGGACGCCATTTACAGCAAAACTGTGCCGATTGCATAATCCAAATTCATTAATCTCCTAGGAACGATTTTGATACGTAGATTCACGGTCCCCTAAAGTATGCACTCCATGCTCACGTCGATGATAAGACTGAACGGAAAAGGGGAGGATACACACCTGGCCAAATCCACTAGTTGTCAGGACGCTTCTGAACTGTTCATTGCGTACCCTAACATGACCGGAGATGGGGGAATAAAAAGCACGAGGAATGTTTACGAACTTCAAGAGTATCTTCCTCTGGCGAAGAATACTTAAGGGAGAGCTAATCTATCCACAGAGTCGAAGGTTCGTATACAGTGGAGGAGAACTGCGATAGCTGTCGGCGGTATAAGTGACGCTGCTCAAGCACTCAACGTCGTTGGCGATGTTGCGGAAAATAGGTACCTCGGGTGCGTTGCTTGTCTATCTGTTAGTAAGCTGTGTGCAGACCAACTTCTAGGCTCGGTGAACTGACCAACAGCTAAACTTGACGTAATGTAAAGATCTGGTTAATGCACTCTCCGCCAGATCGAAACCCTGCTTAGTGTTCTCGGACTTGCGTCTCATGTGCTTAAGACGGACATCGCACTATAAGGGAAGCAAGTAACTGCGTCCCGACAGTCGTGGGATTTATACCCATATGCTTGGAACAATCAGTTCGGGTATCTTTTCTGAACACATGTACGACTAACGATCGGCTCCAATTCCCTGGAACACAATCTTATTTCCAAACAAGTATCAATAAACTAAACAAAGCGGAACACAAAGATTCTCCTCCATATTTGAACAACACTTGAGAGGAGTTCATCTGGTCCCGCAGCCCGATGGCGGTTCAAAAGAGAAAGCAATATTAGTACTTCATCAAATGAGAGAGGGTCTAAACTCAGAGCACTGCTCAAAATGAGCGGGTCAATTGAAAGACACAGGTACAATGGTACAACTAAATTGCTGTTGGAAATATCGCGCTCAGCTATCAAGACACTGGTCTTTATCATACATCACATTTCTGTCAGGAAGGTCAGATTCCTCAAAATAATCCCAGATTGTTCAAAACTTACTGATACACACAAACTCCACTAAAAACGCAGTAGGGAAACCACCAAGCATCTGGGCCACAAAAGTCAGCTGCCGGTAGGACGCTCTACCGGTCAGTCGGCTCAGCAACAGCCGACGACGATGAGTATCCACGCCGATCGGAGAGCCTGGATTCAAGGTCAAAAATGCGCTTTAAATACCGCGATGATCTTTGTAATTTCTGAACTCCCTTGTTCGCAATAAAGCTCGTGTTCCTTGTTGATGGGTCTTATTCCGACATTAAGTCACCGGAGCGGGGAGAGCAGTTAGTTACAACAATTTCCAATATTATTTTTGATTAACTGACGGAAGGTCTCTAAGGTCCCGTTTTGCGTATAAGTTGATCCCAGTCACATTGATCTCTTCCATTTCCTGGACTCTCAGGTACAACCAAGCCTCCTGTCCATCGTTCAGCTGTAGCACCCTTTCGGTGCCTAGCTGCCATGCCACCCGAAGGAAGCACGAGGGCTGGGATACTGCCAGGTTGCCCAAGCCTAGACAGGGGAAGTCGAGAGGCAGAGGTAGGGTTCGAACCACGGACCTTCCGTCAGTACGCTCGCGCTCTAACCGCTGAGCTATCTCGCCCCGCCTCCTGTCCATACACAGGATACGCTTAAGACAATGTCTAATCGATCGTCCAGCAGAATTATCCTCCGAACCAGAAGGAACAGAGTACCTCGCGACACGAAGTTCAGCCATAAACCATATACAATGGGTACACTGGTTCCAACTACTACAGTTCCCATCATCGGTGGCTTCCACATAATCCAGGGCTGGGCGAAGAGCTCTGCGAGGCAGACGTTCCTCTAGCATGCGGAGTACATGTCCTCATAAGCGGAACCTACGAAACGTGAGTAATTCATCTATCGCGGGAGAGTTCCTTCTTCCTAAAACCATTTGACCTAGCTCAGCATTGCTAATCTGATGTTCCCGCCAGATCCGACCAGTGATTCGGAGACACCAATGGCCAAACACTGACAGCTTTCGTAGGTTCTTCCTTATCCATGAAGGACAGTAATGCCGCTGTGTAAACTCCGCCCTTGACAGACAAACTGACGTCACAGTTTCAAAATGGCTTGGTAAACAATCAGTAGTTTTTATTCGGGCAACGTTTCGCTTTTGACACAAAAGCTTCATCAAGCCAAGTGAACAGGTCACCAAGTTCGCCAGGTTTTAAGGCAGACGGAGCATTAATCAGTAAGACTTCTTCATATTAGCGCACTAGATTAGTTTTGAATGTCAATTAACCGCTCTTGTCGGTTAGTGTGGTTGTCAAAATCTTGCGTTGATGGATTGGGGGAGTTTCAAATTAGTTCTGATCGGGTTTGGTTCCTTAATCTTCCACTTCAATATGCTTCAACCGATGATTCACCGCGGTTGCCGCTGATAGATTTCGTTGGTCTTTGTGGGCTTGTGAGTGCTGCAACAATGTAGTTGGGGAGGGTTGAGGTCAAGTGGAATTCAGACGATGACTACTCCTTCTTCTGATGACCGCACACCAACACGTATCAGCTCGACTGATCCAAAACCGTCCTCCACATGCTTGCCAGTTCCACGCCTTCCATCTTGTTAACACTGGGATACTTGGCGGTTTCTACCGCCTCAGCCATATCTCTGTGACGTGGACCGTAGTGTTCGCCTGAAAACCTCAAAATTTTCCAAATCGATTTTGTGTCCCGTGTCCAGTGCATGTTCTGCAATTACCGAGTCTTTTAAAAACGCTCGATATCCATTTGCGTTTCTCGGCGGCCTGTTTATTTTTCTCTCCGACTCTGGTGTGAAGTTCCCTGGCCGTCTGTCCTATATAGACCTTAATGCAGTCATTACACTCGATTTTGTAGACACAGTCCCTAGTTCTGTTTGCCGGGAGGCGATCCTTCAATTGCACCAGTGCAGAGCGCAGAGTGTTTCCCCTCTGGAAACCTACTCTTATGTTGACCGTGTTAAGAATCCTTCGAACAATCTCCGATGTCCCTGGTTTATATGGAATAACAGCCGTCCCAAACCATTCTCGTTTGGGTTTCGCCACCGGTACCAACACCCTTCGCGATTGACGCCTAATCAAGCTAGCTGGATATTCACTACCCCGAAGTTTGTTCTTTATTTCAATTTGGGCCGCTGTTCGATCAACTTCTGTGCACAAGGCCCTTGGACATTAATGAGGCAATACTAGCGAATACCGATTTCGGATGGGCAGACGAGTAGTTCAAAGCTGCCTCAGTGCCAGTTGGCTTCTCGTATACTGTGGTCTTTAGTTTCCCGGCCTCATGCAGTCATGCAGTCTAAAAATACCATTGTACCCGAGGTTGACTTTATCTCCATGCTAGATTTGATATATGGATAACGCCCGGTTACCTTGGTTGAGTGCGGGATTCCGCCTAGGGCTTTCTGTTCAAATTGGAGATCCCATTACCAGATCTTGTTCTTCAATGTAAACCACGGAGCCGAAAACTAAGTGGGTGAGATTCAGGCATGCTTATATGCATTCCACTATTTCATCCAGCGCAAGCTGTGTCCGTTTTGAAAGGGTGGTGTCTGCTAGTAGCAGTCGCTAAGCTATTTCTAAAGAGTCCTCTTCTGACATATTTATATATAACGAATTGACATCGAAACTTACAAGGATGTCATCTGTTTCAACAATGACCTCCGCTACTTTGTTGGCAAAGTCATACGAATTCTTAATGTGCTAGATTCCCCGGTGAGGGGTTTTAAAATACTGGCCAAGAACCTGGCTAGCTGATGCGGTGGGGAACCTATTCCGTCTACTATCAGTCTCACCGGGATATCCGCGCTATGGATTTTGGAAGGCCATAAAGCCGTGGTTGGGTTGCAATTTTGGGGTACAATCGATCCCAGTTTACCTTGCCCTAAGTGGTTCATCACGGACCGCAAATATCTGCCAACTTCAGCTTTACTCCTATTCATTATTGATGTAATACTCGAATTATCGATTTCCCGGTAAGGACCCTCAGTTAGGTGTTGCATGACCTTCTATAGATAATCACTCTTCCTCATGACAACAGTAGCCCTACCCTTATCCGCCTTTGTAATTACCATGTTGTCCACTTTTTTAGGGCGTTTAAAGCTCTCCGCTCTGCTGGTGTACTATTTGGAGCTCCTGTCTGCTGGGACTTAAGGACTGTGACTAGCTGCACCCAGCTTCCCTGCCTCCACTGGCTAAAGTTTTGGAACCTTAAAACCTGGCGAAGTTGGTGACTGTTCACTTGGCTTGATGAAGCTTTTGTGTCAAAAGCGAAACGCTGCCCGAATAAAAACTACCGGTTGTTTAGCAAGCCCTTCTGAAACGATGACTTCTTAATCGGTTCCAAACTTTTCCAATTGACTGAAAACTGACGTCGTGTTTGCGCCGCTGGTGTCGGGGGTTGGCGAAAGCTGCTCGGCTTTCCGCTTAGAGAAGTAATCTCATTTCCAGCCAGTCCACTGAAATTTATACAACTGTCCAGGGTAAGAAATCTAAATCGTTTGACTCGTCTGCAACCATGAGGTTCGGGTTTGATCCCACCCGGTGTTGTAGCAGCACTTTAAATTTGCAGGTGTACGGCGGAATTGTGTAGGTTATTTAAAATAGGTTGCATTTTCGAAGGATCTGAACGAAGTAGAGCGATATCGTTCGCGTACTCAATCTCAGTGAGCGGAATTGGGAGCATTTCGACCCCTCAGGGTCACGGATTCACAGATTGATAAACAGGATCGAGGCTTTCGTCCAAGATTCCCGGGTCGGATTGGTTCTTGTCGTTCCGCGGATTCCGTTCATATAAAAGCACAGGCGAAAAATGGTGTAGCATCGCTCTTTAAGTTTTCGGCGCTGGGCTGAAAGCTTGCTACCGCGAGGGCTCACATAAAAAGAGCATCCAAAAGTGTCTTGAACTGAGTTATAGATGCGGCGCGAACAGTAGTCGGAGGAGGTTAGCCGAAATAACAAAAACTAATAAAAATGTGCGCTGTGGGCTTGGAAATTTTCACATGTTCTTTCCATGTATTATTTGGACCAACAGTGGAAGACCTGTTGACTAAACGCTGATAAAGCAAGGCGCAAGTAAGTACCAGGTCCCTTCGGAGGCGACGATATTCCAGGGGAAAGTGCAAGCACCTCGAGGCGCGATTCATTAGCAACGAATCTGGGGCCGACAACCATCTTCGTTGCAGCCCGTTGGATATGCTCGATGAGGACCACGCCCTTCTTGCGCCCTGAGTACATGAATCGGTTGGCGTATTCAAGCGGTCTCATGTATGCCCCACAGAGGATCTAGAAATCCAAGGTAGTAATACGGAGGAAGGTATCTCGCATCACCCGTGGAATGAAGAATGCTTTTAGAGACGGCTTTTCATGTTGGAGAGAGTGACAAGTTTGACGAGACCCAGATAACTTAATCCTCTGTGGCATCTATCTTCATAATTTCTTCCGGTCTATTCTCACAATGCACGACGAAGGCGTCCACTGAGTCTCCTCCGAACGACATCTGAATGCACTTTTCGTCATTTAAAGGAAGCCACTAGACCAATGGCCACTGCTTTTCAGCGTCGGGGACAATATGGTTCAGTGATTAGAGCGCGAATTTACTGGCCAGAAAGTCCGTGGTTCGAACCCGACCTCTGCCTCTCGACTTCCCTGGGCAACCTGACAGTATCCCAGCCCTCGTGCTTCCTTCTGGTGGCATGGCAGTTAGGCACCGTGTTATAGCTGAACGTTTTCTTTTCAGCGTGGACATCAATTTGGAGGGTGCTGGCGTTGGGATTCCAGGATTTCAGGTTATCCGCGAAAAGTGATGATGGGCTTGAGAGCCCATCTGGAAGGTCGCTGGTGAAGATCAGAAACAGAAATGGTCCAAAAACGGAGCCTTGAGGAACTCCAATGGAGACCAGTTCAGAACAGTAGATCGAGCCGACTTCCACTCAAGGTGTTCCATCCGATGGAAACGTTTTAATCCAGCGTGGAACTTCTTGAATCCCATTTGACTCGAGCTTGTGGAGCAGCGGAACATGGGACTCGACTGAGTGCTTTTGGGAATTCGGAAAATATGGCATCCGATGTCAGTCCGTCGTCTTTGGTTTGGGTTAAGTTGTCCATAAATAGGAGCATGTTGCTCACATAAGAGAACGGTTTGAGAGGATTCAGTGCGGAGCTAGGGATATCGAACCATTGGCAGTGAGGTTATTTAGGATGTCCCGCTTCAGAATGCGTTTCATCGTATTGCACGGTATGCGAGTGGGGCTAATAGGCCTGCGGAAATAGCAGTGGCCTCAGAACGGAGCCCTGAAGAACTCCAATGGAGACCGGTGCAAAACAGTAGATCGGATCTACTTCTCACTAAGATTATTCTGTCTGATAGTAAAGTCTTAATTCAGGGTGGAATTTCCCAATCTACCGTGGCGTCAGTTTCTGACCGTGAAAAGCCCTGTCGGTATGCTGGCATTGCGACGATTTTACTTCGTGACAGTTTGTCGTTATAAAATGCACAACTTCTCAGTGTACAGTCGACGTGGACATATGGAAGTCCAGTTTCTGACAATGAAACCTAGTCGAACACTCAGACAAATCCGGAGATGACGATGATGGTGGAAGTAATCAGCACCCCAATGTAGCGCATCATTTGCCGCCTATGTTAACCAGGTTGATGCTCGTCGCAGATAAGTTAGGAACAGAGAAAACGGAAGCATAATTCGACCGCAGCTTGACATAGCTTCGATATTACGACTGTTTTCCGTTTCACCTTGAGGAACATTGAATCACCGAAATACAGTTCGACAATGAGTACCGTCAGAAATGCATCAGGATATCAGCTTCATTTGATTGGTAAATTTGACTGAGATGTGATAGCGGGCTATCGTGATTATTATCTACCTTGCCGCTTGTGAGCTTAACGTTATCGGTATGGACTGGATTGATTGTTTGCTTCTTTCACCATTACCGATCGGTAAATTTTGAACATTAAAACCAATGGCGGTTGTCGGAAAACCGGATGGTGCCGTACGCATCTGTGCCGGTCACCCTATAGGTCCGAATGATGTCCTGGAAAATCATCAATATCCACTTCATCTACCTGATTGTATTTTCGCCATGATGAACGGCGGTACATATTTTCCAAAGTTACACCTAGCTAACTGCGTGATGTGGGCGGAGAAGCCCCTAGCCTGATAACATCTCGTGTGGGGCGCTAATAAAGGTATTCTGTCCCAGCTGGACGCTGTCCTTCAACGGCTAAATGGTCGCGAGTTCTGGCCAAATAAGGAAAAAGGTTATTTCCTCTTGAGGTCCTTGAAGTACTCCGGTTTCAGTATCGGTGGAAATGGCTGTCGATCCCACCTGTCAAGCAGTGATGCACTTGTGAGAACGACCCCACCACCAAAACCGCTGAAACCAAGTCACTTATGAGGTTATAACCCGATACAGCGCCCAACTACGCGAAGCACTGAAACAGCTTTTACCAGAGGTCGTCAGTGGACTTTGTCACGCTATCGTCAGATTGCATTCGAAGAAGTGGGGAAACTGTTTTATTCTGAACTTCCATTTGCGCACTTCAGTCTTCAATTGCCTATCATCCTCACAAATGACGCATTGGACCTCCAAATTGGAACAGTCATAGCCCGCACACTCGCTGGCAGTAACGCAAACGGCGATCGCTCGCGCCGTACGGTGCTGGCTCCAGCTCAACTGAATCACGGTCAGATTGAGAAGGAAGCGTTGGCTATCTTTTACGTGCGAAAAGATTTCACAAAATGAGTTGCGGCTGTTATTTCGCGCTTACGACCGGTCGAAAACCGCTTCTGGCTGCAGTAAACTGCGAGAAGTTTGTCCCAGCCAATGCAGCCAACAATTTAAATGTGGGGTACGACTTCGCTCGGCTACCACATTATCACGAAATATGCCTCATCCAAAAAATTGAGCAGGACGATGCGTTTTCGTGCTTGATTGGCTCCCATAATGTGGAACTGGAAGATACAGTCATAGCACCCTGTTCGATTGAACGGAAGGTGTTCAATACTATAAACCAGCTACTCATGCCTTTGCCACTCCAAGATGCCACCAAAAATGGCAGCGTACTACACAATGCACTGGTGCACCACGAGACCAGCTGGCTTACAACTTGTCCATCGGAAGAATTCTGGCAACTTTTTTCAGCGACGGAGTTCACTATCTATCGTCAATGGATTCCTCTTCTGATCGAATCGCCGCTGCTAACAAACCTCGCCGCCAGGTGCTAGCACAGTTTCGTTATAGATATCTATGAACGACCTCTCTCGGAGCTACATTTATTAGCCCAGAATAGATGACCATATGGAATAAGTATGTCAGATCTCATTCCGATGCGCAACTGCTTAGAAGCTACCCGGCTGACAGAACCGCAGGCTTGGCCACAGCAAGAGAAATCATGCAGCACATCCATTTGGATTTCGTCGGTCCGACAAGCAATGCTTCTTCATTTTTGGCGATGCATTCAGCAAGTGGTCTGAAGTCTCTGTTATGTCTGAGACAACAACAATGGCGACCAGTACAGAACTCAGACGTTTATTTTTAATCTTCAGTTTCCTGGAGTATTTTGCTCATATCCAATCAATTTGGTTTATCCATTCGAAGATTGGGCATCACGCGTGTTGCTTCCTTGCCATCACATCCGCAACAGAACCGTGAAGTTCAGATGTTTGTGGATACCTTTAACCGCGCGTTGACAAAAGCGAAAGGGAGGAAGTACTACAAAAGTCTTGGGCACTTTCCTGCTGAATTATAGCTCGACTTTCAAACCGCAGTCCCCTGAAGACCGAGCCCCAGCAGAGATCATGGTGACTAAACGGCTGAGATTTACCTACAACCCCACCTTATCAACATTCATGTTTTCGAACACTGACAGGGTGGAAACCACTGTTTCGGTCTGGAAAAAGGGTGCGCGTGAGAGACGATCGCCATGGGCACCAAAACCGGACTGTTGGAGTCACCCTTAAAAGTCGGTCAGGTGACTTATGGGGTCCGATTAGAACTATCCATATGCGGGCGTTATGGTGTTAGACGGACATGCGTGATGGCATTCTCCCGGCAGAACTCTTGGAAGCAGCTGGAGCTGAACTGCGATCCATTATCCGACACTAAGGTCTCCGGCAGGCTATGCTGGCTGAACATCTGAGACAGGACTCGCAGAGTGCTGGTTTTCGTTGGTGGGACAACATGCACAACTTCTGGCCACTTGGAAAAAGCGTCCACCAGGATGAGGTATGAGGATACTGATATCCCCAACAACGCAGTTTGTAACAGTTAGAGAACATCGCTTGAGAACAGATACCAGGTGACTAAATTCGGTGCCTGATGTAGAACACAACGTGTCCACCTTTTGAACCTAAGTATTTTGCATCTGCCGAGGTAAGCATTCCATTTTGAGTTTAGGCTCGTTAAATAAGTCAGGTCTAATGTTTACATCATCTAAATGCCAAATTGCAACTAACCATATTCCCAATAGATTTTCGTGAGGTGACAATTTAACCGGGGTGCGAGATACCTCAGCGGCTGGAGCACGAATTTACCGACCAGAAGGTCCGTGGTTCGAATCCGGCCTGTGCATCCCGGCTTCTCCAATCTAGGCTTAAGCAACCTGGCAGTATTCCAGCCCTTGTGTTTCCTTCGGATGGCATGGCAGCTAGGTACCGAAAGAGTGTTAAAGACAAAATGATTTATTCATCTATTTTATGTCAATCAGCTACGGACGACTGAGGGCCCTCTGGTACCGGAAGAACAGGCATTAGGACTCAGATCGTTGCTTGAAACCTCCAACTTTCCAAGACCAGGCTCAGCAGCCACTGCTCCACGAGTACCGCCCGCGGCGTACCCATCGTTACAACTGAGATTCTGGACAGGTGAGGGCACGGGAGGTCATATGGGTCACCAAAGTCAGCCTTCGGCACAACTGCACACGGCGTCAGGGCACAGTGAATGCTGAGGTCTCATTGGTCAGATCAAGACCAACGCAGGTAAACCAGGTACTGCTGTAGACTAAATAGATTCAATAGACTTGCACAGAAGCCACAGATTGCCGTTGCATATTCGAAAAGAAGAGAAATGCATGGGGCCGTTGCTGCTTGCATAGTACGTCCGAAATTGTTTTCGTCTTTTGCTCGTGCAAGTTTGTGGAAGAGCTCTTTCACTGTTTAATCTATTTATAGAGTTAGCACGGGTCATGTTATTGAAACTTTTACTGCAACATAACCTGCGAGTGAAAACCTTTGTCATATCGCATTCCGTTTTTCCGGCACACCCACTTTGTTTCATGAGCCAAACGACCACATGAAGCTTTCCCCTACAACTACCGGAGGACCACAATAGATGTGGGCAAAATAGATGTCAATCAGATGTAAGACGTCGAATACAACGTCACGCCTGCCAGGTCTGGTAATGTCTGCAAGACGGCTAGATAAGCCAATTAGCTAACTCTCCTGACCCGTTAGGGTCAGCTGCCTCAACCTTAAGGGTGCTTCGTAACTAGAAAGGGAGCTATCAAAAACGAAACCAGGACCCCACTATTGAATCGGAAAGACCAGTGCAAACATTCCGTTTGAATCTGGATACTGGAAGCAAAATTGGCGCCTCTTTTTAAAGCTCAAAGCTGCGGAGAAGGCTAACCAGCTCTCTGAGGCGGAAATCAAGACCGTCACGGCGTTTCCGGTGGACAATAGCGTGAGGGGTCCAGACCAGTCATCTGGGAGTCGTTCTCCATAATAATCACGCCACCAAATCTGGAACAGTTGCTCCTTGATGTTGTCGTCACAAAGCCTGAATACGAATCGCATCACGAAGAGTGGTTACGCAGCAAGGGAAACAAGCGAACATTTGGGCTTATAATCACTTTTTCATCCCCAACTGGCGTACAGAGGCGCTTGGATCGAGCGACCGCCATTCATAAGGCGCGCACAAAAATTGAGCGTATATCCGAGACTCACTTCTTCGGCGCGAAAACTGGACCACAGTCGTCCTAGATAAGAGATGCGAAGTAAGATTCCGCCTTTCAACAGCTCAGCCGACTTAAAACTTTTGACCAACCCGAGGGTAGTTATGGACCCTCGCGCACTCGAATCATACCGACACAACCACCGGCGACTCCGACTCCGGCAGTTTCTAGTCAACAGCCGCAGACCCGAGGAATACCAACGATAACGATGCCCGGGAAGAGGCAGAACTCTCGTGGACGCAATGTCCATCGTATGTGGATTTATCATCGCCCATTTCCTTGTCGAACGATAAAGGAGCAGCCCTGGATTCCACACCTAATTCAGAAGTCATGAGATGGATTTGGTCCACTGTGCAGAGAAAAGCAGCAAAGCCCGTCGACAGATCAACCATAAGCGTTGACCCAGACGCCGCAAGCTGTTGTGAGGACCATACAAACACTGAATGCGCAAAACTGCCAGCTTCTAGCACTATTCCTTCAAATGTGGGTTGCCTGCTTGTCTACACAGCCGTGCTGAAAACCCCTTCGTACACCAAGTTAGCCACGCTGATCACAGACAACATGTACGTCGCAGAGGCCCTTTCGGGGCCTCCAACTCAAATCCGGCGTACAACTAATAAAGCTGCTAAACTCTCGGCCCCCCACCTTCGGACGCGGCAGAGGCAGTGCTGATGTGCTTTCCGCAGTCCGTCTTTTCAACGAGTTTTGACACGTTAAACAGTCAGCTCGTATTGCACAACCGTCGGTAATCGCAATCACAGAAATCTGGCTCTTTCTCGGAGATCTCGACAGACGACATCTCTACTATCCGGGCTGACTCAGGACATAAGACGGCAGGTGGGTTGTTTCATAATTACATGCTGCCCTGCCCAGTCCGATCCTCATCGACACCAATCCTGCATGTTTTTTCGATGCATTGCGGATACGAATCCCGCCGCTTGGAACCGAATTTCCTCTCGGTGTGGTCTACTATTGGATCTCGTATCCACCGGAAAATGACCAGCTCTTCATACAAACACTTGAGCAACTTTCCTTAAGCTATTGCATCGCACATCTCTCACCGGTAGATGAGTTACACAACAAGTCCTGCCGGGTGGAACTGCGGCGTATTCGGTCCAGTGGAAATTTTGCATGGACGTCGAACAAAGTCGTTCAACAAAACACTTGGACTCAATGTGTCGTCGTACCCACTATGCACGTCAGCACATCCCTGCTGGATTTGGTTATCACAAACAAAAGGCCCTTCGTTGATAAAGCGTCAATTAAGGCTTCCGTGGGTCGTAGTGACCATTATGTGCTGACCTTTGATTTCATCCACTACCGGACAAAAGTCCGAAACCTTAAGCGTGGATCTGAAAATTCTGCCGTGCTGACTTCACAGAAATGCGCATCAATCTTGATCAATTTAAACTAGGATCAGCTTCAGTGTAAGAGCCAGAAAATCCATAAGTCTGACACGATGTACTTCCCAACATCTAGCGCACAGTCGAATGAACCAAGATTTGCGGTTTTCTGGAAAAGTCTCCAACCATTTTTGGGAGGATGAACACGGGTGACACAGAAGACTAATTGGCATTTCTTAAAATGTGGAGCCGCTATAAACTAGAAATTCGCCAAATAAGCATGCGAAAACAAATCAGGATACTTAACTGCCCACAAGAACGAGGTGTGACGAGTTCAGTATTTTACTGAAAGGAGTACCGGGATGTCTGAAAGTTACAGGGACCCAGAATTGCCTAACATCACTGTCAAGCATCCGGGCTAGAGAAGTCAGCTACGGATAAGATGCTCATGCGGTCAATGCGTTTGCCAAAGAGCGACGATAATAAGTCATCGGGCATGCCATGGTGACAACACTCGACAATGAGTGATACATGAGTGACAATGAGTGTGATACACGAGTGACACCAACAAATCATCCGACACAATCGGACAGTCTGGATTCGCAGTTAAATGTGCGCTTCAAATACCACGATTTTTTGGCCGATCGCTAGCTGCAAACCAAAGTTAATTTGGCCGAAATTATTGAGTTTTCCAAGTGAAGACTTCTGAAGATATTTAGCCTAGCCCTGGTGCACGTTTCAGTGTTTTGTTACCAATAGCTGTTTACTTAAGCAAACAAAACATGTCGGTCACTAAGCACGACCAAATCGTATCAAAAAACCAGGTAGGAAATGCCGACATCTGGAGGCACACACCAAAATTTCTCTGAAATCGTAGATTGAAGGGAGGAAGCTTTGACCTAATTTTTTGATGTTTAATGGTATTTATTCAAACAATTAGGAGCTCCACAGGTAGTCGAAACTTTTGCAAGTTTTTTAAACGTACTCGAGACCCACCATGTCCTTGGAATTCGTATTTCATTGGCTGCCAATGGCTCCCCGTATTATGTCCACGAAGGCGTGAAAAAATTCGTGAAGAAGCTGGTTTCGTCAGGTACTTTCTTTTGTAGTGGATTCGTAAATATTCTCAAGACTACGCAAACAACAACTGCGCTTTATTTGTGCAGACAAACTTAGAATGGATCAGCCATTCACAACATATTTATAAAAAAATCTGTTGTTGTTGCTGCGGGCGTACCGGCAAACATAGCCAAACATTTCCTCACAGCTAGTGAGTTTTTTGTTTTTATGATGGTCAGCACACGCTACATTGTTCGCGCGGCAAGGGATTAACCTTAAGGTTATGCCAAAACCTTGATGGTGCCGTCGGCTGAATTAGTGGTGTTATGAGCAGAACAATTAGAAAATACCGTAAGGTAAGTGCTCTCAAGCCCTAAAGCAAAGTAAACGAATTAAAATGGCCTTGCTTGCGCGTACAGCGCGCTCATCCGGGAAATATCAGGGATATCGTGAACTACTAACAGGCCATCATACTGGGTATGGCAGTCGCGGTACACTTATCGCGACATCCTACTTTTTTATTCCTTTCTTATATTCTTGTTTTGTACAGCGGCATTCCCCGCTTTTGTTATTCAGTTTTGCGCCTATACCACCCTTCCGGTCTTTGACCTGAACATACACCGTCCTTTGATCTTGTCGTCGCACACGTTGTTTAAGTCAACAACCCTTGAATTTACTCAACCTCTGACATGGCTGGACTATTGGAAGTTTGGTTGTCTATGGTTCTTCTGAAAATTTGTGCCTAACAGACTGGTTTTTGCGGAACCGCATCAGGGGATGAATATCTGAATACCTCCATTGTATCAGTGTATTTATAGTACGGCATTTGTAGATGAACTTCCATTTGAACGATTTGGCTTTTGGGGTTTTGCGCGCAACTAAACTTGTTCCGGGAGTTTGCGGGAAACAATCTATATTGCTTGGGTTTTTGGATAGCCCCGTATACGTACAGCTTGGATGAATCATTTGGAGTTGTCATCACAGTTAGGATTTGCCAAGGAATGGTGACAAATTAGAACTAACATGGCTTAAGGATATTCTTGAGTCCGTCGAGGGCGCGCGGTGGCGCATTGCCGCCATTCAGACGAGGCACTGAGACAGCCGGGTCTACAATGGAGACTCAAGGTAGGAAAATGCGTCAAAATGGTCCACTTGAAAGCACTACGATGTGATTAGGCTGCCCAGAAATACCAAGCAGCCAAAAGTGGTCGAATTCCTAACTGCTGCGATGAGACGACACAGCCAGATTTCGAAAGCGGTAATCGACATTCAGGTGCAGATGATAGTATGCAGTCGAGGCGATCTAATATGAGCATATGTGATTATAAAGGTTTGGCATTGGCTTAATTATGCGCAACTACGTCTACCCGCAGCTTGCAGGAACATGAGATCAGAGATAAACCCAAGTGCCTGGTGGAATTGCGTGTACTTACGATGAAGTGACCTCAGAATGGCGCAATTAGAGCCTAGAGAAAAGCGTGGAGCCTTTAAAACCAGTTATCTCTGAGGCGTCATGCCGCGTGTACTTGGTGAAGCTCCGGTAACATTTTTGATCTGTTAGCAATGAATTTTTCGATTCATAAGAGGATTGCCCGTGATACATGCTACCACCAGGACAATCTGGGACCGGAAACACAGGCGTCCGACAAAAGTTGCTTCCATTATATTTTTCTCTTTTCTCCATTGTTGAAGGCGGATTATGAAGCTCAGAATACGGTAGGAAGGTACGTGTTGATATGGCACGCAGTTGGAGCGAGAATTGTGAACCCTGCATTCTTTTGCATAGTCGTAAACAGGTGTGAAAGGGGCGGGCATGGTACGGGAAGATATGGGGAGCTCTCCAAAAGCATCCATACACGTGCGGTGTCTGTCAAGGTTGTCCACCCTCTGCATTCCTATTTAGCTTCCAGATCGATGAGATAGTGAAACAAAAGCTGAGATGCCTTCTGAATCCCTGGATTTAGATATCCTCTGACAAAAAACTTGTCGATCTGGAATATGCAGACATCGTTCTCATCTACGAAGAGGGGGAAAGGCGCAAGGGTTATTGGATGAACAGACCAGTCATCTCGTTTTTGATGTGCGGTCTGCACCTAAAGAGTGTAAGGCTATAATAATACTATTTATTCCAAACCGGTGGGTTGTATATCGTCAGGCATGATCATAAGGTCACAGTCAGAATAACGCATGAGTCTGTTCATGATTGCAGGTAATAGAAAATGTGAGTGAGAAAGTACAGTCAAGAGTAGGAAGGGAATATTCGCGGCTGTGCTACCAAACCGGGGATGGCAGGGCCATGTCATTATTGAACTGACATACGCCGGTTTATGGATGGAGATCATGTTTGAGGTGATTGGGCTGGGATGTGCGATTCTGTGAGCAACGGGATTTTTCAGTTTGCTCAAAGGACTCCGCACAGGTAGAACGAGGCCGATGTAAGATGGCAGACATTTTTCTGGACCGGTTGGAGATCTTTGTGGTTGTATATGACAATTCAGCTGGGGTGGATAACAGGCAAACAGGACGTTTGAAATAGGTATTGTCGAAGTTCGAACCTTAGGAAGACCTTAGGAAATAGGATTAGATCAGTAAAACCCGGTGAGCTTGAGCAGACATTCGATAGGACAAAGTGCATTAACACATAGAAAAACTTAGAGCTTACTACAACTAGGGTGTGATAATAAGTGATTAAATGAGATAGAATAGAGATGAGGTTTTGCTTAATAGAGTTACGATCAAGCGAGTGCTCAGTTTGCTAATTTATGCTATTATATTACAGCAGATGTAGAGCAAAGTGGTTTTAGCACGCAGAGTGATGGCATGGTTAATGAAATCAAACATAAGTACTGACGGGATTGGGACTAGTTATGGACTAGTTAATCTGGAACTTATCACCCGTATGACGGACACGGAATAGGGCCTCAGAATAGTCTGAAGTTGCAAGCAGCTTCCAAGGTGTGTCGGAGATGGGAAAGCCTACTTATCTACAGTCGGATGACAAAAATCACAAACGCATGCGCGTCAGCTGATCGGTTTCCCAGAAATTAGCTCCCAGTTGGTGAGACTGCTACCTTGGCTCGGCATGGGGTAGCTGCAGGTCGATTCTATTAAGCTACGTGGTACTGGTATTGAGAATCAGAGGTAAAGGTAGAATTGGGATTTAGTGCTCTAAATGAGCAGATTTGACAGAAAGCACCCACCCACTCACAGGGTCTTCGACTTGGCTGCGTCCATGAGTGCACGTTTGAGGACGCATTTGGTTTCCTGGGGCTCGAGTCCATATCATTCGGTCTTACGACTGACTAGTATACCCTCTTATTTAACTTTAAAATTGCTGCTTCCAATAACGCATGCAAAAGTTATTCTACTATTTTTATGAAAGGAATTGCAATCACCATTCTGTGGATAATATTTGTAAAGAACGCTACATGTTGCTACAATTTGTTAAAGTAAGATTTCCTGATTTATCCATTGTAAACCGTTAACAAAATGTGAATCAGTGTAGTCCGTGACCTTGAGATTCCGCACACTTAGGCAAAATGTTATAGACAAGATATCGTTAAAAGTGGCAAACGGATTATTCTGACTTCTCGTAAAAGTCAAAACTTCGAAAACCCTATACTAATGGCGAAAATAATTTGGGTGTGCTTCTACTGAGTGGCCTGAAACATGGATCGTACATCCAAAATTTTGCAAATTTTGGTAGTTCATGTTATACTTAGGATCGATAATATCTCCTACCTATTTTCTAACACAAGTCACACCCAGTTGGATACATGAATAACGTTCGGGTGCGTTCAGCTCCCTCGAAAGACTAAGAGATCTAACAGAAGTTCGACGTTTTTTTGCAATGCTTGACTTGAGTAGAGTATAATATTCGAGGAAAAATCAATGTATTATTCAAGGTATACAGCAACATGCTTCACCGTGGATAGTTTTTGCCACTCTGTGCGGATAGCAAGGGGTCGACCCTCACCGCGCCCGTGTGTCGCTTACTTTAGTTGCGCATCGTTAAGGCTTGTAGTGGTCTGGCTACCCAATAAGTTACTTCACCAGGAGTGTGTGGCAAAGAAATAAAAATATTAACGCTAGGTCGGGTATACAACAATAAAGAGGTCAGATGGAACAGACTCACTAATAATTTTTCTCTTTAAAATGGTTCGTCGTTGGTCCGGGTAAGCGAATGAACAATAATCGAATTATGGTGTTCCAGGAGTCTGCTTCTGAACGGCTCCCACATATAATAGATTCTGAAGATGGTCTGAAATGTTTTGATACCAGAGTTAGCACATGAGACGCGCAAATGACCGCTGCAAGCGCGAGCGAAATCAGAAGAGAGAGTCGAAGCACGTGACCACGTTCGTACTTCGTGAAATTGTACAGGCGCGCGTTTTTGTAGTTTTTCGTATTCAAACAAAAAACGATTATGCAATTGATGAAATACGTAGTGTTATAATGAAAGCAATGAAAGCAATAATAATAAAGCAATAATAATAATGAAAGCAATAAAGGTACAAAACGCCACAGACTGGGCCGATACCTATGCAAGCCGCTGATTATAAGGTCTTAACTATGCCAGGTAGCCTCGTGCGACCGTCAGCAAAGGCTGTTGATCCTCTAAACCGCATGCACTGTTGCTCCGCCATGCCCACGTTTGGAAGGTATAAAACCACCATTGGCTTAACACGTTTTATTTTCCTGTGTGCCGGTATAACCGTACTGGGTGACAATTCCGTTTCGTTCCTTGTAAACCACTTTTTCCTGACGGCGAATTTGAATTAAAGCTCATGGTCGATTTATTTTTGTTAATATTTAAGGTATGAAATTTTGGACATTTTTCTGTTACAAAGAAAAACTTAAAGTTTACCCAAATAACTTCGTTTATTAATAAAGGAGCTTCCAGATGCCGACAGTCGGCGCGCGTTCACATTATTTAACACAAAGAAATTGAGGCTGAAGGGAGGTGCATGCTAGGCGGCCGTATGATCAGGTTTCATATACTTGATATCTAGGATCCATGAAACTCATGAGTTAACAGTCAGTGCTCTTCTGTTCCGCACGCCCTATCCCCAACAATGCGAAACTGCAAGGTTGAAAACTCACCCTCAGACCTCGTACCCTGCTCTCAAATGGCTTCTCCACTCCATAATAAGCCTCATACACCTCTTGTGGCCGCGGGTTCAAACCTACTTTTCGCCGCGTTCACTCATCTACTTATACCGCTAACTAAAACTTGAAATACTGTGAATCTCCACGGCCTCCCCTGTCCTCCACTCTTGCAAAATCCAGACGCAGAGGTTAGCAACTTCCTACTTGGCACAGTCGTCTCACCGTTTAGCCTGCCAATGATAGCATAGTTTTACACAGAAGACTAAACAGGAAACAGCTTTTGTCAAACTCATGTGTCATCGGCTTGTCCAGGGAAATCTCTCATGTACCAAAGACAGAAATTAGGACAGAGCGAAAATTCCTCTTCCATGTGCAATCTAACAGGATCACGCCATACACACGCAGCATGACTTCTATGACGCTATTCAATTTCCAATAGCCATACAAATTTCCCAAGGCTACAACTCAACCATCCCGAGGGCCGCACCTTAGAAGCACAATGCGTTTATCCTCAAAGCCTCTGCGAGTGGTATAGAACATTTTACGACAAAATGTTGCATCTTGTTTCAAAGTTGCTCAAACAAAAGACCGCCGCTCACTAGAGGCACATCCAAATTATTTTTGCCGAAACTATAGGGTTTTGGAGGTTGTGACTTTTACGGGGAGTTGGTCTAATCTATTAACACTTGTAGGTGATATGTTGCTCAAGGCATTTTGTCTAAGTGGTTGAAATTTCAAGCTCACAGACCATCGCCGATTCGCATTTTGCTACCGGTTTACGACAGATAAAACACGAAATCGCACTCTATCATATTTTGGCTTTCTTTAAGAATAAAATAACATCTACAGAATATCCAATGCAAATTAAATTCAGGAAAATCGGTCATCAACGTTTGTTTGCTTAAAACTCTCTAGATTTAACGAACGAGTTAATTTTGTTCAGCGAACTTCATCACAACGCTTTTTCTTATGGAGCTCAGCTTTCAATAAGTATAACGTTGTCAAGAAACAGTATGAATTGTGCAATGGAGATGCGAGGGCCATCTCTGTGGATGATTGCCTTTCTCAGCTATGCATAACTAGCCCGTGGATAATACAGCGTCAGGAGGTAACCTTCGGTAAATTACCAAAACAATGGTATCATTCCTATTAGGAATATGACTCACCATAGGTGGAATACGTCATAAAGCGGTCATCGTGATAACGGTAGTCGTTGTCACTCACCTCGACTACTTATCGTCACTGCAGCAAGGCCTCACCTGTACACGATAGCCTAATCCAACGGTTAATGACGACCCGTCCTACCCATAACTGTATTCATTATCGCCTACTTTCTCTACGTGTCGTAACTGCTAGGCCCGTGTCCATGTGTGATGCTGATTATGAGGCCTCACCTATACATGGCAACCTAATTTAATGTCCAATGACGGTCTTTTATAATCATAACTTTACGCGTTTTCAATCTTCTCGAATACTTGTTGTAACTGCTAGACCCACTTCTATGTGCGACGCTGCTTATGAGGGCTCACCTGTGTACAATAACTCAACCCAGTGACCAATGACTGTCTCTCACACACATGTACGCGATGTCGCTTATCTCTGCTACCTATAGTAAATATCAGGCCAGAATCTATGTGGGCCGGTGATAATAAGGCCGCAACTATGTATGGTATCCTAATCTAACGCCCAACGTGGGTCTGTCATACTCATAACTGCAGTCGATATCGCCTACCTTGGCTACTTATGGTAATTGCTGGATCTGTGTCTACGTGCAACGCCGAATATGAGGCCTCAACTAGGCTCAGCAGCCCAACCCGATGGCCAACGACGGACCGTCACGCTCATAACCGTACTCAACGTTTTCTACCGTGGCTACCTATAGTAACTGAAGGGCCCGTAGGCACGCTCGTAACTTGCTAATGCCCCAACTATACATAATAGACCAATCCCATGCCTAAAAATGCACAGCCACCTTTAAAAAATTCTGTTTCTATTTATCGGTTGTACCGGTACAAACGTAATGTGATGCCACCCCAGTTCTCAGTTTCAGGAGGCTGCATTTACCCGACAGGATTTCTGAAAGGAAAAATGTATAAACAATTACGACTCGTACACACTCCGTACACATCCTTTAAAACATACAATTAAACAAAGTTGTAGTGGCCAACTCACCAAGTGCTTACTAAATCCCTTTGTCCACTCCATTCCAAATGGGTGTCCACGCTGAAGCTGCAGTCTTACTGTTATAAGGGTAAACCCACTACTTGCTCAATTAGTCTCGTGTGTACATCGATTATTCAATAGCGGTATTCAGCAACCGTATGCATTATTGAGCACAGCGAAGGTAAAGATAAAGAAGTGTGTATATGTATCAGCCGTAGACCAAGTGGTATAGACTTGAGCCCTGGGATCCAAGGAACACGTGCGTCATCATACGTGCACCCATGGATGCTGGGGGTAACGAAGAAGTATTGAGCGGGCGGGTACTTGGTGTCAAGTCTACTCAATACCCGGCAATACCCGGTTTGGAAACCCAGTTTGCTATTATCCACCCCACCTGGTCAGTGATTTACATCCCCAGAGATCCCCAAACGGACCAGAAAAATACCTGCGATCTTACATTGGCTTCGTCCTACCTCTGCAAATTCCCTTGGCCAACTCAAAAACCCCGCTGCTCACAGAATTGCACATCCCAGCCCAATCATCTCAAACATGACGTCCGTTACGGGGCTGTCCAGAAACCGAAGTACGGCAGTGCAATGATGGCACAGCACTGGCATACCCAGTTTGATAGCACACCCGCAACTAATCCCTTCCTACTCTCGACTGTACCCTTTCGCCCACTCGGTCCATTACCTGCAACTACGAACAAACTCATGCTTAATTCTGAATGTAAGCTTATGATCATGCCTGCCCGATCATGCTACCCACCAGTTGTGAACGAACCTTATTACTACCTTACACTTCGTGAGTGCAGGGTGCATACCAAAGGACGGGATGACTTTGGTCAATTCACTCAAAAACAACTACAACTTTTCCTCCTCTTTGAAGATGAGAACGACGTCTGCATGCTCCATATCGACAAGGCTTTCCTCAGCTATTTGAAAACCGGGGTCAAGAAGACGCTAGTTAGTCAGGAATTGTGACCACCGCTTGTTATTTCGGGCCGCAGACTAACTCACATCATGGTACCTTCCAGAAGTCTTTCTGAGACGTTTCCTATTTTGTGTGCCGGGTATAGACACGGCAGTCTCATTGCATTGTCTGAATTACAGCAATGAAACACCATGCGCCCTCAGTGGACCAGAGAATACTCTTAATGCATGCCGGTCTCAATTTGTGACAATTCCCTGGCGAGTCGTAGCTATACCAACAACCCTAAACGACTCACCCAAGATGTTCATGTACGGGGCTGTCCACGGACCCAAGTACGGCGTTGCGATGATGGTACCGCGACTACCATACCCAGACTGATGGACTGCTCGTAGCTCAGCATACCCACAATATTTACTGGATAAGGGCGTTAAAGGCACCAACAAGACCGCCTCAATCCGTTAATTTGCGCCAGGACTTGAAAGCACTGGCCGCTTTATTCTGCTGCATGCTTGTTCTGCCCATAAACACTAATTCTACCAATGTCACTATCGAGGGTCGGGTATAGCCTTGCGCCTGATATAGCATGTACTGACCATCATAAAAAAACAAAAAAAAATTACTAGCTGTGACGAATTCCTTGGCTTGGTTTTGCAGGACACCTGTCACAATGACAGGGGAATTTTCATACACAGGTCGTTAAAAGCTGCTCAATTTTGAGTTCGCGGCGACACAAAGGGCGAAATTATTGCCCTTGTCGTTTCGATAATATTTCCAAACCCAATGCAAAATAACACACGTGAAGAAACCGGCCCTTCCGCAAATATCCCACCGTCATCAGAGGTACATCACGCGAAGCCGTTGGCAGCCATTAAAATATAACTTCCGCGCCCATGGTGGACCTGAAGTACGTTTAAACAACTTTCAGCAAAACCGCCCCCGCATGGGAAGATCTTAAGAGACCGAATGAGTGCCATCAAATGCTGAAAATTTGCGTTAAAGTTTTCCTCCTCCGAACTATGGTTTCAGAGAATATTTGGGTGTGCATCTAAGGCCCGGCCAAAGAGACCAATCTAATCTGCGTTTATTTTTTCGCGACTTGTTTTAATTAATCTCCCTTCTAAATTTTTGGCGCACAGTCGACTTTGAAATCTCTGTGGTATGGCTTCAGAAATGAGGTTCACATATTTTTTGAGAAATTAGGGTCTGTAGCGTTTTCATCCTTTACGGAGTTGGAGAGGTGGGCGTCAAATGCATACATGAAAGATAACTGCGTGGTATTTGTGCGTTCATCTAGTAATCGAAGCACCAATGCTGTTTTGCGTTACGAATGGGTGTACTTGTAGTACAGCGGTGCAGTACTCGTAGTGCAGCAGGCGGCCTGCAATACAAATGGAAAGTCGGGGAATCCAAAGAAGTTATTAAGCTGAGGGTGTTTTCTCATATAAAAAACAGTACGTGAAACACCGGCAGTGCAGTGCGTTTCTGTTAAAGAGGCAGGATATTTACAACTATTGCCGGAAGCCTTGATCAAATCTGTTGAGTAGGTGACACATAGTTAGGTTTTTCGTCAGCAGATATGTTTCTGGTCCTGGCAAAACTTTGGGAGACGGCTACTTTCGGCTAACTACCAGAGAAGATAGATGACGAAAATTTCATGTGGTCCATACAAGACGCACTAGATCCAGACCACTCCTCTGTCAATGAGAGCCCATGAACTTCATGTAAGCCCCCTATTTCTTAAGGATTGTAGGCACCAGGCTATAGGGAATCACGCAGTGTGAAGATGGCGTCGTCTAAACAGAACTCTACGAGAGTTTTGCCAAGTCATAACGACTCGGGGTGTGGGTGGCCACTAACTGGCAACTTGTCTTCCCCTGCATCTCCCTCACCCACTGCACCACTACAGAAAATATCTGCGACATATGGTCGACCTCAAAGAAGTTTGTTGCTGATAATTTTGCGGCTGCACGTTTCTTGCAGTGGAACAAGAATGCGCTAACACTCTATTGCGCTGGGTGATTTTACTACAACTACAGCTCTTTGTTCAGGGGCGGATCTTTGCTGCGACCCTGCCATGGTGATCCTCTTTTTGTGCCGTCATGACCCTGCGTGTCACACTACCGAGCATATGGTCTCATCAGTTTCGAACACACCAGGAAATGTGACAGAGCGCAGCCGAAACAATTCCGAAAAGTGTATTTATTTAAACTGCACCATTGAATTGTTGGCTTGAGCGCCGTACTGTAATCAGGCTTGGCGAAGAACCCACGCACCTCTAGCTCCATCTTAGATACCACCTTTGATCTACATCTTTGATCCCTCTGAATCCTAGATTACCTGTACTCTGAAGCCACCTAGAAGAGGCAATTGTGCACATTTCACTGCACAATAATAGTAGGTCATATGTGCTATGCAATTCACATTGGCGGAATAGAAAGGCAGCATAGTACGTTACACTTGCTCGTGATTCAGGTACCTTTGGCTGTATATCATGGATACAATAGTGTTGTACAACGTTAATCACCAATTTATCATCGCATGAGCAAAGAATTGTTTTTTATTAGGGTCGTCAAAATCCAGTATGAATAGTGTTGGATCTCCTCGGTACCTTTTTGATGAGTCGAGTGCAAGCGCCGTGTAGGCTGACTTTGGTCGGGGCCAATGCAAAATGTCCACCAGACCTAATGTGTTGCAACTCGTTTTTGAAATCCATGAAAACGTTAAGTTAAACATCCAGAAAAAGATGCGTGAATTGGTGTTGCGAGGGGGTTTTGTATGGAGAACAATTGTCTACGGTTTGAGTCGAGCTTCAACGGTGGACCGCCCATAGAAATAGAGACTCAAACCCATGGAGCGGAATTTGATTGCGCAGAGGACTACCTTAATTAGCAGGAGTGGTTTGAAATAAGCCATCGGGGTAGGAAAACGTTTAAGTATGCAACAACCTTGTCTTCCGTCCCGCGGTTAGAGTGAGCCGTAAGCAGGGGCAATTCACGAGCATTCAGCATCAGGGACGTCCGGTATGTGTCAGTTACCAGTGAGTTTGATTAAGGAAGATGGTTCGAGAAGAGCTTTTATATGAATACCGATTGAAAGATTTAGTCGGGTAGTAGGAAAACACTCCAACGATACTTCTACTGAGCTTACAGGTAAAGAGCAGAGAAATGTTTTGTCCAAAGAGTAGTCTTTAGGTTTAATTAGCCTTTACCGACTGTGATTGCAAGGTCTCCAAGGAGCTTCTGAGGCGCATGTATCGGCTTTATTACTTGCAGTGTCTCCTGTTCATTCATGGATCAGCCCGTCAAACTCGTCATCTGAAGGAGTTGCAGGTAGAGCATTTTAACGTTGGATCTCGTGTTCAAGGATGAATGTTGGATCAACTGTCAGGCAGGTCGATTTTGATTATGGCTGGTAGTTTCGCATTTTGAACGAACTCCTGCAACTGTGTTAATTTTAGCTGCCCTGTTAGGTCAAATCGGCAGCGCCAGCTTCGGCCTGCCTAACTAACCGGTGACTGTGGGGCTTCCGCGGTGTTACCCGACTTCGAAGTCCACACTACTAGCTGGTTCATCGTTGTATTTTACTGTGTCTCTGCACCACGGACCCAGTTCGCCCCAGGGCTTGAAACTTGGTTATGGAGTCAGCATCCGTGTTTTTATCCCTCGGTAAGGGAATAGGCTAACATAATTCAACGTGTGTTCGATGCTTTGTTCTTGTGAGGCTCGCCTCGGCCCTAACAGCACTATATTTGTTACCCTGTAAGACTGCAAAGTTTGAGCGGAAACTGTGCAGTTGATGCGCAGCTGGTTAGATCAGCATGCTATTTAGTTCACGAGACTCTGGTACTTCCGTTGTGCGGTGTGGAGCCATTTTAACCAACACCTTCGGCTATTCCTTGTTATATCGCGCCGCCCAAGGTTTGTTTTCAGTAGCTAACGTATCATTGGCCTTATTTATTGTAAAAGTTACCCGGCAGTCACTGGGGAGGGGATTTGCACCATCCTGGGACTGGATTGAACCGTTTTCGGTACCGATCAACTGTTCGTGCATCGACGTTAATCTAACTCCCCTGCAGTTAAATGAACTGATTACTCAAAAAACCATATTCATGAGGCAGAACTAGCGGTGGAAATATAGAGATGGGGATGCTGAATGCTTGGACTTGGAATGCAACGAACTCATTAGTTCCTAACAGTGAATTGAAGGTTGTATATTCCCAACATGTATGCTTGTGCGGCACGCGGCATCGGATGTCGCCGGCGCTACGCTTGCTTAAACGTGACATCAAATAAAACCACCTTCTATTTCGATTTAGTTAGAAGGCGGAAACAACGTGAAGCATGCAGATTCGGCAACTGACCCAGTGATTCATACTATACAACTGGGAGTTTTCTTCTGGCGAAAATAACGGAACATCACATATGACAAGCAATGTGAAACTGTGTTTCAACCAAACTACGCTTTAACTCTGTGTATTCGCAGTCCAAGTACGCCTGGTTCAGGGGAAAAGTGCAGAGTGCTTAAAACGTCGACCTCCCATTTGCTGAACGGGTGCCCTGTGTACTTCAAAAGGACAGACAATATCTCGATGCAAAAAACGTACTGATTTTCGTGCGATAGTGACGGTAAAATATAAAAAAGAATTCATCAGGATTCTATAAACTATCGTATCAAGTTATTGCTAGGCACAACATACTTTAGAAAACAAAACGATGATGAAACTAAGCCAGAATGAATGATGAAATCGGGCCAACCAAAGGAGCCAATGCACCCTCCTCCTTAAAGAAAGATCTACTGATGGTCTCTTGATGCCAACAGAAAAATCATCCCAGTGACGGAGCTGGTTGACCTTGCAGAGTGCGCACACACACGCACATAACAGCAACCGGAATCATCGAAGGGAATGTCGATGACCCATCGAAGTGTTTCAGAAGTCCTTTCAACTGTAGCAAAACAACCCTTTTTATTCAGCATCCAACTCGTCAAAGTACTATGGGGAGAGGAAAAAGCCTGGCAGTGCTGATTCACCGCAGCATGATTGCAGTAAAGCTGGTTGTCTACTATTAGAAGAAGTCAACAGCTAGGTTGACTGGAAAACAAGGACAGCTCCAGTTGGGAACTACGGAGTTAACCAGGACGCTTGAGCGGTCAGACGGTTTTGGGCGGTTTTAGGTCGAAATGACAGAGGAATGCACTTGGAACAAAGAAGGACTATAAAAAATGCTGCGCTATTGGAAAACTGAAATAAATAGACTGGAATGTACTCAGTTCATGGATCTTCTATTTACCACGACTTCTAGACTCCAACCATTTGACATCGGCACAGTGAAGGTGTAAAGCTGAATTAGTGGTATTCACAGCTAAACAGGAGGACGATTAGGCTCTTCAACCGGAGCTTTTCGCTCAAAAGCCTAACCGCAGGGCAGCGACTGAGTACCGGCATACTAATATATTCGCGCAAGTTTTTCAAGGAAAAAGTCGCCAAGCCGGCTCCAGACCCAACCTGGAGGACTGGGAGACTGTGTTTATCATAGCTCTACCCACTGACCAGCCTGGTATTAGAAACTCTGCGGATGTCAAGGTGAAACCCTCCAGTATAGCTCAGTGGGACGCAGAGGTACAGAAGCCTCCGCACAGCAATAACGTCAAGTTTCTGTGCAACGGATTGGAGAATGAATTCACCTAGACATCTGTGGCGCTTCCTAGATACTCATGAACCCAATTTAGTGTTCAAGCACAAAATAACCTTGACAGAAATTCGGAGACCAGGTACACCTGAAAGGTGATGGACTGTCCACAGTTTTCATCGACCTCGTGAGTAGTATCGAAAACAGCTATCTTGTTTCAAATGCTATTAGGTGAAAATTGCTCCCACTGCATGTGAAGGGGAGCTGCATCCAAGAACTGGAGAAGAACTTTTCAACGGATTTTCCACCGAGCCCGGCTGTCGAGTATTGTGCTGAAACAGGAAAGCAGAATCAGGTGGCTGTTGATCTGTTTGCCGGGCTTCGTTATCGGCTTGATAGCTTTCCGTTACCATCGAAAATAATGTACGAGATTTTGCGATTGACTTGCTGAATCTCGGATATAAATTTATCAGAGGCAGTTGTCACATTCGTTTGTTTGCGGCCAAAGTATACCGTTGTCCCGACTTGAACATTGAAAAATAGAGAAAAAGTCGACTGAACAATGAAGCGGTTATTAACCGGTAGTAGAAAATTCCGGGTGAACCGAATGGTGTTCACCTCACCTTCAGTAAATATAACGTCCACCTTTAGTGACGGTGTGCTACGCCTAGTCACAAGCAAGTGTAGAGAGATAGTGGGAAACCAGCAGATTAAATCTTCCCCCTTGAGAAATTTACCGCTGTTAATTTGTTACGCAGACATGAAAAAGCAAACGTCTTTTTGAAAATTATTTAAACGGACCACCACAAGTTGATTGTTATTCGTGCAAGATGGAGGTCATCTTAACGGGGTTCTCAAATTCAAGTGTTGCTGTGTGAGTCTTACCGCCAGAACGCTCGCAACTAGTGAAGAAACTAGAGAACAAAATATTTACCAAACCCCTCCTTTGTGCTTTGAATTCAAAAGTTTAAGTCGGTATTTTCCGGAAATTTTCCTTTTGCGAAGTTACATTTGCGAGTGAATACACCGCTCATCATTTCCTATTTGTCTATGTAATTTTGATGACGATTTAACTTGAACGTGGATCTGATGGAACACAGATAATCGATTGATGACACCCTGGTGACTCGACGGAACACTGCAGTCATACCTTACTGTCCAGGCTGCTGGAAAATTTCGCCAGGACAGTAAATCTGTTAGAAGATTGACTAGAATAAAATCGCTACGAAAGAAGATATTTCACGGAAAGTCATAACTTTGAATAAATTCAAGCATGTAAATATCGATTTGTGTACACTTCTAACCACAAAACTTTCAACCAAAAAATGGCATTTTTTCAACCCCAAAAATAAATTTTGGGACCCTCAATTTGGATCATAAAACTCCCGTGACCAAATACAGTAAAGAGACACATGAACCAAACGTTCATTTTGTTTTTTATTAAAAGCTCGATGACTTTTGCTGTAAATGTAGTCCTTGACTATCCAGCATCGCTGGTACAACAGTAAGCTATGACGAGCCAGTTTATGTTAGCAACTTATTCCTTGCTGGTTTGTAGATAGTTACGCCAGGTCGTTTTGATTAGGATCTTCATGAGCAGCGCATATGACTATTTGTGTCGCCATTCCGATAAACCTCGCTGAGAAGAAGCCAGCTGAGCAGACGCATCCGTACCTCTGCAGATTTGAGATACTAGCGACTGCATATGAAAATTATGAATTTGAATTGGTCAGTTATGAGCGACTTCAATTTGGAACGTTTGCATTCACGATTAACTATGCCAACGTGCGTCAAAAGGCCGTCTGGCTCGTTCATAACCAAATTTAAATAGTAGTACAGCTTAGTAAACAGAGAATATCTTTCCCCAAATGCTTGCATCAGAGTCTGCACTGTACCATCAAAAGACCTGTCGCCTGGGTTTCGCGGTATAATCAGATTGAAGTACTAGTCCAGCTCTGCCTGGTCAAGTTTACGAAGCAAGAGCCGGATTTTCCAAGCACCGTCCTGCGCAGCGCGATCGACTCGGACTAGGTCCCCCCTAGCGGCGCAGCCATGTCTCAAACATGACGTTAGAATCTGGGTGATAGTTCAACTCCGCTATGCTATTCGCAGTTCCGTCAACCTGCTGGCCTTTTGCCGGAGCGGACGCGGCACTACCAGCGGGAACCCTCATCTGCGTAAGCATTTCGATGGACTTAATCTGTTGATCGAGCAGTGCCACTACTTTCGCATGGTCCATTACGAGTAGGCCGAAACACATCGCCAAAATGTTGTGTATCTGATCGGGCACAAAAGTTTCTCCTTATTTCTGAAGTCCCCACCTACATCAAATTCACTGGTGCAGGTAGGCAGGTTTGGCCATCTAAAGGCAACGTAGGTAACAATGTTACTGAAGGTTCTAGTTGTAACCCTCCAGGATTACAATGCCGATCTACAGTGATCAACTCCATTTTCCTCAGCTTCGGAAATGCAGTCTGTCTGGTCGTGTGCCGGCATGGCAAGCAGACACCTGAGGAACCATCTATTTATTATTATTGTTTACTTACCGGCCTTCATTCGCTGATTCCTCACACGTCCTTCACCGAAGTCTTTGTGACTGATTTAGCTATCAGTCACCTAACTTTTGCTGCCTATTTAAGCTTCTGCTAAGCAAAATGAATAAAGATGAACCCCGATTAAGTTCAAAGTGTCTACTCCACATTACTGCTCTTAACTTTCATACTCTATCGATTTGGCCGACAGATAGCCCTTCCTCAGACCTAGTTTCCTACTTCGGTGAACGTATGTTGCATCCGAAGCACTCATAGAAGACGGTAGTTTGGTCATACATCTCAAACTGCTCTCGACGAACCCAGATTTATCGAAATTTGCTCCTCGGGTGTCTAGTGATCCTGATGCAATGGCTCGCGGTATCTGTGGCGCGGGAGTTGTTCGTAGCCACAGGACTGAACGCGGTTTACTGGATTGGATTTCAGTTGATGGTCGGGTTCGCGCGATTAAGTTGACTAAGTCAATCAAGCTCAATGCACCTCCATGCGGTAAACGGTGTTTGCTTGTTGTGTCAGCATACAGTCTGACAGACGGAAGCTCTTATGGAGATTTGTCACGGTTACTCCGATCAGCGAGATGTACAGATGTAATGATTCTGGAGGTTGATACGAATACAGCTCGGCCGACTAAGTTCTTAGATAGTTCACCTTGGCAGTGTTAACACTTGGAGTTGACACTTGCCGCACGGATGATGCGGAGGAAGTTCTCCAGCTGTGTGCTGAACATAACTTATTTCGAGCCTGCACAAAATTTCAGCACAGGCGGTCAAGTCGTGCGACTTAGAGTGCACCTACTTCAAACAAGTCGTGGAGCATGTGGCAGTCAGCTTAGATACAATTACCAGTCTAGTGGATATAACTTCCAAAGTGTTCTCCGACACTGTCCTACGCAGGTTCATCCGTCATCGGGAGAATCAGATTCGCGG